>OY856412.1:1297105593-1297705593 GCA_963693085.1 Alisma plantago-aquatica | reverse complement strand
CTAGATCTGAGCACTCAGCCGATCTGGCCGTCGTTGAGGAGCTGGAATGGTGGCGACGCAGGCTTCCGTCGGTCGTCTGGAGAGCAAGACGGGCGGCGGTTGATTCATGCGAGCGGCTGAAAACTGATGGTGCAGAAAAGCCAGACGGCTGGCTCAGGTGAGAGAGGGCGGTCCGAAAGCCAGATGGCCGACTCAGGTGAGACGTCCGGCTGAGAACTATGATCATAGAGGTGGTGAGCTCAAACGATCGAGTGAACAGTGAAGGAGGCGGCTAGGGTAAGCGAGGAGATGGGATAGCAGTCTTGCGTCCAGAGTACTATATAGAATAATGGATCAACGAGCCGATCAGTTGGATAACAAGATGATCAGATGGTCTGCCTCGGGCGCCAACACAAAATTGTACAGGAAGAGGCCACATTCAAGGTTTGCGGAATGGTCGGCGGACGAGTCGAGCATCTGCAAATCCAACCGGTCATTTCGCGTTCAGTCTCAAACCGAGCGTCTAGAAATGCGAACTGATCGGCTCGACAGAAAGAACAAGGAAAAACAGAACAGAAAAAAACAAGAAAACAAACGAGAAGGGAAGATAGTGTTTGGTTGCCTCCAAACTAGCGCCTTATTTTACGTCGTGGCTCGACCAAGATCAGATTAATTGGAATTCAGGGGAGGTGAAGGGTCAGTGAGGTTCAGATCCTGCAAGGGTGGAAATTTGGTTGAGTCTGAAGCGACAACATCTTCAGTGGTGATATATCTTTTAAGATGGTGCCCATTGACCTTAAACTCGCCCAGAACATTATCCCATAGGAGAAAGGAACCATGTGGGTAAGCACATTTTACAATGTAGGGGCCATACCACCTTGACTTGAGTTTTCTAGGAAAAAGTCATAATCTAGAATTAAAAACTAAAACTTGATCCCCTTCTCTAATATCTTTGCGCTTAATATGACCATCATGCCACATTTTGGTTCGGTCTTTGTAGATTCTTGCGTTTTCGTAGGCACTCATCCTAAGTTCATCAAGTTCATTTATTTGGAGATAATGTTTCTCTCCGGCCATGGAAAGGTCGAAGTTCAAAGTTTTGATGGCCCAGCTTGCTTTGTGCTCTAGTTCTATTGGTAAGTGACATGACTTACCGTAGATCAATCTGAAAGGGTTGGTGCCAATATGTGTTTTTTAGGCAGTACGATATGTCCACAGAGCGTCATTGATTTTTAACACCCAATCTTTCCTAGTGCATCCAACCATTTTTTCTAAAATTGATTTTATTTGTCTGTTGGATACTTCTACCTGCCCACTGGTCTGAGGATGGTAAGGAGTGGCGACTTTGTGATAAACCCCATATTTTTTCAAAAGAGCCTCAAAACTTTTCTCCAAAAAATGGGATCCCCTGTCAGATATGACGGTACGAGGGACTCCAAATCTAGGAAAAATGATATCTTTAAAAAGTTTCTTAACTGGTTTAGAGTCACATGTTTTAGTGGGTGTGGCTTCAACCCACTTTGACATTCAATCGACTGTGACTAAAATATAAGAAAACCCATAAGAAGAAGGAAATGGGCCCATATAGTCGATTCCCCAACATCAAAAATCTCTAATTCCTGCCAAGAGGTGAGAGGCATTTGGTCACGCTTGGAAATATTACCCGTCCTTTGACATTGGTCACATGAAAGCACATAATCATACGAGTCTTTGAAGATGGTGGGCCAAAAGAATCCGCATTGTAGGACCTTTCTAGCCATTTTTTGGGAACTCGTGTGACCACCATAGGGGACAGAGTGACATTGTTCCGAAATGGCGATGATTTCTTTGTGGGATACACAACGACGATATAAATAATCGGCACAAAGTCAAAACAAATGAGGTTCATCCCAATAATATTTTTTGACATCATGTAAAAACTTAGCTTTAGAGTGTCCCGTATACTCAGGGTGCAATACACCTGCAGCTAAATAGTTTACAAAATCAGCAAACCAAGGAAATTGGGAGTCTACCTTGAGCAATTGGTCATCGGGTAAAGATTCATTTATTGGATTTTCATCAATGGGGTTATAGCTAAGTCTACTGAGGTGGTCAGCCATGACATTTTCAGATCCCTTTTTATCTAGGATTTCGTGATCAAATTCCTACAATAACAAAATCCATCTTATGAGTCTAGGCTTGGCATCTTTTTTGGTCATGAGGTAGCAAATAATTGCATGATCAGTGTAAACAACAACCTTTGAACCAACAAGATATGAGAAAAATTTATCGAATGCATAAACAATGGCTAGCATTTCTTTTTCGATGACTGTGTAATTTCGCTGAGCTTCATCTAAGGTCTTGGATGCATAATAAATGACATGGTGTTTTTTGTCAATTCTTTGTCCTAAAATGGCACCTACAACAAAATCACTAGAATCGCACATGATTTCAAAGGGTAAGGCCCAGTCAGGAGCACGGATGATAGGAGTGGTGGTGAGAGCCTTTTTTAAACATAGAAATCTCTCCATGCATGCTGTATCGAAATGGAAATGCACCTCCTTTTGAAGAAGATTGGTGAGAGGTTTTGTGATTTTGGAAAAATCACAGATGAATTGCCGATAGAAACCAGCGTGTCCTAGGAAAGCTGGGATGTCTTTGAATGAGGTTGGGGGAGGCATCTTGGTGATGACCTCAATCTTATCTTGGTCTACTTCAATGCCCTGGTTGCTCACCTTATGGCCTAGAACAATACCCTCCTTGACCATGAAGTGACACTTCTCCCAATTAAGGACTAAGTGTGATTCAATACATATATCAAGGACAAGGGAGATGTTTTGAAGGCAGGAATCAAAACTGTCTCCATAGACAGAGAAATCGTCCATGAACACTTCCATGACAGTTTCAGTTAACCCTGAAAAAATGGCAGACATACATCTTTGAAAAGTGGTTGGTGCATTGCACAGGCCAAAGGGCATTCGTCTAAAAGCATATGTACCAAAAGGGCATATGAATGTAGTCTTCTCTTGGTCTTCAGGATGAATGGGAATCTGATAAAAACCCGAGTAGCCATCTAAATAGCAAAAGTATTGTTGATGAGCTAAATGTTTGAGAACTTGATCGAGGAAGGGAAGAGGGAAGTGGTCTTTCCTAGTTTCTTTGTTGAGTTTCCTATAGTCAATGCACATCCTCCACCCTGTGACGGTATGGGTGGGGATGAGCTCATTCTTCTCATTCCTAATGACTGTAGTCCCACCCTTTTTGGGGATGACCTGGACAGGGCTGACCCAAGGAGAGTCAGAGATGGGGTAGATGATTCCTACAATCAAAAGTTAAATTACTTCAAGATGGACAACTTCCTTCATGTTTGGGTTGAGTTTCCTTTGCGGGTCTCGGGAAGGTTTACTATTTTCAATCATTGAGATTTTGTGGATGCAAATGGATTGATCTATCCCAACTAAATCCGTCATTTTGTACCCTAAAGCTATTTTCTGTTTCCTAAGTTCTCTCATAAGAATGTTTTCTTGTTCAATGGTAAGGTCAGAATTGATAATGATAGGGCATAATTGTTGTTCATCTAGAAAGACATATTTCAGGCCTATGGGGAGAGTCTTCATTTCCGGGGCCTTTGGCGGTTCAGGTCGTTCTTCTATGGTGGAGATCATTTTAAGGTCTTCAATCTCAGCACATGGGTTTTCCTCAAAGTTGTCCAAATGAGTCTTGAGTTGATTTTATGGTTCATTATCAAAATCACATTCGGTGCGGATGGTGAGAGTAGTGCGTAGGGGATCATAAACTAATTCCCATTCTTGCCTTAGTTGGGTTAATTCATCAATGCAATCAAGGAGGTAGACTTCTTCCTCAAGACTAGGTCCCCTCATGCTTTCAAACACCCTAAACTGTAGGGTTTGCTTCCCTAGCCTTAACAAAATGGTACCAGCCTCAACATCAATTAAGGCACAAGTAGTGGCTAAGAAGGGACGTCCGAAAATGAGAGGGTAGCGTAAATCTTCCTTGATATCCATGATCACAAAATCACAAGGGATGTATGCATCATTTCCAACTTTAACCGGAATGTCTTCTATGATTCCCATGGGTTTAGTTGTGGATGAGTCTGCTAGTTGGATGGTCATGGTTGTGGGTAACATGTCATTGAATCCTAGTATTTTGCAAAGACTATATGGCATGATGGATATACTGGCTCCTAAATCTACTAGGCCTTTTCTACAAGCATTGTCACCGAAGTAGCATCCTATTCTAAAAGAACCTGGATCCTTCTATTTTTTATGCATCTTACTTAGCATAATGTCTGATGTGGTCCTAGGAATTTAATAGTCTCGTATTCTTTAGTAACATACTTCCCAATCAAGAGAGATTTCATGTACTTGGACCAGGCGGGCATGTCTGCCAAAGCATCAAGGAAGGGAATGTCGACATGTATTTTTTTCATAGCATCCCTAAATTTCATGAAGCGGGCGTAAAGTCTTGTTTGTTTGAGGTGGGCTTGATAGGGAGGTCGGGGTTTGTAAACTGGTTCTTCATCTTCCACTTGAGGAGTTTCAGGGATGGATGGTTTGGGTGTGGCTTCGGGTTCGACAACTACCATGTCTTCATCCTCGAATTCTAGAGGTGGGTCTGAAGAATTTTCTAGAGGGGGAGGGGCGTGCACCTTTCCCGAATGAGTAGAGACAACCTTGAGTTGTTCAGGATGTTTGGGGTTGTTTTCAGTCTGCCCTGCAAAGGTCCCAATAGGAGGTTTTTGTTGGGAAAATAGACGGGCCAACTGTGTGTCAGTTGCCTTTTGATGGGCTTGTATGGCCACAAGGGTTTTTTCTATGCTTTCCAGGCTAGGACGACTTGGGGGAGGAGGAGGGGGGCATTTTGAGGTGGCTGGGGAGGTTGAGGTTGGT
Source organism: Alisma plantago-aquatica (assembly GCA_963693085.1). NCBI lineage: Eukaryota > Viridiplantae > Streptophyta > Magnoliopsida > Alismatales > Alismataceae > Alisma > Alisma plantago-aquatica. The sequence goes on along the minus strand of OY856412.1, from coordinate 1,297,700,725 downwards.
TTAGATTTTGGGGTGGAAGGTTTAGGTTTTAGAATTGTTGGTAGTGTTGTCGATTTTGGTGATTTCCAAAATTTCTTTCATTGTTGTATGGGAATCCAAGTGGTGGTCAATTCTTACTTTGAGGGTAGGGAGGCCTTTGTTGAAGTTGGTTAGAGTTCTCATCACCTGAAGGGTTCCTGTATTGAAAACCAGGGTGATTTCTAGGTTGGTTGGGATTGTAGTAACTTTGGCCTGGTATTGTATGAATCGAATTGAGGTCTTCTGGTTGTTGTCCTACTTCTAGTTGCATGGGCATGTTGTAGAGATATTGATAGTGGAGGGTGGTATGGTCGTATCCTTGGCAAATACCACAAACAAAATCCATGGCTTTTAGTTGTTGGGGTGACTCCCTGAGGGTGACCAAGGATGACTCTAACCGATCTTGTTTTAAGGCAATTAATTTTAGGCTTTCCGCTATGCCTTGGATATCATTATTAACTTCTTCCTTGGCTACCTTAAGGATTCCGCCAATCCCTCTTCTATCCCTTGTTTCGGAAGCTCGTTTAACTACCTCCCATGCGCTAGTCAAACTTTGATGCATGAATCCAGATGAGGAATCGAGAAAGAATTTGGTATCATCATCAACACCATGATAGAAAATCTCTATGAGTTGGGCTTGAGAGATATCATGGTGGGGGCACTTCCTAAGTAAGTCTTTGAACCTTTTCCAGGCTTCACCTAAAGACTCTCCCGGGGACATAGAAAAATGAGTTATTTGACCCCTAAGTTCATAGGTGAGAGACGGGGGGTAAAATTTCTCAAGGAACTTGCTTTGGAGAACTTCCCAAGTTGTGACATGTTCTTCGCTCTCCATGGTGTTGTACCAGCTACTAGCTTGGCCGGAGAGGGAATACTTAAAAACCTAAGGCAGATGGCATCTTCAGAGACACCTGGGAGTTGGTTCAAGGAGAAAAGGTCAATGAACTTTTGAAGATGATCTTGAAAACTTTCCCCATTGTTGCCTGAGAAGGGGTTGGCTTGCATCATGGTGATCCATTGTGTTCGGATTTCAAATTGTGGAGCAATAATATCGGGGGGTATAACCAGATGTTGTGCATAGGCCATTTTGGGAACAAAAAAGTCTTTTAATTGTTTTTGCCTTTCGGCTTCCCTCCTATCGGCTTCTATGGTTTCTTGTTCGGCCCTAAAGGATACTCGCAAAGCAGCTTCTCTTTCCGCTTGTTCGTCTTGGATGAGCTCTCTTTGAGCTGCGAGAGGTTGGTCGATCCTACGGGCGACCTCGTCTTCATTCATTCTCACTAGATTTTGACGGTTTAGACGATGAAAAATCCTTTCTATTTCCGGATCAAACGGTTGGAAATCATCGTTCGGGCGTCACATGCACAATTAAAGTAGTTATTCGTGTGCAGAAAAAATGTACTGCCGGAATGGAAACTTGGCAGAAAGAGAAGTACACTTTCGGAATGTTACTCGAAAAGCATGAAAAAAAAAGGAAAAAAAAGTTTTTCAAAATTATTTTGGGGTCCGAGAAAACAATCTGTTGTCCCCGGCAACGGTGCCAAATTGATAGTCATCGCTTTGCAATATCAATCATTAAGATGGTTAATCCTAGAGTTTAAACCTTTTTTACTTCCGGTTTTAAGGGTAGTATAGAAGGGTCGATCCCACAGGACAACTTTTTAGAGATTGTTCTTAGAACCCAAAGTTTGAAGAACATATTATTTGTTTTTTGTATATTTTTTTTAGATTGAAATAGAAAGTAAAAGTCAAGTTGGGGGTTTGATTGATTACACTAATGCAAGAAAGAAAATGCACTTAACAAGAATAAAAATTGCACAAGGAAAAATTAAGATGATTGTTAACACAAGCAAAACTATATGAATGAAAGACTAGGAATTAAAGAAAACAAAGTATGTGGTGATTAAATCAAGAGATGGAAATCGAGGCCCGTAGGGGTTTTCACCACCTTAGCCTAGGCGATAACAACTAATTCTTAAGTGATGATTCGATGAAGGTTTGTGAATTAAAACTCACAATCGATAAACTCCACATGAGCCCATTGGTCTTGGTGTTCATGCTTCCTAGTTTATCATCCTAAAAGACAAAAATCCATGGTCATATCAAAACATCTATGTAATCGATTTTATTGTTCTAAATCCGGATTTCCATGGTCATTTCCATCCGGATTAACATGGGATCCAAAGATCAACCATTAATTAAAATTGATTACCATCTAGTCATTTAAGAAGAAGTCATTAAAACCATGGCTAAGGGGTTATTCCCCTTGCCTCGATAGAAGTCTACTCACTCATGGAGAAAGGGGAGATAGAGGAAGAAAGTACAGAAGCCATAGTCTAGCCCAAAAATCAGGAGATTAATCCTTATGCTAGAGACAATAAAATGGCTTAGTTCTTTATTCCTTGCTCCAGAATTAAAGAACGGAGAAAATAATATTAAGACTAAGGCGGAATGAAGAGACAAAAACAAGTATGAAAGAACTATGCTTGAACTAAAATCTACTTTATTGCATAATAAGAAGATGATTACAAGACTAAATGCTTTAGAATCCCAATACAAAGAAATCCAAGATGCCTTGAGGAGGAGGAAATGCCCCTCCTTTTATAGGAGAAGAAGGAGGCACTTTTACAATTAGGTTGAGGGTTTTTGAGGCTGGCGGCTGGGATTTGGGCTGTCTGTGCGCCGCCAACCGACTGGTTCAGAAATGAACCGATCGGTTGGAAGATTCTGGAATGTGGCAACCAATCGATCGGCTGCCAACCCGAATTAGGGTGGCAGCGCAGTCCAACCAGCTTGGTGTCGTTTCTTCTCGTCAATAGGGCACCAACCGAGCATTTGGTTTACCAATTGGGCGATCTCGGCCAGTCGTATGATGAGAGCAATGATCGACGCTTGATGGTAAATCGAGCATTTCACTTGGTTAGACGATCGGGTCGATAAGGTGAGATGATCGGTTGACAATACCAGTCGATCGGCTCAGGTCCTGAAACTGCAATAAAATGCACATGATTATCAGATTTGTGATAAAAAATGAAAAAATATCAATTTGTGCAATTTCAAGAGATGAATGGAGTATTTCTATGTAACAAGCTTAATAATTTGCAGAAAAGATGTGCTGAAATAGCACACATCAACACCCTCTCCTAGTGCAACAACATTGCCCTTAGCAATGTTCTGCTCGTGTTCTCTAGTCATTTTCAAGTTCTTCTTCTCCTATGTGAGAAGAAGATACTATCAGATAAACTCGAAGAAACTTAGAACAGACTCTACAACCTTAGTCCTATGTCTTTGTAGACTCAGCGGACCTAGAGCTCTGATACCACTTAATTGTGACATCCAACTCACAAAAACATGATTAACTAATGCGGAAGCGTTCACTAAGAAGTGAATTACCAAAAATCACTAAAAATTAAAACCTTTTTACCAAGAGATCCATAAAAGGAAAACTTTCTCACATAGAACCAAAGTAACACATTTACATTCTATTTTTCAAAAGTACAAATCCTGTATCATCTCTTTCTGAGAATTACAAGCATCAACTGCTCTGGTAAACGAAACACGGGTAGTATAAAACCTTGAGGCACTGAGCCAAAATCTCGAAAGCACTAACTACTACTCTGAGGACCTGAGAGTACAAATACGACACATAGGACTCTATTTACATCTATACAAGGCATAACAACTAGTGTCTCCACCTGAGACTTCACTGCTGTCCCTGCTACTGCTACTGCTGTCGTTTTCTTACTGAAGGATCCTTGTCTCCTCATCCACGACCACCTAAAAATGTAGTTCCCATGGGGGTGAGACAATTGTAAATTGCCCCAGCGAGAGTTATAACTCTCTGCCAGTAACATTATTATTGCATCTTAAGAAGATAAATATGAACAGAGGAATCATATTTGTTTGACAATAGTTAATTCAATGTCTAACAGATTAGAACATTATTCTTATTAAAAGCATAAGCAACTATAACTTTATAAAGTAATATGTCACTTATCCATTAAGGAATATGAAGAACATGTATAACATTTATTCACTATAGAATCATTTCTACATCATTAACTTTCTTTAGGCTTAGATCATATATCTAATGCCTGGGATTGTAATTGTGGAGTTATGGCCTGTAACCATACTCTTTTCACAAAGTATTGGGATCTTAATCCCTTATCTCATCAAGTACATTTCCATTTCCTAACAAGTTCATCATCATAACTATAGAAAATGGGTATTTGAACCCTTAACTCATCATGGAACACTTGTTACCACTTATTAGGTAACTTCATACCTTCAGGTCATCTGACCAAGGACATTAGGAATCTTGCTACATAAAGTCTTTCACATAGAACACAAAGTTCAATGATTCTTGTCACACAAAGCATTGCACATAGTGCACAAAGCTCATATCACCTCTTATTACCCCCTCAAAGCAATACGGCATATTATGGCTTATGAAGTACATAACCAATTTCAATATACAGAGAATCATAGCCCATACTTGGCTATACTTCTCATCTCAACGTACCTGCATGATTATTACTCATGATACAATTATATATTAGTACCATGCAATACAAGGGTTTTCTTATTACATTCATAACTCATCAATCTGTACTTAAGCTTCACATAGGATTACTCTATTTTTAAGACTTCACATAGCATCACCTAGATTAGGGTTTCATATAGTATTATTTTATGTTAGGGTATCACATAGCATTACCCTATATTAGGGTTTCACCAAGAATTTCCCTATATTAGGGTTTCACTAAGTCATTACCCTATATTAGGGTTTCACCAAGTCATTACCCTATATTAGGGTTTCACATATATAACCATATAGGTTCTCAAGATCATATTATTAATGATCAAGTCTTATTCCATTGCCTCTCACAGCTAGGAATCAATATGGATAATATAAGTATTCAATCATACTTATTTATTCTCATCATTCATCATTAATAGAAGTATCAATCACAAAGTATGAGTTTCTCTCTCATCTTTACCAGAATATGATTGTATCATAGTTTACTGGTTTGGATTAACCTTTTCATAAGGCATGTTAGCCTATATTTATTAAAGAACATTACATCTCAATGTAACCATTGACATGACACATCTCATGTGTCACTCATCTAATTATATTGGATTTAAAACACATCAAGGTATATCAATATTGGGGTGTTGGATGCGATATCTATCATATCTTGATCTATCACTTCCCTCAACACCTTTATCTTTCTTGAGTTCATCCACTTAGCTTTTATTAGGGTATTTCCCATCCTAATACTTTATGTACCAGTTCATCACATTCATCAAGTAATGTATTGATCATAAGTCACTTATTTAGAATATACAACCATTTCCAATGATATGGACTCATCCTTGAATTAGAACCTATTAATGTAAGGTTACCCATCATCAACCTCTCTAGGTGTTATGTTTGTTAATACATTAATCACTATTCCATTATTAGGAATAGGATTCTCCATATCTATAATTTGAGGTTCACATAGCATCTCCCATATGTATGGATTTCACATAGTATTGCTCTTCATTAGAATTTCATGTAACATCCTTCTATATCATGGTTTCACCTAGTATTATGTGAAATTAGTATTTCACAACACATTACCCAGTGATAGGGCCTCACATAGGATTAGTAGCACTACCCATTATTAGGGTTTCATGCACCTTTATCCCCTTTTTGGGATTAAGGTTAACCATTCACATCCAAGTAAGGTTTCTCATACCTCATACCCAAATTAGGGTTAGGATGTACAATTCCCATTATATTAGGGTTTCTCACATTGTGACACTAAGTTAGGGTTACATCATCACCCTAAATTATGATTTCACTGAGCTTTGCCCAAAATTAGGGTTTCACATAACCTTGCCCTAAATTAGGGTCAAGGTACATCAATCTTTTCAATGAGGATTTCATGATCTCATTATTATGGATCAAACCCTGATTACATATTTATTCATAATGAGAGAATTAGGGCTTATTAAGTAAGACATCATCTCTCCCATTATCTCTCCCTCTCATCCTCTCTTAGGATGTTAAAAACTCCAAGATTGATCTAGGTCAACTCTTCACTTGAGTACACATAGTTAGGGTTAACCTTCATAATCATCATTGGTCTACACAATTAATAATCAAATAGATAGTTGACCTTTGATCATATTAGATGTCCAAATGGTTTAACCAATTTTAATCTCAAAAGGTCTTGGTCACTTAGACCTCAAACGGTCTTGGTCACTTAGACCTCAAACGGTGTTGACCAATTAGGTTTAAACGGTTTGAAAACCATTTAGCAAAGTAGGTGCTTGAAACTGTTTTGACCAAACAACTTGAAACCGAATGAATTGAGTCTCCAAATAGTTTGAGATTGTTTCGACTCAAACGGTCTTAAGACCGTTTGGTCCAAACCCTCTCAAAACTGAATGGACCAAAAAGGGACATAACCACTTAATCGATTCAAGGTTACAATCCATGATCCAACTATCAATTGGACCACTAAAGTATTCATCAATTGGACCACTGAATCACCATTCAATTAGACCTTCAAATTAGGGTTTTGAACCCAATTGAACTAGGGTTGATAATCAAGAAACCATCACTTAGGGTTTTGAAACTGAGGAACCATCAATGGTTGGCATTGTGAAACCAATTCAATTGAAACCAATGAACCATCATCATTATATGATATGACCTGACCTCAAATGGTCTTGAATGACCCCCAAATAGTCTTGGGATCGTTTGGATAATCTCCAAATGGTCTTGAGACAGTTTTCCCGTCTCATCATCAAAATCCATGACATCCAATTAGGGTTTGGATCATTGGATTGATTATCAAGTCAGCAATTGATTGCACTTCAATTTAGTCTCTTTGGATCTTAAAATACCCAACCATACTCAACACTAGACCTTGAAACAGTCTTGGTTGACCTCCAAATGGTCTTGAGACCGTTTGGGTGATTACCAAACGGTCTTGAAACCGTTTGGGTCAATTAACCCAAAACCTCAACTTAATCAATTGCAAAATTAACACTTAGTCGATTAGGGTTTCTATTTGAAAGATTGTCCATATGTTGAACTAATCAATTGAAGCCATTGGATCATCATCCAACACATACTAGGGTTCAAACCTCAAATAGTCAACCCTCCCAAATGGTCAACACCCTCAAACGGTTTGGGGTCCCAAACTCCAAACGGTTTGGAAACTGTTTGGTCTCCAAATGGTTTGGTGAAATTATTTGGACCATTTTGTTGAAACCGTTTGCAAGAGATATTTGGGGAGGTGTGCGCTTATTATGATGTCATAATCATCAAGCTCCAAACCCATGAAGTTTTCTATAATTTCCCTGGTGGTTGCATCCATCAACCAAATTAAATTCTGAGAATGAAGGAAACACCAACAATTGATAAGGAATTTAATGCAATAACAATATTAAGGGTTCAAGTTATAAAACCCGCCGCCAATTGAGCTCCAAAGCTTCAAGCTCACATCAACAATGGTGGATTAAACTCCTTTCACTATTCCAAGGCTCTTCCTCAAGCTTTGAGTGAAAAGGAATGGTTAGAATTGATGAGGTGATCGAGATATGAAGAATTCATACATTGATTTTCGATTTTCACCATGGATACAAGGTGAAAGGAGGTCAAGAAGCTTACCAACAGGTTTGGGGTCATCCTCCTGATCCTGCAAAGCTCCTTTGGTCGTTTTTCCAAGAAAGGGAAATAAGTGGAAATGAAAAAGCCTTTCATTTGGCTTGTAAAGGATATTTTTATAAGAAATTCAAGGAGAGAGAAAATGCCTTATAAAAAATTCATTAAATCCCAAAAATGGTGCCGCCTCTTCCCCCTCAACTCCTTGGATCCGAGGCTATCTTGTTTTCCTATTATTCCTCTCAATTATCCATGATTTAAAGAAAAGCAAATCAAGCACCTTAAATCATATAATACTAATATCCATAAGTGAGTGGATATTTCTTTTTCTTATAATAATGTGAGTGAGTTATCCACTTCCCTTGGATATTTTCGTGGCCTAGCAAAGGAACAAAGGTGTTCACACTTTAACAAATTCAACCATCTCGTTTTTGGTTGAAGGCCCTTTAATTAATACATTTATTTTTGCACTAAATTGAATTAGGGTTTCAATTAGGACTAAATTTTGATTATTTTAATATCAAGATTCTCTCTCCTCCAAATTAATTCAAATGAGGTTACCCTCTCATTTTCTTTGCTCTACATGATGTCAAGAAACATTAGGGACCTTATTGAAGTGGAAATTTGCATATTGAACCCTGGGTTTTGGGTAAATTGCACATTACACCAAAACTAGGTTTGAATGCATAACCATTGCTTTATGAGCTCTTTCTTGGTACTCAGGCTACCACAAGCCATACATCTGCATCATTTTCATTCTCATGATGCTTCAACACATGAGGAACATATTATAATACACCATTTTCAATTTAACCCCTCAACTTGGGTAATTTACACTTTAGTCCAAATCAAGCAAAACATTATTTCAACATTATACAAAAGGACTAAAATTGAAATATAAGTTCCTCTTGAGTCCCAATTACTTTTCATAAGATAATATTAAGCATCTACTCAACCTTATTAGGCAAATCATCTAGGTTCAACACATAACCCAGGTCAGGGATGTTACAATGAGGATCGTGTAGGTATTGATATGATGGTCTTATTGTCCTTTGGTCATGGTTGAGCCCTGAATGAGGTGTAATCCTCCTTATGATATGACAAGGGTTAAAACCCTAGAACAATGTGATATGGAATTATGTAATTTGGTTATACAATGATAAGTATGGTCTCATGGATGGCAATGGCATAGTACTATGTGACATTGAGAATAAAGAATTGTACCTCCAACATTTTATATCTTCTTAAGTTGTTATACTAGTGTGTTTTCTAGAAATGAATTAGGGTTTTTATGTCCACTTGTTTGATGCATCCTTAATCCACCCAATTAGCATACATAATCAAGTGGAATCTAATCATGTAGTACCCTATACTGTAAAACCATCTTGAGCGTTAGTCTTTCTTAGATGGTGAAATGAGTATTCCTACGGGAATCTCAGAGAACATATTGTGAGTATGTGTGGTGGTTGTCATCTTAACACCATGTGTTTATGGAGGATGTGGTCATGCCTCATATATTTTTATATGTCATGTGACTGAGTACGCTGTGAATGTATCTTAGGTGATTGGTTTTTGCTTTGCATACCCTCATTTCTAGCATCATGAATTGTACCAAGGTGGGCTTGCTTTTCAGATTGACTATATGCCATTGTTGGCAGTTTTACTATATGTCATTGCAATCCAGACTTGAACTGACTGAGTGTGATATTCCTAATTTCTAGGGTTCGGTAACCCTTTATGATATCGATTTTGACAAATATGAATCACTAAGGACAAATTCTAGGATGTACTATGAAACCATATTCAGATAGTATGACTCATAAAATGACTCAATTTGATGTGTGATGATTATAAGATCATGAAATTAGCTGACCTTTATTTCTATATACGGTTCAGAATGATTCTTGGCTTTGTAGTGCACATTTGCTTTAGGTTTACCTTGTATTAAGGTGTACACTAAGTATTCACAGTTGATTGAGTGGATGACAACCTTTTGAGGTGTCATTGAATTTCAACCTATTTTAGACCAGGATAACATTAGACTTAAGTATGATAAAGCTTGGCCAAAAAAAATTGAATGGCAATGGACGAGCCGTTTAAGAGATAAGAAGGATTTAATATATGATAAAGAAAATAATGAATCCTTGTTATCAAGCTAAGTTCAATAATTTCTTTTTAGTGCACAACCATTTTAGTGAAGGATGACCCATGGGTCACGTTCCACTTCCGATTGCCATGGAGTTTGTTTGCTGGAGTTGGAGAGCATCACATGCAGCCATTGCCAAGCATTTTGGGAATTGAATGATTCAACTAAATATGGGTATATCAGAGCTACCCAAGGCACCAGATATGGTGAGGTTGATGAAGGGTGGAGCAAGATATCACCCACTCTATTTTTGCATTCTCCATTGTTAAAGCAATAAATATATGAAACAAAGACGAAGATGGTTCAAAGGTAATGGGAGAAATTGTGAAACCATGAAGAATCTTGTGTTGGCCCTCCCTTTATCTCCCTAAATCTGCAGTCCGTGGGGATGAGATTGGGAAGGAGCGTTTAGGGCTCTCTTCTACTTGTGAGGGGTGTCAGCTAGATCTTTGATTCTATATAGATCTTCTTGAGGTATAGGGAGCCATGTTTGGCACTAGTGACCCCCACCTCTTGCTCCGCCTGTGCTCTATCGCCGACCAGGGTGCGACAGTGAGCTTCAACAACCCTCATGCAGGGCAACCCAGCCATGAACATCCTCACCCACACCTCAAAGGCGATGTCTGAGAAATCTTCAAATGAGGGCGACCAAAACTGCAACTAGTGCTCGTTGGGGTTCCCTTTGGCGGCCACAAACCAATTTGTAGAATGGGGCAATCACGAGCACAATACATGGGCGAGTTGATGAACCCAGATCACGTATGAGAAGAAATTGTCGATGATGTTTGTTGGAATGATTCTGGTGAGGGGGTAGTGGTCACCTAGTGAGCAACTGTGATGATGGAGCCATCTCTGGTTGGCAGAGACCCCTTCATGCACCAGATCGAGACTAGCCTTGGAAGCGACAACCCTTGTATGGTCATTATGCCTGCTGAGGAGAACCACATGCCCAAAGCTATGTAGAGAAGCCACATGAGGCTACTGGTGCCAACGTAGGATAGAAATGGAGGAAGTACATTGGTGCAACCTCACTGGAGAGTAACACAGGAAGCACCCCTTTCTAGAGGATGGAGATTCAGACTCTTGTGTGTGTTTGAGAATGCAAACCGGGAGAGAAAGGGGGAGTGAGATGGCTAGGCTAATCATCCATCTGGTTCATCCAGTCCGACCAGGCGGCTCAAGACCCAAAGGTAGCAGGCAGCTAAAGAAGGTTGAGGGTAACGTGGCACAAATCTAGGCTTCCAGAGGTGAAATCCAACGACCATTGATAATCCTGAAAGGTAAATCCCTCCAAATTTCCCAGATTTTTATCAGACCTTAGAAATATGATTGAAAATAGCACCCTTATCTGAATAATTCCACAAAAATACTCCTAGACTTAGAAAAAGGTCCACTTTAGTATGAATCTCCTATATTAGACTTCTAAGACACTTATATAGATGATATTTGATTTAGATGTGAATGCTTCATTTAAATGGTATAATTAGAAGATGGTTGAGATTATATCTGATAAAAATAAGTCTAAACCCTGATATCATCTAGAAACGAAGTGTGGATTCCTATCTTGATATTATTGAGCATTTTTAGGTCTTTTCTCATTATTGCCTAATTACATGTTTAATCCTCATATTGATTCTAGAAAATAGGGAAAGTATCAGAAAACTATGAAATTCATACGCGACCTTAATAATGATGTATAGATCTAAATAAAAATATTAGACACAAGTTCCAAGTTGTTTGAACATAGATTTGGCCAAACCCTAATTTGGACCTTAAATTACCAAGAATATGATGTACATATATTAATGATGGTTAATTTGTTATTAATCAGGTGAGGATCAGATTATCTAGATGACCATGGATATATAAGGAGTATCTAAACTCAGGTACGTGGATATAAGTATATGACTAGTTTTTGTTGGTTGTTAATTATATGTATCTACTTGCATGTATTTGAATACATTGATGGATGTAAATATATGAGTATTGCTATTTTCCACATAAACATTTAAGAACATTAAGGAAATGAGAAATGAAATGTAGTTACTGATGGTTCTCATTAATCTCCCTTTTAGAGAGATAAAAAATTAATGTTGACTAGCACCTCCCAAATGGTACAAGGTACACAAGAAGATCCCTAATGGTACAAGGTACGCGGGGATAGGGCCCAAATAATTTATGTTTGTGCTAAGTCCACCATAGTAATGCATGTTCATTTGAAATATGATTAATAACTTGGGTTTACTTGATTTTATGCCTTTTAATAATGTTTTCCTCTCTTTATTCTCTTTTCAACTATTTTCAATATGCGATCATAGTATAGCATTTTTACTACGACGTACCAACTTTTTGTTGATGTTTTTATTTCTCGTATTTTCTAAGTTCGGAGCTAGCATGGGATAAAAGAATAGGATGTGAGCAAGTTGTACAGGTTGTACCTATTGTCTAAGATCCTAGTTAGCATACATGTTTAGACTTCTATAAAAATTCTCTTTCCATATACAATTGTAAATGATGTTGTAATAATGTATATGTTGAATGTTGAGATGTGTTATGGTGTATGTTATGTTGTATGTTCATGTATGCATATGTCACTTCCGCATCACTCTCTGAAATGATTGCCTAACATTTTTAGATTTGTCCTCTCAGGCCTTCTAAGTCTCGAGGCGGTAGAATTCTGGGACATTATAGTTGGTATCAGAGCATGAACAATAGGTACACCTAGCAATTTCTTACCTTGAAACATAAAAATAAATTTTACCTTTCACTTTGAACCCTAGAAACTTAGTAAGTTGTCAATAGGAACAAGGTTTGACTTAGCATCTAATTTAGAACCTAGATGTTTGAGAACTAGGTTTAGACATGTGTGTGAAACCATTTCCATATAGAGCTCATATGTATTGGGTAGCTACACTATTCTACACCTTGTTCTAACCATTTCACTAGGTGACATTACACTAGACTATCTACTGTGTGTGGAACACTCATTTTGCTGGTTTGGTTTTGTTTTCCAATCGGCTCGAGCCTCGAAAGTTTTCTCTGACGTCTTCTTTCTCCGAGAAAAACTATATAATATTTTATTATATAAATGTAAATATAAAAATGTGACCCTCACACTAGAGAGTAGTTAGTGTTCATGCAACCTAAGTGGAAGGGGTGACATCAGTCTAGAATAGAGAGTATATGTAGAATAGATATCTAGAGCCTTATAAGGATATGTGATATAGATAGATAGACAATAGAATGATAGATGATGTAAGCAAGGATGATCTAATATAAATTCGATCTCTGAGATATATGTTGTTTATAAAGATCTAAGTTGTAAATGAGGTTTGAATCCAATTTTGGATAATCGAAGCTAATTCTTGATGATAAAAGTACATACTCTTTATTACTTAAGATGAGATAAGTTAAGATAACGTTGAATATGCATGAGACTCAAGCTCTTTTACAAAGGAGGACCTCTAGTATTAGGACAAGATATGTGGTGAACTCTAGAGAGAGTGAGACCCACAAGTAGAGGGTCATATGACCTACCCTACTATATATGAAAAATATGAGATAATGTGAAATGATGTGTCCTAAGTTGAGTTACTCCTGAGTAGATGAGTTGAGTTCTTTTGCATGATTCAATCCTATATGTGAGAGTTGGGTTATAAAAAAAATGATGGGTAGGTGACTCATAATGAGAAAGTCAATCCTTTAACCGAGTTATTCTTAGCTTGAGTGACTTAAGCTTGTGAAGCTCATCATTAGCTGCAAGTGAGGTGATATATGAAACTTTATCTTAGGGAGTAAAATTCTTGAGCATAATGTACTCATAACTGTTGCTCCTTCCACTTCACTTTCTTAATATATATGATGCTAGAAACATCACTTGAGCTATTATGATGATTAAGTATGAAAAATCACTTAGATAAGCCTTGCCTATTATATGTTTCCCTCCTACCATACATGAGAGATATAAGTTTAAAATCATGTCAATCTCGACTGAGTTTATTCTCTTTCCCTTCATTTCATACATGCAAGATATAAGTTTGAAATCATGACAATATTGACTCTTTTCGTTCATATCATACATTAAACATTTAAGTCTAAAATCATGAAATTCAAATAAAGATATCCTTGTATCTTACATTATGTGATCACAAAGTATAGTGCCTAACCTTAATCCTTCTAAATCTATGATCTCAATTTGATGAAAACTCTCACACAAACCCAAAAAGCCTTAACTTCACAAAAACCCCACCTTCCACTTCCAAAACTCAAGCAGGTTGGTGTGAAAGCTAACTTCAAATCATGCACCAAAGTCTTACAAAAGTTGGGGAGAAAACTTTTGTTCAAAAGGCAAGAAAATAAAGTCCACTGTTCATGGTCAGACGCCATTTTTCTCAGGACATCCCAAAAATCCACTTAACCCCTTATTCGAAGACTGCGCCTGGTTTTGAAAGGTATCACAAACAAAGTTTTAAAATAAGTATAGATTGATTGAGGACAATCAAAATGCTAAGTTTGGGGGAGTTGATAACACCCATTTTATGGCTTCTAGAGCTTATATTTTACTATCAAAATAACCTAACTTCATCTCCATTTTATCTTATTTTGTTGTAAAGAAATAATGCCCACAATGCCCCTGATAAAATTTCCTATCTTTTGAAAAGTTCCTCTTATTTATCCACAAAAAGAGTGTTAATGGGCCCTTCAGGTCCATCAGCAAAGAAGCACCCAAACTGACCTAGTAGCGCGTGAGGCGACACACCCCTTTACCCGTCACGATTGCTACCCGATATGACAGCAACCCGATGTGGGTGTGCCGCATAGGAGCCTTGACTGCTGCAGCTCTTTACCCGATAGGGTGCCTTGCTCATCACGGTTTGCCCAGCCAACGACTTCCATTGCACGGTACGGCTACCCCTCGGTGTAGCAGCCCACCAAGATCCTTAATTTCCATGGCTGTGTGAGATGTACCAGCCACCTGACGTAACTGATGGCCCAACATGTGTGCTGGGAAACAGACATATCAACCCCTCCATAGCCACGAGAATGGTGCTAAATAGAGGACACATACCCCAATAAGAGCCACAACTCCCACCAGCCCGTTGCCTATAAATAGAAGCTACATGCCTATGATGGGATGGACCAGACCCTACGAGAGCTAACTCTTAGAGCACTGGAGCTAGTGCGTTGAGTTCCAGAGTTTTTTGGGCGATACTAGGTGAGAATACCCCCAACCTGAGAGAGATGGAATGAGTTTACTTAGAACCCAACCTGATAGCAGCAAGCAACATGACATGACCCTCAAGGTTACTTCAACATGTTGGGTCCCTACTTGGGCTTCAACCCGCGACGCCTCACCCACCTATACCTGACACGAGGAACCTGAGAATCCTAAGATAATTCTAACCCGATATGTGTCTTAACTCGACACAATACCCAATCCGATATGATCTATACCCGTCACGGTTGTAGCCTGACAGGGCCAACAGCCCAACACGACCATATCAGGTAGAGTCATTTCTTGATACACACCTTACCCGTCACAGCTCATGACCTGACATGGTCAAGAACCCGACACAGCCATATCCTGATAGGTCTTCTATCGGTACCAGGTTAACATTATCTTAGGTGTATGCTGCTATATACTTCGATATTCTAAATTAAGGAGATCGATACCTATCTTCCCTTTTACAACACTTTATTTTCATTCTACAACCGCATTGTAACTAAACCCTTTATCTCTTTATTATTATTAGAATCGATGGAGTTTATCTTGTAATATTCAGTGTATGGCTACTTTTTGTTGGATGATTTCTTTATAGCATATGAGCTCTAGTCTCTTTTTTCTGGATCATTCTTTTAATACTATCGAATTGTGTTTCTCATTTTGACTCCTTTAAGAGAGGGATGCTGTAAACTCTAGAGATTTTTTTGATTTGGGTGTACGAGAGTACCCAGAATTAGGGATGCCCTGGCCTATCTTACCACCCCAGTCTATGCATGGTACCCTTGAGAGAGGGAACTTAGTGCATGGCTAGTTGGAACCTTCCATGAGATAAGAGGGTGCAGGATGTACGTCACTTCCACTTGTTACAATTATGTTTTCTCCCTTTGTGCTATACTTCACGAATAGTCTCATCTCCTTGTTTTTCCTTTATTTAAAAACTTCCATAAAAATTGCTAAACCCCCCAAATATTAATCCTTCTGGTAACTCCCTTTGGAGATAGGTTTTTGGTTTGATTTTTATAATTATTTCTTGTTGCATCAAAACCTTAACCTTTGACTTTTCGACGTGCTTAGACAAGTAAAACTTGAGTTCTAAAGCGCTATTCTTCAAATCCTTGTGTTCAGCCCTGAACTACTTCGACCTTGTGCTAGTTACAGGAGTTAAACATTTGGGTATTATAAATTTCTAAATCCTGATGACCTAGACATGTCTCCATTTTTGGACCCACATTTAAGGCTTGTCAAGAATGAGTATGGCTTAATTTCAAGGACAAAATTTCTTTTAAAATGTATATGATGTGAAAGACTGGATTTAGCTTAATTTCAAGGACAAAATATCTTTTGAGGTGTGTAGGATGTGAACGAGTGGACTTTTGGAATCCTTAAATGTCCAATGGTATAAGTGAAATCGTATAGTTGAGTTGTATTGACAGTTCCAAGTATTTAGCAAAGTTTGAGTGTGGACTGATTTTGATATCATGAGTAAGGTGCCTAATTTCATGTCTACTTGGATGATAATAAAGCATTGGTAAAATTTTAATTATCTTATCGATATTTCTAGATGGAGCTTTTTAGGTATGAATATGATGAAATAATGTGCTTGGCGGTGCACATGCAATAAGGTTAATATCCTTACAGCCTTATTTTTTGATGAATATGTTGTCATGCCCTTTGAGATGGGGGAAGCCATGGATTGCACCCTCTCATAGCCATTTCTAACTCTTAGATAAGTATTTGGACCGTGAATGATGATCTACACTAAGATTGTGGGTGGAGGACACTTTGAATAGATAGTTATCCTTAGTTCGAGTAGTGCTCCACGACGACCCATCTTTTGGTACATGAAACCACTATATTAAGTTGGGGGAACTATCTTCCTCTCTCCTTCTTCCCCAACCACCAGTTCTCCACTTCATCTAATAGACAAAGAAAGAGGTAAGGAGAGTAAGGAGAAGAGAAGGGTGTGGAGGAGGCAGTGTTGCTGGATCCCTCGTTGTGATCAACAACTATTATGACACTAATTCTAGCAGCCAGTGCAATTCATCATGAGGAAGATGAATTCATAGCTAGACTCATAGTCATCGAAGGCCCAAGATGCGATGGTGCGGCAAATTCATGGCGGTAGAGATCCAACTCCAAATTCAGAGGGTCTATTAAGCTATTGAGGTCTAGACCATCATTGGATCTGAAAGAGGCACCATCGTCGCCTGAGTAGAGAGAAGAGTGTGAACCTGATGCAATGCTCACGAGGCAACTCTAGAAGGGAGGCACATCACCCTTTTTACCTCTACCACAATATCCTAGTGGCGGTGTTGTTGTAGCTTATCTGTCATGGTCAAGGAGGATTATGCCTTCTATGTTTAGGAGGTGATGGAGGCATTATCAGATGTCGAGGAGGATGTGAGCGCTAGCTTCCCTAGTCAGAGCAGTTCCATGTGGCGGTGGCATGATGGAGAACTCACCTGAGAGGTTGCTGGAGACGGTGCTCTATTTCACAGAGGAAACAGAGGAACCACAACCTAGGAAAGCAGGGCATAGCTGACTGGGCTAGCGGATCTGTTGATCCATGGATCCAACACAAGATCCAACTCGGGCAGAACTAGGAAAAGAAAGAGTTGCACAATCCAAATGGCCATGTGGCGACACACCATTTGTTTAAAAAGGTAATTAATTAGAAAATGCTATGTTCTTGAATAATTTGTAGAAATTTGCTCGATGATCAGAAAAATACAAGTAATATAAATAAATTCTCAAGAAAATGAGTAAAACAACATGGAATTATAATACCAGGCTTTTGAATGTACTAATTTCAGTTATATCGTGTAAGTTGTGAAATGCTTATTTCATGGATAATAAATATCAAACGATGGCCTAAAATTATGATAAAATATTAGTAAATCCTAAATCATGTTTATAATCTATATAAGGTCAATGATTATGATGTTGATGCACGAAATCATGTATTTTCCTTTATATGGCTAGTTAGGGCTAATAACCCTAATTAATGCATAATAATTAGAAGTATGCTCACAAAATCTTAGAAATTATAGAGTAAGCTCATATCAGTATATGGAACCTAAATTTTAATTATGAGACCACGATGATGCACATAATTCATGTTATATGAAGATGGCCCTTAATACATGGGTTGTAACCCAAATTTGACTAATGAATATAAACTAGGGTTACTATGTGCAGAAAATGGATATGGAACCTAATATTCAGATAATGAGCCATAATCTAGAAAATGACATTAGTAAGATAATTCTAAGACAAGAATGCAAGTAATGATGCACCCATCCTAATGAACTAAGATAAACCCTAATGGACATAACTAGGGTTAAGATGATGGGAACCTCATGATGGTACATGATCTTGTCTTAACCAAGTTTGACCAAGGACATAGTTGACATCAGGAATGTGATATGTGATGATTAGGTTTGTCTTGATCAAGGTACACCATTACCTCTTACTTGGCTTATTATACAATGTGCTTATATTATATGTGCAATAAAATACTTGACATATGGTATTGGATGAAATGAATATTCTTGTATGATATGTTGCATGATTTTCCATACTTATTTTTATGAATACATGAAACATAATATATATGTTCCATCATATAAAAGCACTATATCTTTTTGGTAAGCATAGTTCTAGGGAGTGATCTATCTCTTTGGTAAGCATATCACATGTACAATGATCTATCTCTTTGGTAAGCAGATCATGAGGCTTGGATGCATATATCCCATTGGTAGGCAGATGCACAAGCATATAATGGAAAATGAGCTTGAAAAATGTGTTCTCATTTGTTAATGAATATCTTTGTGAAAGTATATGATTTTTCTTATATTTGTTTAATGTTGCCAAGCATTAGTTTTATCTCATTTCCATGATATTATGAGAGGTATATAAAAGACACGTAGACGTACTCAATACAATATTCTTGAATAATGTGATGATGTGTACCACATCTAATCTTTGTTTAGGTATGTGGACATGTGATCTTGAAGAACCAGGATAGTTGAGAGTTGTGTAGCGATCTGATGTACATTTGGACCTTTTGTCTTAAGATCATGTAGTTTAGTGGTAGTACATGTATATGTAGAAGTTTGTTGTTCAATATGTAATATTAAATGTAGTAACAATTCATTATGTAATTATATGTTGAATGGTGAACATGTGTTGTGATTTGTTTATTGTTCATGTGCATGTGCTACTGTGTTTCCTTCTGAATTCCTCTGATTTTCTCTTTATTAGCCTAATGTGTGGTGTTTAAATTGGGATTCTCACTAAGGTGAGGTTTCAATTTAGACGTTACACATCATATTAAGTTTTAGAAAATCTGGGGATGTCACATGCTCACTTACATTGACGAACACACTTCACTTGCAAGCACATGAGGTTGTGTTATAGTATAGGAAAGTGGGAAGATAGAGGTCGATCCATAGCAAGGGAGGGGGAGATTAGTTAGTTCAACTAGGTTCCAACCATGGATTCTAGGGTTGAAGGGTTTGAAGTTTGTTTAGATTTTTAAACTAACATTGATCAAGAAATTAAGAAAAGGTAATAAGAAAATCCGAATTTAATCCTAGAAAAATTGATTCCAAATAACAAGAGAAGCAAGCTAAGCAAGAAAAGAACAATTAAATTAAAGTAGACTGAAGTAAGATCAACAATATAGTATGATAGCAATTTAGCCAACTAGAGCAATCAAAGACCCATATAACTAGTTAATATTAGCACAAGCAAACAATAAGAAATGATATATATACTATATAAAGATCTAATTATAAAGAACAAGGAAATTAACTAAAAAGGAAACTAAATCACTACCTATACAAGGCTTAATTGAATGAGGAAGAATTTTTGGTTTGAAAAAGTTAATGAGGTGTGGGCTGCTTTGGTGAATGTTACTAGAACCTTAGTTGGGGGTCATAACATGGAAATTCTATTTATTCATTTAGATTGTTAAACCAAACAAAAAGATAGATGCTACAAAATTACCCTAATCTACTAGTTGTCCATGGGTGGTATAAGCTGTGTGTAGCAGGATATACCCTTTCACACCCTATCCAACCTTGTGAGGATTTTTTAGACTATGACTTAAGTGAAATTTAAATAGGATCTAATCAAGTATAGATTTCTAGAGTAGTTTCTCTTATGGGAAATGGGAGCCAAGGGTTGTAATGGAGGGTGGAAATAAGGGTATTTCACCTACATCACTCATCATGTAGTCTTTAGAAAGATCCAAAGAAATCATACAAAATACTCCTGCACTAGATACTTAGATCTACCACTTAGAAGTAAGAGAGGGAAAATGTAAATGAGAAGATAGGGTTCTATCTAGGGATCCATTAGTTATACTTAGGTACAATCCTAAAATATCCTCATACAACCTATTCTCTGCTATAGTCTAGGTGGTTTCAAGCACAAATAAAAAACCTGTCCTTGTTTTTACACACAAATCACAAGATGAAATATGGGAAAAAAGATAAAAGTAGAATAGAATCAATATAGAATGAATTTATACTATTTAAACTTATTTCCTCCAAATGTATCAAAGTCACAATTTTTCCCCAAGCAGCACACCTAATGGTCTTAGCAACTCGTGATACAAAAAATTGATAAAAAAGAAGAAGTAGAAGAATCTCATGGAAGCTCTCTTCTTCCCCTCAAACTGTAAGAGCATGCCATACTCCCTCCTTGGTTGATGGAAAGAATGAAATGGTGATTGGAAGTAGCCAAAACCCTAGGAAAGTATGGTTTTGAGGTAGGGGAAGGTGGAACTAAATTGGAAGTAAGTGGGAGTACGTGGAAACTCAATGAATGGTAGAGGGAGGCAATGAATGCTAAGGAGTGTGATGAGAATGGATCTCTCCTGCTACAACCACCACCTAATTAACCTAATTATATATATACATACACACACATATTATATATATATATATATATATATATATATATATATATATATATATATGTGTGTGTGTGTGTGTGTGTGTGTGTATGTGTGTGTGTGTGTGTGTGTGTGTGGTACAAAAGCACTGGATTAAGTGGGGTATATTGGATAAGACAATGCAAAAAAATAATTGGTTTTTTATGTCAACACGATCATGCTGGGAAGCACAGCCTTGGTGAGTAAAGGGTAGCATGGTCATGCATGGAACAATCATTTTGCAAATTGGGTGGAGTTTACAATTAGATTTAGCATTTTGTTTCTTGGTGGAACGATCATGGTGCAGCGATAACAATATGATCATGCAGGACAAACAACGATTATGGAGGAGAAAATGTTGGCTGACTGAGGCTTGATACCATGACTATGGGAGGCTACACAGTTGTGCTGGGGGATCCTTCACACAACCTTACTGGCAAGCACAATCGTGTTGATGACTTTGTTGTAGCTACTTCTCAACTTGGAATACTACTATTCTTCTACATTGGTAGAATGTATGTTCTGTGTCAGCACGACTTTGTTGTGGGATTCATTTACACTTTATGCTTTGAACTTTTCTATTTATGGACATCTTTGCATTAGCTTAAACCTTGGCTATTGGGGGTAGGTTGGGGAAGCTATAGGGCCTTCTAGGGTCCCCTCCATGGGTGAAGGAACTGTAGGATCCTCCTCCTTGTCTACTATCCATCCAAGGGTTGATTCAAGTACGTAAAAAACATGAAAATAATGTATAAGTGCATTTGGTAGAAAACCATTTATTAAGGGAAACAACTTGCATTCTCTTCTCATGGATTTTCCTACATCCTAGTCACTGTTGATTACGTCTTAAAATGGGTTGAAGCCATACCAACCGTCACTAGCGATTCCAAACCCGTCATCAAAATGATCAAGGATATTATTATTCCCCATTTCAGAGTCCCACGCACTATGATATCCGACGGAGGATCTCATTTCCTGGAAAGAAGCTTTGAAGTATTGCTGAGGAAATATGGTGTAACACACAAAGTAGCCTCACCCTACCATCCCTAGATAAGTGTACAGGTAGAGGTTTCAAATAGTCAACTCAAGGCTATTTTGGAAAAGACAGTAGGCCGCAACCGAAAAGATTGGTCAGTAAAAATCAATGATGCATTGTAGGCCTACTGAACTATTTTTAAAACTCCCCTTAGAACTACACCATTTCGTTTGATCTATGGGAAGTCATGCCACCTGCCTGTAGAACTGGAACACAAAGCATGGTGGGCAACAAAACAACTAAATTTTGACATGAAGAAGGCGGGCCAAGCCAGGATTCTGCAACTCTAGGAGCTGGAAGAACTCCGAATGATAACTTATGAAAATGCATGAATCTACAAAGAACATAGAAACTTTGGCACGATGGTCATCTAAAAAGAAAGGACATACAAGTTGGAGACCAATGGTCTGGACCTTACATTATCAAGAGCAGGTATCCACATGGTGCGTTCTCTTTATGGAGTGAAAAGTTAGGCGAATTTGTGGCAAATGGTCAACGCTTGAAGAGATATTTCACCTCAGCCGGCATGGGCACTGAAGCAATGTTGGATCTCACCAACCCAAAATATCCACTATAAAATTGAAAGATTCAGTCGAGCCATCGCCATAAAACAAAGGCGCTTGTCGAGAGGCAACCCGATCAATAAATTCATTTTACTTTTAATTTTGAATTAGAAATTTTCCTCAATTTTGTGTTTAAAATTTTAGATAACCTTGCACTAAATAAAAATCACATCACAAGATGCTATTTTGAGTTCTGATTAATCTTCATTTTGAAATTTTTAGATGGAGGACGCACGTTGATTGGAACGCAACCACATCTGGTGGCCCAACCAACATGAATTTCCCCCTCCATCTCGGATTTAGAGTTTTCTCGGGACGAGAAAATTTCTAAGTTTGGGGTGGAGGGTGGGTGGTACATACTTTAATTTCCACCTTCTCCCATCTATTTCAGACTTAATATTTCATCATTGTCATCGTTGCATTTTTGACAAAAAATTTCAAAAATTTAAAGTTTTTCAAAGAAATTGAATAGATACTTGATGAAGTTTTGACGATTTCTATTTCTTAAAAAGACTTTACCTAGTTAACTATGTATTTTGAATCATTACACCCTCCTTATTCGAAGAAAATACTCATGGGGACCACTTTTTGAAACTAGCCTTTTGATTGAAATCATCTTGTGAATCTTATAATTCCTAACTTCATGATCCTTCTACAAAATTGACAAGTGTCTGTCAAACTGGTAGGGATGAAACACGTCGTGCTTCCTAAATGACTAGTGGAACAATAACATGGAATCTCCACCAGATCCTCATCAAGTCATTATTTGAGCAGAGTATGATAAAGAGAACGACTCGGTGCACTGAATTGTAAATCAAGTTGCATTCTGATCTGAACTCTCTTCTACACTTCTTCTATCATCTTTGTACCCCTCTGTTCATCAAAAAGAAACAAAAACAACCAAAATAGTGCCAAACCCTAAGTTCGAGGTGGCACACCACTTCCCTCTATATCCGCTTCTTCCATACCCACACAAATTAATAGGGGTGTACCACTAAGAAAAGATGCCAAAGCGCACACAGATAAATGTAATCTCGAGTCGAATAGAGGAGATATTCACACAAAAAATGAAATAAATGAAATTGCAAATGATATAATAAAAATATCAAGTCGAATAGAGGAGAGATTTATTTCTTCCTTCCATACCACCCTTCACTCCCTTTTCTACCTAAAGGAACAATGAATGCCTCCACTACCCTGAAAAACACCAGTGTCAGATCAAGTGCACACTTGTTGTTCAGCAGGTATCTCTGGATTCTTGCGAAACTCTAAGAAATGCTTGTTGTTGGAAAAAGTGAGGAGGAAGTTATGTTGGAAAACAAACTCAGGAATAAAGATACGGTAAGATGTGTTTAGTGGTCTCAGGAAGTTGAGATGCTTAGTCATGCTGAGCAGAAAGAAAACAATCGTGATGTGAAGATGAGGCAATCACATGGCTTGAAAGTATTCATTTGGCGATGGTTTCAAATTTTGTGTTACTCAAGGATGAGCAACATTTAAGTTTGGGGTGTTTTGATGAATGCATATTCATCATGAAATTCAATCGCCATCTTGAGCTCAATTTGACTCAATACATCCGATTTCATCACCTAAATCTCACAATATGCAAAATTGCTTAATTGGTTCAATTATCAAGATTATTAACTGAGTTTATGTTGATTTTATGTAGGTCATGATGAGGTTCAACCATCAGCTGGCACCCACCTCCATTTAACCCTAATCCACTTTCAACATAATCACCACCACCGCTTGCTTCATACCACCTTTATCTCCATCAACCATCATCCGAATAAAACCCTAATAAGTGGGGCCCACCTTTCTTAAACCTAGATCTACCTTCACCCAAGATCTTGTCATCAACGGTCTTGACCCTAGTGGTCTTGGCCATATAGTTTTGACCTCTCGGTCTTAGCCGTTCATCCATACAGTCTTGGCATTGCAGTGACCTTTCGGTCTTGCCTCTATGATCTGTCAAGACTGTGAGCCTATCCACACCATCAGATCCCCGATCTATGGTCCTCATCTACCCCCTCCATTCAGTTTGGGTTTCACATGCCCTAATGGTCTACTCCTTCACCCCTCTATACGATCTCAAGACTATGTGAGGCCTCACGATCTCAAGACTGTGTAGCAGACCTTTTTCAGGACCGTATGGCAGTCGTCGAACCAAGACCGGTTGCCATCGCCACCAACGTACCAGAGCCTTGCTTCCTCTACCTCCATCTTCTTCTACCTTCCACCACCTCTACAAACCCTAGACATCCATCTGATCTACTTCCCACGCCTCCATACTCCACTAGATCGTGAGCATGCCGCCGCTACCTGTTCAATTGCACCAGCGATCACCTCCGCGCTGCCATCCTCCACTACACCCAACGCCCTCAACTCCTACCTACCTCCACCCAAGAACTCCTCATCATCCATGGCCGATGCACAACCCGCACCTTCTACCTACCCAAACGGTCCTCAAGATCGATTAGAACTCATCGATCCACATGACCAGTTAGACATCAGGACCGATTGGTGAGAGACCGTGAGGCAAGATCGATCATAGCAAGACCCTTCGGACGATCGAGACCGCGAGAGGTTGGGAGACCATTTGGGAGTGAAGATCAGTTGACGTACAAGGACCGTGTGAATGCAATACCGATAGGGTCCTATCGGTTTTCCAAAATCATGAAGCGGTGGAAGCGATCAGCCTTCGAGACCATTTGGAACATAGGAACACTGGGAGAAAAAAACCGGTTGGAGTCGAGACCGTTCAGCCAGAAGGCGAGATCGTTTGGAGGTCATGAGACTATGAAGAACACAAAGACAAGAGACCGTTTGGGGTGCAGACCGTTAGGGCATCAAGACCGTTAGAGAAAAACACTCAAGACCGTTTAGATGTAGCAAACCAATAGAAGCCAGAACCATTTGGAGGAAAATTAACAAGGACTGTGAGGAAAATTAATCGGTCTCCAAGACCATTTGGACAAGGGTCCTAGACCGTTAATAAGACTAAACGGTCTCCAAAACCATTAATGCAAAACTGTAAAAATTGCAACTGGGCCCAAATCGTGGAGACCCCAACCAGTACCTATAAATAGGACCAGCATGGTCCTCATTTCAGGCATCAGATCTGGGACACCGCCAGGCTACCCAAATGCAAGATTCGATCTAGATCCATCATCCACGCTACCGTCACTTCACCTACTGCTCCTACTATGATCGAGGAGATCGAGAAGAGAAGGTAGGAGGAGTGAGAAAGACTACCCAGTCTGTCATGTCGTCCCTCGTTCCTCATCCAGATCTGCTCCGACACGACATAGAGGACTACATCATCTTCACTGAGCTGTGACTACCTTCTGGATCATGCTCATGGCAGAATCTTCCCTCTCTCTTGTTCATCTTATTTCTCACATCATGAGCAAGTAGTTCCTTTTTTTGGGGTGTGGGGACTAGCCCCGCTGCCCATGCTTTCATGTCTTTTCATTTTAACATTCCAAGGCAATGTATATAACTTTCCATTTCATTGTTAATCATCGATGTTTGCTTGTAGATTGATCACCTGCTTGCTTTTATCTTGTTCTTTCCTATGTTGTGAGAACTTCAATAAGTAGGATAGAATGTCGATTAACGTGGTTGACTCCCAAACTAGAAATAGAATGGGATTCCTTGAGGTTGTAAGTGTATGATCCATGAGGGGACGAGCCATCTAGCTCACAGTGACGCTTTGTGTGCCTAATGCCTGTATAGGGGGCCCACAACTTCATTTGGATTTTGGTATCTTCATAACCATAAGTGAATGATCTAGATGGTGATGAGACATCCAATGTGTAATGCCCGGGCCCACTGCCCAAGGCTCTAGTAGAGTTTCAGGAATGACGACTGGCCCCACAGACCACCACTAGCCTAAACTGCGCACTTTATCCACACTGACGTGCAAGCCAGGATCAACTTCCCGACTGGTCACCCATCCTAGTACTACTCCAAGCTGAGCACGCTTAACTATGGAGTTCTTTAGTGATGGGCTCCCGGAAAAGGAGGTGCACCTTGGTGATATGGGTAGTCCAATCATTCCTTTTAAGATCATGTTATCCGAGGCCTCAAATCCTGGGATGTTACAATCTCCCCCACTTAGACTCTTGACGTCCTCGTCAAGGCTCAACTATATGGCCTCATAATCTGACCCCATTTCAGTGCAGACTCACAATGGTCCATGGACACCCAGCTCCCGTCCACGGCTACCAGTGCAAGGGCGGCTCCATCTCGTCTCTACGGATAGCCCTTTCCAACTTGCCTGGACCGCACGGCTCAAGACTGGCATGCCACATGCCCGTGGGCCCCACCTACTGGAGGGGTTATGGCTCTGATACCATTTGTAACGCTCGGGCCCACTGCCCAAGGCTCTAGTAGAGTTTCAGGAATGACGATTGGCCCCACAGACCACCACTAGCCTTAACTGCACACTTTGTCCACACTGACGCGCAAGCCAGGATCAACTTCCCGACTGGTCACCCATCCTAGTACTACTCCAAGCTGAGCACGCTTAACTATGGAGTTCTTTAGTGATGGGCTCCCGGAAAAGGAGGTGCACCTTGGTGATATGGGTAGTCCAATCATTCCTTTTAAGATCATGTTATCCGAGGCCTCAAATCCTGGGATGTTACACAATGCCTAAGGTGATGCTTATGCAAACCTAAACATCCCTCAGGGAGGGTTCACAACAGTTCTTTTTGGATAGTTAGATCTTGCTTGGATGTTTTATGATTGGATGTGTTTTCATGAGTAGTGGTGGTGAAACCTGGGACCATCCCAGTGATTCCATATCATTAATCTAGATCAACTTTAATTCTACTCTTTACTTTATTACAATTAGTTTAAGTAACCTCAAATCAACCAATCATTCTAAATATTAGTTTTACTTGAGCTAGATTCGACTAACAATGATTCTTAAAAACATTGTCTCTTGGGATTTGATCCTCAACTATACTGTGATAAGACCCGTACTCTTGCGGGTGGTATTATTGCGCGTTGTTTTGGTAAAAACTCAGGGATTTCAACTCCGAGTGAATTTGTTAGTGTGATAATAAACCACGTTAGTGACCTTTCCTAGCGACTGGTTGAGCCCTTATTGAAATGGAGGCAGGTATGATTAGAATATAGGTTGGAAGAGATCATATTGACTTCAACATTAGAGATTGTATGAAAGCCCCCTCATTCTTTGAATCTTCCTATTTTGTTGAAAGCTATCAACAACTATGCAATGAGGTGAGGGAAGAGAAGGCTATGGTAGACCCACTTATGCGTGCCTTGACTGGAGAGGCACAAGAGGTTGAAGATCCATAGGTCAAAGAACTATTGGATTTTCTAGACGTTGAAGGTACACCCGAGGATGAAGATCATGTCGAGACAGTTATTTATGCTGCTCTCTGTCAAGACCCTACTGAAGAATAGAGAAAAGAAGCCTCGCCGGAATTGGAAGTTTGTCCATGAGGCCTAGAAACTACTTTTTAGATGAAGAAAGGATGCACCCAGTAATAATTAACTTGGAGTTAACCGATGGTCAAAAGGATTATGTTATGACCCCACCTCCCGATAACCCCCAATTAAGGGAGACTGAGAGGTCGAAGCCGCACCCATGACTTCTGGATCAAAGGTTCGACAATTAACCAAGAATAATTATCAAATTTTAACATACTATACTGGAAGCTGTAAGAAAATAAATTTTTCTTGCATACCTTTTTGAAAACTTGGATCTCTAAACTTCTATCCACTTAAGGATTCTACTCTAACTAATCCTCCTTGTATTTAACTTCATGTATTTCAAAATATGATGATTTACTGTTTGTCCTTTTGGCTTGTACCTAAAACGCCGACAAACAAAACGTCTGTCAACCGAAGCTGGTATGTGGGGGAACAATAAACATGTAACTATGATAACAACATCATCATTCAATTAATCATTTAACAATCAAGGTTACATTTTAAATATAACTCCGCGATCCAAGGGTACCCTATCCTCTGTGTTGTCCCCATTAAACCCCTCATGATCCACCTATAAGTGAACCAGTTTATAGGGTTGAGTCACATGGCACTGCTCGTAAGTAGCCTACTCCTTAACTCATGGCAGGCTAATGAGTCTCATGGCACTACACGCAGGTAGCCCAATTTCTAACTCTCGGTAACCTAGACCTTGCTCTAGGATTACCCCTTTTTTAGCCTTTTCAAAGCAACAGAGGTGGAACCGGATCTAGCCAGTTATATATGCACATTTATAGTGATAATCATAGTCACTTTATAGTTGCATGAAATAAATAAACATCCAAAAGTTATTTTCAAGCAACCGATTAAAACTTCGGGAATCGCCGTGAAACTAGAGCGATTATTCATAAGCGTAACCACATACCTGATTTGATGAGTCATGCAGATTATTCAATAGATACTTCATGTGTATACAATCAAGTCAATCGACAGATCCAAGCAAGTAATTCAATCATCACATAGATCCTGAAATAAATATGTACTCTATTTATTACACACTTTATCAAGAATCTACTCTATTGACTTGGATTCACTTTCTAGGGTTTCTAATCTGCATTAAGATTTCATTAATATTCATTAGGGTTTCTTAGATCAATTTGTCAAACTTGATCCCTTTTAGGTTAACAAACCGTAAAATACTCTTTTCCATTTATATGAACCTTAATTGCTCAAATATCCATTTTAATAGTCTTTTACACCCAAATTGACTTAGGATCACCACATTCCTATTTATTCGTGGATTTGAACCATTAAAACAATTAAAAGACATATTCATCTAAATCAGGGTTTTAAAGCTCATTAATGCATAATCATGCACGAAACCCTGAATTAAGCCAATTATATAAAAAGATCATCTTTTTAGATCCTATTCTCACTTTTATTAACAACAGGTTAATATCAAATTGAATTATGTTATTAAGACCATTTACCATCAAATCTAAGGGTTTTCCCTTAATTAAGACACTTAAGATGATAACTTTATGTACTTTTCCAATTTCAAGCATATAAACTCTAAATTAGACTAATCACGTGCAAAGTTCTTACTTTTTGAACATAATGTACCTTTTTACATTTAACAGGTTAACATCAACTCTAATGATCCATTAAACCCTATTAAATACATTACATATCAAAATAGGGTTTCTTAATCTTTGATTCATTAAAGATGATGATTTACACTACATTTCGAATTATGATCAGATTCAGGCTATGAAACTATTTTTATTGGATTCCTTGTGTTCTTCTGATCAAAATTCATATATTACTTGTCCTAATCGGAGTTACCAATCATTAGATATGATTTTTGCAAGGAAAAATACCTCTCGGCCAATCAGATGGCCCCACGTCGTCCTTTTCTATGCAACCCGGCTTGCCTATTGGAAACATTTCGAATAGATGATTATACCCCCAGTTAAGTGAGTCCTTCTTCATCCCACTGGGGGGCATATTCATCCAACTACCCTTGATCCTTCTTCTTCCTTGGGCTGAAGCTGCAGGCCGCCCTAGCGGCCATGGAAGAGTGCAGCAGATCACTCCCCGTGACCTCAGCGCTCGAGCTCCAGCTGAAACTCGACCCTTACCTCCGTCCACACCCCCCCCCCGCACTCCAGAAGGCCGCAAGCCTTAGCCGAGACCGCTCTTCCCATGGAGTTCAAGCCAACGGTTCATTGCGGCTTGCAGTCCTTTTGCAGGCGCCGGGTGAGGACGAGAGAGAAGAGGTGGTGGCGGATCCTTTCTAGGTAGTCGTGGGAGTGCCCTGCCTCCGACCAGACTACCAACAAAGTCGTCATTGCTCTATGGATAGGACTAAGCCTCCGTTAGGGTTTAAGAGCGGAAAGAGAAAGAAAGAAGAAGAAGAGTGGAGAAGGCTACGTGGAATCTCTCTTCCTTTTGAACCAGAGCTCTACCCCTTATATAGGGTAGAGTATCCATGCCCTACATTCTTCATCCATGCATTAGCAAAGCCTTTTCCTAATAGGAATATACTTCCTTCATTATGTAGTTAGTTTCTCTCTCTCTCTCTTATTTCCTTAATATTCCTCCTTCTTTTGATATTGGGATTTCGAAAATCCTTGCACATATTCTCTTGGCACTTGCCGTTTTGTCCCATTGGCACAAAAATATGGTTTCCTTTTAATAGAAAATTCCGCCTTTTGAAAAACAACACAAAATCCATTAATAATGTATCACATATTCCTTTTATTTTTCCAACTTGGTATTTTCCCTTTCTTTCCTCTTTAATGGGACTCCTTGGATTCCAAGACACTCCATTATTTCAAAATTATTTTTATTGGATACTTATTATCCTTCTAGATGCATCTTTATGCATTATTTCACATTATCTTGTTTATTTCCCATTAAAATATCTCTTTTTGAGAATTTCTCTTTATTTCTCTTTTATTTTCCTCATTGGCATTCCTTATAATATTAGTAACCTCATGGATACGAAATTTCACCAAGAAATCTCATTTATGCTTCTTTTCACTCATTCTGCATGTTTTTATCATTATTTTCAATTTATTTCTTCATAAAGAAATACTTAATTAATCTTTTCTTTTCTTATTGCTTTCTTTTTGCAACCTTGGACTCCATGGTACCCAAGGAACCCAAGAGGTACGAAATTCTCTTTGTATTTGCCTTCTAGAGGTTTCTACATATTTCTTTTCTTAAAAATATTCAATTATCCATTTACTAATTGAATTTCCTTGTTATTTCCTTGTTATTGAGCCCAATAGCCAATAAAGCCCACAATACAAACATCAAGTCTATTGTAAACGAACAAATTATATCATTTCTTTGTTCAATTATCTTTAGTATGAGAAATTACATTTCTCATCTGATGAACCCAAAAATTGGGGTTGTAACATCCTTCTCCTCTTATAGGAATTTTGTCCTCAAAATTCTATCAAGCAATCAAACAATTCAAGATAAGACTTTTCCATGTCCATCATTGGCCCCTATGTGGCTTTACCGTACTCATGCCGCATCCAAAGAACCTTTATCATCACATATTCTTTTCTCTGAGTTCTTTCATCCTGGCATCTATAAACTACACATGTGACTTAGGCCATGTCAGCCTTCCTTGGGGCTCACTAGGTTCATTGCTCAGCACATGGTCGGGTACCTCACATAGTGCTCTAAATTTGACACATGGAACTCATCACACATTACTTTATCCTGAGGGGTAAGGTCAAACTTAACCTTCTCCACCAAACCATGTCAAAAGAACCCATGCATCGGGGACTCAACTCTCTTAGCTATAACTTAGAGGGGTCGGATTTTCACATTTTTTTTCCAAAGTAACTGGTATGTCAGTCTACTTTGTATCTGCTCATGACTCTCATCGTCTCTAGGCTCCTTTCATCCCTTGCACAATCAAAGTTACTTCATCTACACACACTGTGGTCCCTTTTCTAACCATCATGTGGTCCTTTTCTAACCATCATGTGGTCCTTTCACCAACATCACCTTACTGAAGTGGTGACAGACATAACCTCCCTTACAGAGCTTCTTATAAATCCCGATACTGGCCATGGTGGTCATTATCACATCTCTCACAGGACAAGAACTGTCTCTAGAGATCACCCATGAACGAGCACACATGCCCTCATCAGACCCTTTAGTCTGGATCATACTAACCATAGTTAGGGGTGATAAACTATACTAACATTGAGTTCTTCATGCACCTACTTCCATATTTTGGAAGGAAACCCTAAGGTCAAACTCAAGAACCTTTGAACTTGCTTCATGGTGTAGTTGAACCATCTCTCTCATATGTAGCTCAACCCGATCTGTCCCTTGACAGAACTCTTTCTTTCTCATGTCATCTAGGTAAGGCGACCTACCACAACCCATATTGCATTTCGACCTTTCTTGGTCAAGGGAAGACTTATCACAACATCCATAGTGATGAACTCCCATTCCCTCTCAGGGACTCTTTCGTCCTCTATATCGATACACTGGGTTACTGGGGTTCGTCCTTTACCTCCTAGCTTGCATGGCCATAAACCACATGCAACCTTATCTTAAGCATCCAAAGTGCTATTGCCATTTTCCATGGTGTATGGTGATCTTCAATCAATCATGATTTCCTGTATGTCATGATTCTTTCACGATCGATTCCTCCGAGACCCTAAACCACTCTAGTTGGGGTTTCATCACCTTCTCTTCCCAAGAAATACATCTGAGGTTCTACCACCATCCTTTCATTGCATCCAGGACAAGACTGGCTAACCAAACAACCCTTGACCTTTCAACGAATCTTGTTACATCTGATTGTTATCCAACGCCTCTCCTTTTCAAACTTAGGGTTAGCCAAACAACCTCTTCTAGCTTCTAGTCAAACAAGTCAGATGTATCTCCACCAGAGCATCTATTACCACTTCACATACTTAGGTATTAGGTAACATTGAAGACATACACTTCCATGCATTTCACTTATCCTCTCACCTCAAACTCTATGTCTATCTTCATTAAGAACACTCTCTGATTTCATCATCATGGTGATCAAACTCAACCTGGTATAACTTGTAAGTTCTACATAGCTTATGATAAAAACTTCCTCATAAGGTGACTACCTCATTCCTTTTTGTGTTTGCAAGCCATCCATGTATCATTCACTTTACCATGGTAGGTTATCTTCTCTATCCCTAATCCTTGTGGCAACGTTCCAACCTACATCATCTCTTATTCTTGGTGTATGGCATGCGTAATGTCCTATCTTTCACCCCCATAACAAGAGGAAATAAGCATTTGACTGCAGTCCAAATACAGAGTTCTTCCTGTTCCAAGAGTAGAGATGGTACATCCCACCTTGCCAATACACCTTTAAATCTCAGTTGAAACGTGCCTCATATGTCACTTCATCACAATCATTTCGATATCAAAGTTACCTCTATGGAAAACTAGTCTTGAACCTACTGAGGTTTATATCCTTGGTCATCTCCTTAGGTCTATAGGGTACTGACTCTTTTGGGGTCATCCATCTTCCCTCATGCATCAAGAGAGTGCCCTACTCATCTGCCCTTTGGGTCCCATGAGTTCATGAAGATGATCAATCTCCTAACCCATGGCCCTCAGACAATGATAGTTGTTACCTCCTGACCCTATGGTCATGTGCAACAGGGGAATTAGGCAACTCCTACTTTTATCGGTCTTATCCCTACCTGACCCTAGGATAGACTTAGGATTCTCCATTATAGTACATGTTCACCTTAGAACCTTACCCAAGTCTTCATCATCTCTCTTTCTGCTTTCATGTGCTGGCTCCCATCCTTTCATAGGGATCATGGCAACCTGCCTACCCTGGTCAAGCCCCATACTGGTTACCTCCATGGTAACACATTCATATGCAATTAGAGATGGATATCTATGGGTCTACAGGTTCATTCTCATACCATGTACTTTTCACTTAGCTTCTCAAGATCCTGTGAGAGCTCTTCAGGTTACCTTAAACCAACAAAACTGATATACACCCTACCAAAGGGGTCCCTCTCCCAGGATGGGAGGAGAACTATCTCTTGACAACAAGGTCATAAAATATCTTAGGTCTAGGGTTTACCTCCACATGAGCCTACTTAACCCTAGCAAGCTATTAAGGCACAAGCAGATCACCTACTATACCATGCTAGGTCATACTTATCCTCTTTCCTCGATGTTGGATCAAGATCATACTTTCCTTTATCATCATCCTGGCTGTGAGGGGTCCATCAAACACACCTTAATCTTATGGGGCTTCCTCTTTTCCTCTATACATGAGGAGTACCATGCTCGAAACTATAGCAACTTAATTCTCGTCATGAGCATTAGGTATACCACTTCCCCTCTTATATCAGGAACCCTAGGTTCACTTTTAGGTGTCCAACTACATGCTCAACCTCTTAACTACGAATCAAGCATGTCCAAGGTATGTCATGTACTTCCACGATCCTTTTACATAAAGAGCACCTTAGAGTTGAGTTCTCCTCAAGGACAAACAACAAGGTACAAGGCCTCTTAGCCTGGTTACTCACTCTTTTCTAGGTCTAAGGAACTCTTCTTCCCACCTCAGAAGGTAAACACTTATACCGTAGGCACATAGGTACCAGATGCTTCATCTTCTATCTTTAGGGTTTGGTCCCTCTAAAGGCAACCAAGATATCATCAACTTTTAGGGATCGATCATGAGGCAACCACTATCATCCATTGATCAGGGTTTTAGGCTTCCAACCTTCTTGTTGGGTTTCCAGCTCTCTCTTTAGAGCTAACCCTACATCCAACCTCACCATTAGAGGTTCTCTCTTCATGAAGGGTCAACCTCAAGGCATGCCCTACATGGGTGAAGCCTAGGTTCAAACTTATGTTTGCTCAAGATCATCCATAACCCTTTATGCTCCATCATGATTCCTTATCCAGGGTTTCATCCTACTGTCAGCACTACTCACGTACCCTGGGTGCATGCTATGCCATAAGCCCATAGGGTTTCTAAGGTCCTTTACTAACATCATCATCTAAGGTGCTATCCTTTACCCTAACATGCACGACCCTTCCCAGGGTTGGGTTGCCAAAGGTGCTAGGTCACCCATGGATCCTATGGCATCCCAAAGGCATGTCCTTTCAAACACTGGGTCCAACTCATCTCTCTCTAACCTTCACTTAGGGTTAGGGTTAGCATCATCCTCAGAGGATGTGCCAGGTCTCTACTTGAAATGGAGATATCTATCTCCAAGACTAACTTATCCTCCTGACTAGAAGGTCTAGCCTCAGGTCTCTTCTGAGGACATGACAACTTATGTCATACGACCTAAGCATGTATCTATTCTTTAGTTTGCGCTTAATCTATTAAGCTTATGTCCATGCCATCTTATTTACATGCCTTTCATTACTTTGGTGGAGGATTCCTTAAACCTTATTAACCATACCTCAAGAGGGTGAGGAGAAGAAAGAAAACCTAATCCTTTAGGTCCTTATCAGAATTTTGTGGTGAGAAGGAATGAATAAGATGAGAAGTCCTAAAGGTATCTTATTTCGATTCATACCCTAAGACTTTGGCCAGGCAGTCACATAGATCCGGGAGTCCTCGTATTCCAACTAGCGATGCGGAGGAAAAATATTGCCAACCCCCGGTCGTGATCCTTTTCTAGACACCTCCCTCTTTCGGATAATCCTCTAATAACTCCCTTGGGTTATATGGAGTTTGTAAAATTTAATAATTATTAATGGTTAACTGAGGAAACCAAGCTCTGATACCAAATGTTACGACCCCACCTCCCGATAACCCCCAATTAAGGGAGACAGAGAGGTCGAAGCCGCACCCATGACTTCCGGATCAAAGGTTCGGCAATTAACCAAGAATAATTATCAAATTTTAACATACTATAATGGAAGCTGTAAGAAAATAAATTTTTCTTGCATACCTTTTTGAAAACTTGGATCTCTAAACTTCTATCCACTTATGGATTCTACTCTAACTAATCCTCCTTGTATTTAACTTCATGTATTTCACAATATGACTATTTACTGTTTGTCCTTTTGGCTTGTACCTAAAACGCTGACAAACAAAACGTCGGTCATCCGAAGCTAGTATGTGGGGGAAACAATAAACATGTAACTATGATAACAACATCATCATTCAATTAATCATTTAACAATCAAGGTTACATTTTAAATATAACTCCGCGATCCAAGGGTACCCTATCCTCTGTGTTTTCCCCATTAAACCCCTCATGATCCACCTATAAGTGAACCAGTTTATAGGGTTGAGGCACATGCCACTACTCGTATGTAGCCTACTCCTTAACTCATGGCCCGCGTAGCAGATCGCTCCCCATCACCTCAGTGCTCGAGCTCCAGCCGAAACTCGACCCTTACCTCCGTCCACACCCCCCCTCACTCCAGAAGGCCGCAAGCCTTGGCCGAGACCGCTCTTCCCATGGACTTCAAGCCAACGGTTCATTGTGGCTTGCAGTCCTTTTGCAGGCGTCAGGTGAGGACGAGAGAGAAGAGGTGGCGGCGGATCCTTTCTAGGTAGTCGTGGGAGTGCCCTGCCTCTGACCAGACTGCCAACAAACTCATCGTTGCTCTATGTATAGGACTAAGCCTCCGTTAGGGTTTAAGAGCGGAAAGAGAAAGAAAGAAGAAGAAGAGTGGAGAAGGCTATGTGGAATCTCTCTTCCTTTCAAACCAGAGCTCTACCCCTTATATAGGGGAGAGTATCCATGCCCTACATTCTTCATCCATGCATTAGCAAAGCCTTTTCCTAAGAGGAATATACTTCCTTCATTAAGAAGTTAGTTTCTCTCTCTCTCTTATTTCCTTAATATTCCTCCTTCTTTTGATATTGGGATTTGGAAAATACTTGCACATATTCTCTTGGCACTTGCCTTTTTGTCCCATTGGCACGAAAATATGGTTTCCTTTTAATAGAAAATTCCGCCTTTTGAAAAACAACACAAAATCCATTAATAATGTATCACATATTCCTTTTATTTTGCCAACTTGGTATTTTCACTTTATTTCCTCTTTAATGGGACTCCTTGGATTCCAAGACACTCCATTATTTCGAAATTCTTTTTATTGGATACTTATTATCCTTCTAGATGCATCTTTATGCATTATTTCACATTATCTTGTTTATTTCCCATTAAAATATCTCTTTTTGAGAATTTCTCTTTATTTCTCTTTTATTTTCCTCATTGGAATTCCTTTTAATATTAGTAACCTCATGGATACGAAATTTCACCAAGAAATCTCATTTATGCTTCTTTTCACTCATTCTCCATGTTTTTATCATTATTTTCAATTTATTTCTTCATAAAGAAATACTTAATTAATATTTTCTTTTCTTATTGCTTTCTTTTTGCAACCTTGGACTCCTTGGTACCCAAGGAACCCGAGAGGTACGAAATCCTCTTTGGATTTGCCTTCTAGAGGTTTCTACATATTTCTTTTCTTAAAAATATTCAATTATCCATTTACTAATTGAATTTCCTTGTTATTTCCTTGTTATTGGGCCCAATAGCCAATAAAGCCCACAATACAAACATCAAGGCTATTGTAAACGAACAAATTATATCATTCATTTGTTCAATTATCTTTAGTATGAGAAATTACATTTCTCATCCGATGAACCCAAAAATTGGGGTTGTAATAGATTAGTTTCTTGAAGAATTGAGGTTGCGGAGGAAGGCCCTCGGGTACTCAATTAGAGACCTAAGGGGGATAAGCCCTTCTGTGTGCATGCACATAATCCATCTAGAAGAGGACTCTAGGCCATATGCCCAGCCACAGGGAAAGTTGAATGAGAAGCTTCAATAAGTTGTTAGTAAGGAAGTGATAAAGGTTTGAGATGTGAGAATTATTTACGCTATCAGTGATAGTATGTGAGTAAGCCCTATACAAGTGGTCCCGAAGAAAGGGGGTATAATGATGGTTAAGGGAGAAGATGGAGCTGAGGTCACCACCAATATGGTTACCAGCTATTGGATGTGCATTGACTATCATAATCTCAACACTGCCACCCGTAAGGACCATTTCCCTCTTCCTTTTATTGCTCAAATGTTGGAGTGTCTGGCCCATCATTCCTACTTTTTTTGGTTGGATGGGTACTCAGGGTTTTATTAGATGCCCATCCACCCTGATGTCTAGGAAAAGACCACTTTCACATGCATATATGGAACTTTTGCCTTCAGGAGAATGCCCTTTGGACTTTGTAATGCACTTGCCACTTTTCAGAGGTGTATGAATGCAATCTTTGCTGATTTTCTTGTAGACAAAATGGAAGTGTTTATGGACGATTTTAGTGTGTACGGTAGTTCCTTTGATGACTATTTGAACAACCTATGCCTAGTGATGACAAGATATGAAGAGCAAAGCCTTACTCTCAATTGGGAGAAATGTCACTTCATGGTGGGAGAAGGTATAGTTCTGGGACATAAGGTGTCCAGCAGAGGTATTGAAGTCGACCCATCCAAGGTCGAGGTGATTGCCAAGCTCCCTCCCCCCACTTCAGTCACATGTATCTGAATTTTCCTGGGTCATGTTGGTTATTACTGGTAGTTTATTAAAGATTTTTCAAAGATAACCAAGCCCTTGTCCAACCTTTTGGTGAAAGATGTGAAATTTGATTTCATAGATGAGTTCATGAAGGCGTTCTCCACCCTGAAGGACACTTTAGTATCTACACCCATTCTCCAATCTCCTGACTGGAATCTTCCTTTTGAATTTATGTGCAACATCGGTGACTTTGCCATTGGTGCAGTTCTCGGCCAAAAGAAAGACAAAAAGCACCACACCATCTTCTATGCAAGTAAGACCTTGGATGAAGCTCAGTTGAATTACACAACTACTGAAAAAGAGATGCTAGATATTGTGTATGCTTTCGACAAGTTTTGGTCATACCTCATGGGTTCTAAGGTGGTAGTTCACACCGACCACGGGGCCATCAAGTACCTGATGCAGAAAAAGGACGCAAAGACCAGACTACTACGATGGGTGTTACTGTTGTAGGAATTTGATCATGAAATAAAGGATAAGAAAGGCTCAGAGAATGTGGTCGTCGACCACCTCTCAAGGATCTGAGTGGAAGACGACCACCCACTCCCAATCAATGAAAGTTATGCTGATGAATCAATCATATTGCCTAGACAGCCAACCCTGAGGGGCCGTGGTATGCAGACTTTTGTAATTACTTGGCTTGTAAATAGCTGCCCCCAGGTATGTCCTACAGTTAGAAGAAGAAATTCTTCTCTGATTTGAAGAACTACTACTGGGATGACCCCTTGTTGTTTAGGCGTTGCGCCGACGGGTTATACATAAGGTGTATACCAGAGGAGGAAGCACCCAAGATTATTTTTGAGTGTCACTACTCTCCTTATGGAGGGCACCTGGAGGCGAGATGACTGCTACTAAGGTCCTCCGGTCAGGTTTTTACTGGCCATCTCTATTCAAATATGCTCATGCTTATGTGAAGTCTTGTAGTGAATGTCAGCGAATTGGAAACATTTCTCGCCAAAATGAGAACTCGCTTTTGGACTGGATTGAGGTTGAAATTTTTGATGTATGAGGTATAGATTATATGGGACCCTTCCCCTCCTCCAATGGTTTTAAATACATCCTCGTTGTAGTTTACTATGTTTCTAAATGGGTTGAAGCAGTGCCCACCACAACGTGTGATGCCAAGGAAGTAATAAGGATTTTTACCAATATTATATTTCTAAGAATCAGAATGCCAAGAACTGTCATCAGTAATGGAGGCTCTCACTTTGCAGAAAAGTAGTTTGAATCCCTCCTGCATAGATATGGAGTTTGTCATAAGGTCACAACAGCGTATCACCCATAGACGTCCTGACATGTTGAATTATCTAACATACAGATCAAGCAAATTTTAGAAAAGACAATTGGCAAGTCCCACAAGGACTGGTCAACTAAACTACATGATGCTCTATAGGCATATAAAAATACTTATAAGATGTCACTAGGCACCACACCCTATCGCTTGATATATGGAAAAGCTTGCCACCTGCCCTTTGAGTTGGAACATAAAGCATTTTGGGCAATCAAGTGAATCAATATGGACTAGACGCTGGCTGGGAAGAAAAGGTTTCTTCAGCTTC
Organism: Alisma plantago-aquatica; assembly: GCA_963693085.1. Classification (NCBI taxonomy): domain Eukaryota; kingdom Viridiplantae; phylum Streptophyta; class Magnoliopsida; order Alismatales; family Alismataceae; genus Alisma; species Alisma plantago-aquatica. Next base: position 1,297,660,513 of record OY856412.1, on the reverse strand, counting down.
AAGAACTTGAGGAGATGAGGCTTCATGCTTATGAAAATGTGATAATCTACAAACTAAGAACCAAAATCTGGCATAATGCCCACCTAAGGAGGAAGGATGTCAACGGAGGTGATAAGGTTTTATTATTTAAATCTTCTATCTGTCTTTTTCAAGAAAAATTGCAGAGTAGATGGTTTGGACCGTTCATTGTGGCTAAGACATACCCGTTCGGGATGATGGAGCTTTATGACAAAGAAGATCTGATGAAATTTTTTCCAGTAAATGGACACAGAGTCAAAAGGCTCTATGAAGATGAAGCTTTTGTTAGAAGATCTGAGATACCCCTATAGGATGCTGAAGGTGCACCCACTGGAGAAGTATAGCAAGCTAAGAAGATGTCGAGCTGGTGATAGAAACCACATCACTCATTGGGAGGCAGCCTGTGTTTTATTTCCATAGAATAGGATGTTATTTCCTTCCCTAGCAAAAGAACATTAAAAACACTATCATTGTAATAAGGCCCAAGTCTGTACATGCGCCATATGGGCAGACTCTCTCATTTCATGGGCCACCGACTTAGTTTTTATAGCCTTGATGGGTAACACTATCTGAGGCTGAAAGTTTACTCTTAGGCCAATGATGTTTTACCAATCAAGTGCTTTCTAGTTTCAGTTTTTCTATCCTTGTTTTGCTTTGGTTTTAGCCCTTTTGTTACATATTGGGCATACATGTTGATGCCCTCCTTTTCTTTTTGCTCTGAGCAATAATATTTACGATAACCACATCGCCCGACTCATTTTTATCATATCAGGTGATACCCTTGTCTTTTTTAGAGTGGCATAATGGGCACAGAAGACGCCTGCCCTACCACACGATGAAGCGCATCGGGATGACCTGTCGCCCAGGACATATCGGCCAGCGCGCCCACGCGTGACAAGGACTAAGACACGTATCCGGCGGGCTTGCCACATGGTGCATCACGCATGATGCGACGCGAATCAGTCATCTCGAGCAAAAAGTACCGAAATGGATGTGCATATCAGCCAGCATGCCTTTTCCGTGCAACACACATGTCATGCAAACACCAAGCGTGCTTAGGAAGACGAATCACTCCCTACGACATGACAAATTAGGATGATTTTATCATGTCTTGGGAGACGATTCGCCTCCTCGCATGACACGTGTCTAGGTTTTACCCCGTTTTACCCCGCTTGTGACAGTTATATATAGTAACTCGAGTTTAACTGTGTCGGGCACAAAAGTAATTATTTCACCTGCTTCTTCTCTCGTATCGTGTGTCCCTTTTGCTTGCTCTAGCTCCTGTGTCGGCCATCTTCCCTCGATCCCCATGTCGCGCACCACCCATCCCTTGCCCAATACATCTATAAACTTGATACGCCATATCACGTAGTTCGATCGCTTGTGTCGCGTAGACTGTGTTGGCTAAAACTGTATTGCGCGACACCCTTTCATATGAGGCCCATGTCGGGCGGAACCTTTTGCTTTGTATCAATTTTTTCTTATTGCCCGATAGGTCTGTCATGTTTCTCATCACTTTGTCTTATTAGTTTTTAACCTACGATGTGTGACACCCGTGTCGTGTGATAACCGTGTCACGTGATACCCATGTCGCACAAAGACGCCCATGTCAGGAAGTAATCACGAGCCCACAATAAGGACCCTATCGGTCAGTTTGTTTTATGAAGTTTTGACTTGTATTAGGCGACACAAGTATAATGCTTTTGAGCTTTGACGCGTGACTGTCATATCGCGTAGAGCCCTATCGAGCATCTATGATGGGTAGGACCAGTTTTAAATCAACAACCTGATATTGGCATGCCCTATTGCCTAGACCTTATCGAGCAACAAGATGTGTTTTTACCTTTGCCCAATACTGACTTCCTACTATCGGGCATTTTCATATCGTGTGGCAGTCTTTTTAATGTAGGCTTTGCCTGATATCGTTTTTTCTTATGTTTCCTAACACGTATCGGGAGACACACTTCTTTTAGTCTACTACCCGATATTAGGCAAAGTGATTTAATTGATTAAAATTTTATGACTTACTCCCTTTTGTTTACAAACTACAGAAATGGCCTGCACCAAATAAACTATTGTCTAGGTTGAGGAATAGGGTCGGAGGATCAACCCTGAGGCCACAAATGAAACCACTACCACCCGATAGAAGTGCCCGAACCCTGAGGTGGTAGGGTCGTCTGAGGCTGAAAAATGGCCCAGAATAGAAGAATCTCCAATCCCAGCTACAACCACAACAACAACGGTAGAACCAGAGCCACTGGATCACTCATCGGGCTGGTTGATGCCTAATGATGAAGAACACCAGAGGCGGTACGTGGAACTGGCAACAAAGGTGTACTGGCCAACCCGGTTCTGCCACCAAGCGTTCTTCTAGCAGATCGACATCTTCGACAGACTAGCCAATGTCTTAGAAGCCACCGGAATGAGGAAGATCTAATTTCGTTACATCGCCTCCTACATTGAGATCACGAAACAGTTCATGTCTTCCCTTCTTCGGGTCCCGAATACACCATAAGAAGCCAAAAGATTCAACGGAGCAGATAGATTACTAGGTCACCTCTACAATGTTGATCATGATATCTCAGAGAGGCTGCTCAATAAGATTTTCTCTTCAAGCGAAGCCAAAAGGGAGCTTCTCAATAATAGTGTCAGAATCACTGAAGGTGACGGGTTCAACCCAGTCACACTCTAGAGGAGGCAAACTGGAAAATCTTCTTTCAATCTGGGAAGTAAGGTGGCGACAGTTCACTCCTACTTCTGGAGGATAATCCAAAAGATCGTGGTGAGCCTCCTCTTCAGCAAATACGAGACCAAAAACTTATACTCTAAAGAGCTCCACCTCATTTGTTACATGATGGAGGGCCACACTATCAAACTAGGGCAGTTCCTGCTAAACATGATACATCCAATAAAGGACACCACCAAGGAGTATAACATGGGAGGGCTCGTCAACTGAATCGCAGTAGGGTTGGGGTACCCTAAAAAGACATGCATCTTGTCGAGAATAAAAGGCAACAATAGGATAGATATCAAGTTCCTCATAAGGGCGAACATTATCAAGAAGGAGAGAAGTCGCTTCTTCTACAAATTCATGAGGATGGATTTGCCCATGCCCCTCCCGCTATGTTTTAATTACAATGCAGAGAACATGGTCTGCATGAAAGAAGAGATCAAAGCCACGATTGTTGAAGCCAACTATGTCTCCACTAGGATCATACAAGAAAGAGTGGCAGCCACAGGAAGGCCAATCCCTTTTGACGCTCGACGGGACAAATCATCAGTTGTCTCCATCAACGACCCACCTGTCACCGCCACCGCTGAGCCATGCACCGCTACCACACAAACAACAGTCGTCACTCCCATGACTGATGTTGCTGCCACCGAACCAGGTGTGGCTACCACAACAATGCCTATCGCGACTACTGAAGAAGTGCCAACCATAATGGAGGTTGTCGACACCACCGAGTCTACAACAATGATCATAGCCCCAGAAGCCGTTACGGGAGAGAAGACACCCACAACACCTGAAGCTTTAGCCTTTCCTAAGATGGAAGAGGCACTGAAACAGCCGAACGCCCCCAACAGTAGTGATGAGGCATTCGCTGATCTCCTAGAAGCGGAGCTCGAGGTTGTACAGCCAAATCTGCCGCCACCATCTGTGACAGTGACTGCTATGGGGGATGATGTCGATAGCCGGATGATAGATCAATGTCTGCCTACTCCGCAACCTTCTCCCTGACCCCAAGATAAAGAGACGGAGGCAACTGCAGTAGTGCTAGCACCTCGTCCTGAAGCTACGCCCTCGCGAACAATCCAAATGGACTCGCCCCCGATTGATAATGCACACTCTTTGGGATGAGCCACTTACATGAGGAGCACTCCATGAAGCTAGAGCCGATCGACAACAACCCCCTCATCACTAGGGCAGGTCTTCGGCCTAGAGTTTGATAACTTGCAGGAGGTAACAAGCAACCACACTGCTACCTTTGCTTCCCTAACCCATAAGTTTTAGGTATTCCAGAGGAGGTTGAGCGAGTAGGAGAACCAACTACTAACTCTAGTTGGCCTACCCGACCAACTAGAGGCATTAAACATATAATGCAGACGACACTACAATGTGTCGATGCCATCGAGGAAAGGCTAAACTAGAGGGATGGCTAAACTAGAGGGATGGCCACCATCGCTCAAGGCATCCTAAGGTATTGCCATCACCACCAGACTACGACTCTCAAACCTCATCTTCGGCGTCCTCCTCTAGATCGTCATCCTCTTCCACCTCCAATGGGCCCTCCACAATGCCCAAGGAAGAGACAACGAATAAGACCATCGAAGGGGCTCCAGTAGGACAAGAGAGCACCCACGACGTCAACACAGTTGCTCCCTCACCCCCGCAAGACCACGCCGATGATGATGAAGACATATCTATCAGCCTAACAGAGGGTTTATCTAAAGAATCTGAGGGAGAAAGGAGAAATCTATACTGCTCCATCAACAACTTATGAAGATCAAAGTCTTCGACAGTAGATGAATTTGTTGCGCCGTCAGAGATTCCTTTTTTAAGATGGCAGATTTTGATAGGCGCACCATCGGCTACCTAACAATCTGGGACCAGAAGTTGCTGAACATGGTCCTGAGGCCGCAGGTAGATGAAGAGGTCGTCGTCTGGAGCAATAGATACTTCTCGGTATGATGTAGAGCACTCAAAGCCATGTTTTGCTCAGAAGCCGTTGTGGGGAAGATACTCTTCAGGGTCCTGGAAGGCACGATTATTGAAAATATTTCCATCTGGATAGGCCAACAACTGTATTACTATGCCACCCCGACCTTGGTGAGAAGAATAATGGTAGGGGTGTATAAGGTGAAACAGGTGGCTGACATGCTCCAACACATCAAGAAACATAATCCAATCCTGGTGTTGGCCCCCTATAAGCATATATGACACTGGTTCCTATGTGTGGAGGACCTCCGTAACCATGACGTCACGCTCTTCAATTGTTGCAAAGTGGATGTCCCACAAACAGGATATAGCTTCGCATGATCCGAAGACATGTAGCTTATACTTCTTCCACTGTGTCTTCACCACATCATCAAGCAAGGAGTCTGACGCCACATCAGTGTTTGGAACTTCTTCTCACTCAGAGACTTCCCAGAGGAGTCGGGAAGCGGAAATAACGCTTTCATCATCCTGCGCACATTGGAATTGTTGAACATATTTGGATACATAAGACAACTCCAAAGCCAAAACTTCTATCAGCTAAGACGCATGTGCGCACTATTGCTGATCAAGGACAAGAACTACTTCTGAGATGTAGATTTACCAGAGGAGTTGTTGGACACAGACCAAGAAACTGAATCTTCCCAGCCTGGCAGCCCTTCAAGAGAAGAAGTTCAGGAAGCCACTGATGGCTACGAGATAGGAAAGTAGATTGAAATCCTGTGAGATGTACTCACCAATGAAGGCTCTGCTTCGACTGTTGTTTCTGAATCGTTGATCAGCAACTTCGACCATTTCACGTGCGCTTCTCTATCACAGGAACATGTCAATGAAGTCCTTCTTAGACTTGCTGATTCCATTCTCATGGACATCATTTATGAGACATATAGTATAATAGTCCCCCTCGATGACCTACAGGACTTAGTCAAGGCAGGAGGATGTCTAGCACTGACAGTAGCAACAACTTACATCCTGATTCTACAAAAGGAGTTTGAACATGCCTACATCTCCCACCTGTTGTTGTTCAACGATCTCTTCTTGGATGACAAGATAGGAGTGAGCTGGTTGTTTCTGCAACAGATACAGAGGAGCATGTCGTGTGTCATCTTCTTTCCAATGTTGCATTACAACCATTGGATGCTCCTGATGGTGTACACTCACCCGCACACCGCTTTCTTCTACAATAGCTCTGATGCCAACAATGATTATCCGACGTAGAGTACATCAACCCCGTTGACATCCCTTGAGTGCTTTGCAAGGAAATACTAAATTGAGGTGGCGACGTTGCTCCAGCCGTACCTGGGAGACACGACGACCAAGTGGCACGAGCTTCAATTCTGCCACCGCAGTCCACAACAAGCACCCCAATCAAATGACTATGGAATCTATGTGCTACAATGGATCTATAGCTTGGTGGTGCTAAAACAAACACTAGAAAAGCTCCACCACATCGACTATCACAACAAATGAGGAGAGTATGTGATGCAGCTTCTATCAGATGAAGGCACACACACCATCTAAACCCTCACTGATCTATGACAATTCTTCCTTATCTTTCTCACAACTCTAGAACAAAGTGTGGGGTAAGTTTGGGATGAGTACTCGATAATATCAGTGAGGGAGGTACTCAAAAAATTTACCCTTTCTTGCCTTTCTTCTTTTTCTTATCATACCCTATATACATACACATACATGATTAATACAAAGCAATACATATACAACTTCCTACTTTTCAAAAATTGTACAAAGACACTCTATAGTAAATATTTGGTACTACTTCTTCCAGTTCGTTCTCTCTGTGTCTAAGGCGGTGCACATTTTTGTTATGCTCTTTTCTAAAACGCAGTCTCAAATGACAAAGACTACAACTTTTCTACACCAATGTTGAAAAATAATCTCACAACAGCTAAGCGTTGTGCATGTGAAGGAAAAAGTTGCCAAAATAGCAAACTCACTTTTTCCCCTACCCAATCAAAAAACCCAAAAAGAGAGGAATGCCTTATGAGAGTGAATAAAAGCATGCGAGTTGTTCCCATGAAAAAAACACTTGTCTTTCCAAAAGTACCCATCTTTAGGCATGGTAGATCCGGGGCAGTGGTACGTAGGATGTGAAATGACTACTCTAAAGCCAACTAGCTTGGACTGCAAGAACCACTTTCCCATTAATGGACCCATACCTGGATGGACCAATGGGAAACAAGAAAAACCCAAAATGCCTTAAGACTATCCAAAAACCCAACTTCTACTCCCAAGCTGCTTGGTGTGATAGCTAACTTCGAAATCATGCACCAAAGTCTCACCGAAGCTGAAGAGAATTTTTTTGCTTAAATAAGGTAGGAAAAACTAAGTCCATTGCTCGTAGTCAGACATAATTTTCCCTAGGACATCTCAAAAATTCACTTAAACCCCTTGATTGAAGATTACATCTGAGTTTTGAAAAGTATCACAAAATAAAAAGTTTTTAAATAAGTATAGATTGATTGAGGGCAATCAAAATGCTAAGTTTGGGGGAGTTCATAACACCCATTTTATGGTTTTAGAGCCTATATTTTGCTATCAAACCCGCCTCCTAATATGTCTTGCTCTCTATTTTATCTTATTATTTGTATAGAAATAACCCACACTATGCTCCTAACAATATTTCCCATCTTTTTGCAACATTACCCTCATTTTTCCACCCAAAAGAATGCTAATGGGCATGTCCCATCCCATCCACAACAAGCAAATTTCCCCAACCCTTCTTCTACTAATGAACGACACACCCTTACCCATCGCACTCGCTGCTCGATATGGCAGCAATCCGACACGGGTGTGTTGCATGGGGAGACTCTGATGAACGATACGCTATCTACCCAACATGGAGCCTTGCCCACCACGAATTATCATCTTGATGGAGTCTATTGCGTGACAAAGCCACCCTTCCTAGCAGCAGCCTGCCAGAGCCTTTACTCGACACAATCGAGTGTGATCTACTCGCAACTCGGCACGTGATGCCCCTGTCAAGATGTGTCAGGTGACATATGTGTCGACCCTCTCCCAAAGCCACATTCACGGAGCAAACAAAGGACATGTGGCCCAACAAGGACCGCAACCCCTCCCAACTACTTCCTATAAATAGAAGCTACAAGTCTTCGATGGGACGGGTTGGAATCCCATGAGAGCTAACTTCGGGAGCAAAAAGGAGCTAGTACCCCAAGTTCCCAGGTGTGTCGGGAGATACTAGGTGAGCACACTCCCAACCCGAGAGGGGTGGGAGGAGTTCACTTAGAACCCATCTCGGTAGCCACAATAGCATGACACGACTGTCTAGGCCACCTCTATGTGATGGGTTCCTAGCTAGGCCTCAACCTGAGATGGCTCGCCCTTCTACACCCGATAAAAGGAACCTGAGAACCTAAGTGAACGACTAACCCGAAACATGTCTTACACCACACGATACCAAACCCGATATGGATTACCCATCACAGCACATTGCCCGACAGGGCTGGCTGCTCGACACAGCCATATCAGGTAGGGAGTCCTTTCCTAATATGCCCTTTACCCGTTGCGGCTCAAGACCTGACATGGTCGAGAGCCTAACACATGCATATCTCGATATGGATCCTTCTTGGTACTAGGTTAGCCACACCTTAGGGGTCCTCTACTATATGTTGACCTCCTACATCAAAGAGGTCGATACATATCTTCCCTTTCTCAACATTTTACTTTCATTTACTTATGCATTGTAACAAAAACCTCTTTACTTATCTATGCTTATTGGAATTTGTGGAGTTTATCTCACATTGTTCTGTGTATGGTTCCTTTTTGTTGGATGATTTCTTTATAGCATTTGAACTCTAGTCCTTTCTATTGGATCACACTTTTGACTAGCTATCGAATTGTGCTTCCCGTTTTGACTCCCTAGAGAGAGGGTTGTCGTAACTCTAGAGTTTGGTCTGATCTGGGTATACGAGAGTACCCAAGATCAGGGCTTCCCCAACTTATCTTTCCACTCTGGTCTATGCTCACTACTCTTGAGAGAGGGAATTGGTGCATAGTTAGAGGCATCATCTTTGAGAGAAGAGAATGTTGGATGTTTTTTGCTACCGCTTGCTATGCCTAAGTTTTCTTCCTTCATGTTGTACCTTAATGGTAGCTTTATCTCCTCAGTTTCTGATATACAAAACCTTTATAAAAACCACTAAACCCTAAAACTATAATCTTTCAAGTAACTCCAGTTGGAGATAGACTTTTAGTTTAACTCTTTATAGTTCTTTCTTGTTACAACAATCTTATCCTTCAACTTGTCTGATGTGCTTAGACAAGTGAAACTTGAGTTTTGAAGCACCATTCTTCCTATCCCTGTGTTCAACCTCGAACTACTTCGACCCTGTGCTAGTTGTAGGTGCCTTAAAATTTTGGGTATTATAAATTTCTAAAGTCCGATAACCTAGACATGATTCCATTCGAGGACCCACACTTAAGGCTCGTCACGACTCTTGGTCACACCCGGAGTGACGCATTGATAGTCGTCCTCCGAGCGGAAGAAATCTCTCGCCTCTATAGTAGTTGACACAGACCATCAAGAACTCCAGTCGTTCTGTCCTATAGGACACTGGAAGGAGTCGTCCCCTTCTGTCAGTGTACTAGTCACCGATGTGCTCTCCCGCCACCAGTTGTCATCCTACAATTATCTTTCTCTCGATGTTCCTCCCTGGATGGGTAGAACTTGCTTGGGCTCTCTTGGTTACCCAAACCAAAGAGGACAACTTTGTAGAGAAATTGATGTTATCTGAGTTGTGCTATCTTAGAAGCCCCCAGTACCCCTCTATATATAGGAGGGGTTAGGGTCAGGGTTCTTTTCCCTAGGAAATGCGGGACTAAAGTGGGAGTAGAAGGGTCCATGATTTCCATGAATTGATACACTACAACAAGTGAACTGGTCATTTCACAAACAAACCGATCATTTAGGGACTGAACCGATCAGTTCATCTCATGAAATGGTCATTTGGGGAGATGAACTGATCGTTTCATTCATGAACCGGTCATTTCACTTCCCAGCGTAGTTCCCAATTGACTTTCTTATTTCCATTTCCAATTAATCCAAAGATCAATACTTATCCCAATCGAATTGTACAAGTGAAATGAAAATATTTTCTCACCAACCTAACTTTCCCAAGCTAGCTCATTTGGTCCAGCTGAACCAATCGGTTTAACAACTTGAACTGGTCGATTGGCAGTCTAGGTTGTGTAGAAATCGGTCAATGCAGTTCTTAATCAATCTGACACCCAAATCAGTTAGTCCAACACTTGAACTTGGTGATTCTGAGTAAAGTCAATTGATTGAATGTTTAATTGAACTACTAAACACATTTAGAAAACAATCAAAACATCATTCATGGATAAACTCCTCTTCCAGGTTAAATCCTATGTGTGTGACCCTACAAGCCCATTTCATGTTGGAAATGAAAGTCCATAATGCTTATGACTTCACAATCAAAGAGCGGTGCCTAGTCACACATCAGTGCTACCCAAGTAAAAAGAAAAGTTGGAGAACAACTTTCAATCCTACAATCCGTGACTGGTGTTATAATTAATGTATAATTCCTTTGTCACTGACATCCCGAATGAACTCAAGGCATGGAACAGTCATCCTTGCAATGTTCATTCACTTCCTTGATCTGAGAGATATATTGGATGAGATATGTGTGACACCAATATCACATATTGATTCACACATGCATGCACATGCCTTTCTCAGTCCTACTCATCAAGTGGCCATGGACATCAAATCCCTCAGGAGGGACAAATCCCATATCTATCACTCACCCCTCAAAAGCCCCATGTGTCAAAGTTTCCCAATCATCACCTTTATAACAATCTATGTTTCAGGACTATGTTTGATGATGCCAAAGTGTACCCAATGACATGTGTTGAGTGTAGTGATTTTAGGTCAAAGAATCACACTCACCACCATCACCATGAGAGCTGATTGTGACTACCAAGTCATGGTTCATGTGTCACTCTCACGGTGGGTCTGCCTGTTACACTTGTTCTCTAACAAGTACCTATGTGCTTGGTTTGATATCACTATATCATGACTAATGGGATCCTGCCAGCAACCAACACAAAATCTAGTCTTGTGTGTCATTGTTGTCTCTCAACCTTCCACAATGACATCCGACTAGGGACATAACAAGAATGTACAAATTCTTAACATCAATATGATATCTTCGTTCAAGTCATGTACTTGAAGGCATACGTCATTGAGTACTTTCATTCTCTAGACATTCAACCTGTTCTGTCATTATCTCATAATTGATTGAACCATAATGAATTGGATGCTTGCCTTTGATGTTTATCAAATCGTTCTTAATGTATCCCACCAATTATCCCATGATTGGCTCTCAGGGCATACTTACCAACAAACTCCCACTTGCACTGTGAGCCAATCACCCTTGAATCACATTCTTAGTGATATCCAAACATGTCCCATGTGTTACTGTGATCTAGTGCTAACATAGTGAGTTATGGAAACACTTTGCCTAAGTCGGTATTATTGCATGTCTCACATCTCTTTGTTGTACATCTTACGTATGAGATGGAGTTTTCATAATATGCGATCCAATATTCCTTTGTTAACCTTTAGCCTCATTGCATGACCAAACACTCCTTATTTGTCATCAATGACCAGAATATCTATAAGTTCATCTCCATGAACTCCCAGATCCATATAGTATCCACTGCTATTCTCAATCACATAGATACTTGACATTTCCTTTTAAAACGACTTTATTGGAACATTTCTGTTTTTCAACACACATTCACTTTTATATATCCCATATATATTTTGCGATAAATTTTCTATCTTTTCTAGAAGTTCACATTAGTGTAACTCTTTACAGTGAACCCTTTGTTATTTCCATTGAACTAGTACTTATCAAGTTATCATGGTATTCCAGTAACCCTTACTAGAACTAGACAGACATCCACTCATCATGTCTCACATACAAGTTATCAGGATAACCATATCATATTGTCATGTCCAACATACAAGATGATAAATGCATTTTGTTCTTACCATGTCCATACATGCAACATAACAGGGTGATTACATACATGATAGATCCATATCTATTCTTTGTATTCCCATTCTTCATAAGAATTGTGACACTTGGCTCTGGGATACTAACTCCATGTAATATGGAAAAGTTTTCTCCCACTGAATCTATGTATATTGAACCCTTCTGTACAAATTGCCAATGTATGCTTTCTCTTTTCCAGGTCAAGAGGTTTTCGAGAACTATCTCTATAGATCTCTATTCCTATCACATAGGAAAAGTCTCTGTCTTCCCTTAAAGATATATTCCACAAAGGATTCCATTCTAGAACACCTAATTCCTCATCAACATGTGGAATGCAAATACACTCCCACTAAATCACAGATCCCTTCTTTATCTTTGTCATATCAGTCAAACCCTTTGACTATATTATCAAAGTAAAGATTCCAACTCTGAGTTGCTTATACTCAATCAATCACATTGATGAGTCCATTGTAACTTATAGACTTCATTTGCATTAATGGATTCATAAAGCTTATAGGTTGTGTCACATACACATCCTTGTCTTATTCCTCATAGGAATGCAGTTTTAGTATTTGTATGCCAAATCTCTTAGTCATTAAGTTGCAATCAACAAGCATGATCCTTGTCAAAATTTCATCCATGTGTCTTAACTCTTAAGACTCATTCACACTTATGGATTTTATCCCAATGGGTGCTACCATCAAGGTTATACCTTAAGGTTCACATGGAAGTCATTTAGGATCTAATTGTCATAAACCATAACTCAAAATCTGGTTCCTCAATACTATCTACATTGTTGACTCATCATATGACCAACTCATCGTATAGATATTTGAGGTGTATCCGTTAAGGAATTTGAGAACTCACAACACTTTGTGATTCTTAATATACTTTATTAGTGTAAGGTATTCTCTATTTAATAAGAATTTAGTTATTTGATAATCATCTTCTAACTCCTTAGAGTATGACTCCTTTTGGATTTAGACATCACTATGTCTTAATCATGAGTTCTCTATGATAAACTATCATAATCACTCATATGGTTCTCAAACATTTGGTTTAAGTATCTCATTCATTGATCACATCAAGAATTATTACTTTTACCAAATTTGTACTTCATTCATGATCTTCTTGAACACTTAAATATATTCATATTCATATTTCTCTAAATACACCATTTGAATTATTAGCATTTTCTCTGATAGGTATGTAAATACATCATATGTATTATACCTAATAGGATAATCATTCTCCCACTACCACTAGTGAAGATTGATTTATCATGTCCAAGATATTCATGTCTCTTAATGGTTGACAACCAAAAGAGTCTAGCTTTATCCATCAATATGGAACAAGAAATGAATTCCCATGATAATGCTACTTATTTCTTTGAGTTATCATAAACTTTTAGGTATCATTTTATCTTATGCATACCAAGTACCACAAGATAAACAAGGCATTTCCATCAAAGATCACATCTTTAAAATTGAAACATCAACTTTATTAATATCCATCCTTGTCACACAACATGCAAAAATAAAGTGTTTCTATTTATTGGAAAATATGAAATAGTAGTTCATAACTCTATTACAAGCCTTCAAGTTTGAAAATAAACTAAAGTAATCCTATCTATGGTGGAAACACTTGCCCCATTTATTGAGTGCTTATCACTTTATATCTTGGTATCATATACCCCAAAAAGTGTTACAAGTTTATTTTGTGATACCTTCAGGTGGAGACGTCCATCGCCTCCTCCTTCTTCTTTTGTTCTTCCAGATGGAGAGGACAATTCCTTTTCCAATGTCCTAGCTTTTGACAATGGTGGCAATTTTCTCCCTTGGTCACGCCTCCCTTGGCCTTGAGAGCTTAAGACGACTTGGGCTGCTGGCTAGCATCAGAACCCTTCTTAGTTTTCCCTTGCCCCTTCCCTTGGACCTACCTTTGTTTCTATTGATCAACATCATAGACTTAGGATTGTTCTTCTTCATCTATGCCTCAACTGTCCTCAACATGCCCAAAAACTTTATCAACGACATGTCAAAGTTGTTCATGTTGTATGTAACATACCGGATCTTGAACCCTACCCTAGAGCTTTGACCTTTTGGGTTTGACCAAACAAGGTTGATGTTAGAATGATCTTAATAATCAAATGCATGAATAATGAAATGTAATATGCCTATAATTCATTTGGTGATAATAAGATGATAAAGAACTTAATTGATTAAGTGTTTAAGCTAATGGGTCATATGACATATCTCATAAAAAGAAATTCCAAAAGTAAAATATAAGTTTAAAATCATGTTCCTTGGGTCCCAATTTCCTTGGGATTCAAGTTTCACTTTATTCACATAATAATAATTCATTTAATTCAATTTGGAAAATAAGATATATGTTTTCCCCCACAATATAAAATAAATTATTGAATGGCTCCAAAAGAGGAAAATAATCTTATATTCATAATCCACATAATAAATATAGCCTTTGGATGTTTTTGATCCAATTTGGAGAAAGTTTGCTTAAAAGGTGAAATTAGGAGAGAGAAAGTGTGTAGAATCTTCAAAATATTAAATAAATGCTCAAACATCTCCAATATGTAAAATTGATGGCAAATTTGTATCCAAAACATTAAATATGACTTGTGGGTCAAGTTTCATCAGATTTGGATAATCCTAATTTCATTAATGAAGGAGGAAAAAGAAAATAGTATTTGATTTATTTGATATATTAAAAGTTCTCAAAAGGCAAATCTAATTGCATATTTAGATTCCTCATATCAAAAATAGATTTGATGTCAAATTTGACTTAATTTGGGTTTTATTTGTGCCCTCAAAAGAAGAAAGAGAAAAAGAGATATTAATGCATCCACACTATAGTCCAATTCGATTTAGGATTCCATTTAATCTATCACGCGTCAATTTTTCATTTTATTTTTCTTTTATGTGCCATCAGATGGTTGTAGTTGAGAGTCCAATCATGGACCCATATCTATCGGTAGATAAGTCATCTTCTACCTCGAGTAGGAGAGACCATCGCGGGTACAGTAGAAGCCCCTGGTTTTCTAGAGTTTTCTCCCCCATTTCTCAATCATTGCTCGAGATTCTTTCTCCATCATGTTCTATATTAAATTTCACATGCATCGATGGGAAACTCTTGACCTAATGTCCCCTATATAAGTTTTTCCCTATTCTTCGGTTGGTTCCTTGCTGCCCTTACCTCGTGACTTCTCTGGATCAAGCTCCGCTGCTATGTGTGTACATCTGGGTCATATCCGGTATGCATTCTATTCTTCCTCCGCAACAGTTGTTCTCTGGTTTCAGTTTCATCTATCACCAAGCTCTTCCTTTACTTGGCCTTGCAGCATTCAGCACCATCAGTCTGCAGCTTTGCTCTTCGATTGGCTTTTGAGGTAAGTTTGTGAAGCCTCGAGCTTCGTTTCTATGATTACGGTTTATTATTTCATCATCCCTAGTGGAAACGCCCAATATCGGGCTTATCTTGCTACTGAGCAAGTTGCAGCCATGGCAGGTGTCTTGATGGGGATGATTCCCCCTCGCAAAATACCTCTACCGCCCTCTCCTAGTTTTCTCTCTTATGTTTTATCATTCGGGGGCATATCGGTCTTCTCACCAGCTTTTTCTTTTTCTTTGGGTGAGGTCCAACTGAACATTGACTTGTGAGTTGGCCATACCTGATTGGGGCATGTTAGATGGGCCTGGCCCCTCTTTCCCTCTCTCTTATGATTTCTTGCCTATGTGGATTTACACATTTTTCTGATTGGTCGAGCTTTGAAAAATCATAACTAATTCCATGTTTGTCCAAAAATTATAAATAAATAGTAATTAGATAGGGCTATCTTATGTTTTTGGTTTTGTTGCGTGAATCTAATGTTATAAAGAGGGGATTTTAATGGATTGATCTAAATAGATAATAAATTGTGAAATTCATAACTAATAAGTTATAAGTCAGAAAAATATAATAAAATAGGTTTAGAACTAAAAAAAGTGCAATCTAAAATATGGCATGGTTTTGATAACCTAATTCACCAATTATAAAAAGGTAATTTTTAGGGTTTATGAAATCAATGGAAACCTAACCCTAATTCCATATATATGCATCATAGGTTCTTTGGATGCCTAGGCTTGGACCTAGATGTGACTTTGGATCAGATTGACTCTATTTTGAGGTATGTTTGCATCCCCTATTCTTCTATATTGACCAATAACCTATCTTCATTATTCTCTTGGTCCTATGGACAATATCCTACACATATGTCTTTTCTTTTTGGAAATATTGGTTCATGTGAACTACTTTGCTTTGTTATTGATCTTGTGATCATGGATATTCTCTTAACCCTGTTTCTTATGCCTTAGTGCAAGTTGGACTTTTGATATTATATGTCCACTGTGATATGGAAGTTTACTTGTTGATATATGTATCCACTGTGATGTGGTGTTTAATTGTACATATGTGATATCTTGCTTCCACTTGGAAGTGGATCTATTTATATGTTTGTGTTGTCCATTGTGTGATGGAACATTATTTATTCTGACTGTACTTTCTACTTGCCTCTACATTATACATGCTATGTGATTCAGTAGAACTGGAGTAGTGTAAATTACATTGGATTTGTTTATAGCATATGAGATATTTTCTGCTCTTTTTGGGACAGCAAGGAACCTTGTACCCTAGGCTAGATGTGCATCTTGAGCCGTTTTATATATATTTGGGATTTTGGCAGTGATTCATTCTCTATTAGGTTTGCAAGGATGTGAAGCCTTGGCCGCCAATTGTATTTATATTGTTCTAGGTCTATATTTCTCTCACATGCATGCAGGATATTGATTGTGGGGTGTGAGCCCTACCTTCTTTATGTGCCAGTATTGCATAATATATATTGTTTTATATTTGACAAGTATCTTCTTTTATTATGTGATGATGATTCTTATCTTTTATGCCCTTGTGGGTAGTCCTTATCTCTTGCATGGGAAGCCTTTTATTTTCATGTACCTTATTCTTTATAAATTGCTCAATTTGCTTTTTTTTAGTATGCACATACCAGCCTTTGTTGATGTTTCCTATTGTTTTTCTTTTGATGGGGTATGTTTCCAACCCTAGGTGGAGGACTTGGATGACAAGACATGTTGACTTGGACATAGATTGTGAAGTTAAAGCTTGGAGACAATCTTGAGGTGGTTTAGATTTCCTCTACAAGGATCCTTATTTTGTAAGTTTAAGATGTTCCCTTTTTTTACAATTGAATATAGTAATGTTGTTATTCCTCTATACTTTGGTCTTTTGTTACCATTATATAAAGATTTGAAAATTTTACACCCACTCCATCATACCTTCTAAGTGTGTTTGGATTGGAGGTTTTATTGTTCAAATTTTTAGTAAGGAGATGATTTTGCTTCTTTATAACATGGTATCAGAGCCCATGGTAGTCGAAATCTGACTATTTCAATTTTGTCTCCCTATAGAACTTTTAACTTTGGTAGATAGCTATAAGTGAGATGTTGACCCTAGATTTGATCAGTGATGATCTTCTTGTACAAAAAGGTTTTGTTTGAGGATAAGATTAGGTTTTGAGGAAGTATTCATATGAAAAAATAGTGACTTGGTTCTCGTATTGATTTTGTGTCGGCATGTTAGTTTTACATTGCAAAGTTTTTCATCAAAAAAAATTATTTTCAATTACATTACAATATGTAGAAAATCTCCCTGGATTTTATCGAAGTTTCCATGTACTAAGTCACAATGAAGAGAAACTCTAGTTGATTAGAATCTAAACCAAGTTCTATGACTAGGAATGATATATTTGTGTAGATGACCTACCCTATGACTTTTTGATGTTCATATAGGGTTGATAGGTTAGAGACACAAGGACCTAAAATCTCAACCCTAGATGGTGGCTTTTGTTGGATACATGAATAAAATAAATCTTTAAAACTTTCACAACAAAGAGATATGGGTATCTCTAAAAAGTTGTTTAGTTTGACTTGTTAGGTCAAACATTTTAAGGGGTGGAGAGAAGTTGGTTGTTCGATGTTTGGATCAATAGATTTCGAGGACGAAATCCTTTTAAAGGGGTGGAGTGTTGTAACATACCGGATCTTGAACCCTACCCTAGAGCTTTGACCTTTTGGGTTTGACCAAACAAGGTTGAGGTTAGAATGATCTTAATAATCAAATGCATGAATAATGAAATCTAATAAGCCATATAATTCATTTGGTGATAATAAGATGATAAAGAACTTAATTGATTAAGTGTTTAAGCTAATGGGCCACTGATGGTCCATATGACATATCTCATAAAAAGAAATTCGAAAAGTAAAATATAAGTTTAAAATCACATTCCTTGGGTCCCAACTACCTTGAGAGTCAAGTTTCACTTTATTAACATAATAATAATTAATTTAATTCAATTTGGAAAATAAGATATGTGTTTTCCCCCACAATATAATATAAATGACTAAATGGCTCCAAAAGAGGAAAATAATCTTAGATTCATAATCCACATAATAAATATAGCCTTTGGATGAAATTTCATCCAATTTGGAGAAAGTTTGCTTAAAATTTTAAATCAGGGGAGAGGAAGTGTGTAGAATCTTCAAAATATTAAATAAATGCTCAAACATCTCCAATATGTAAAATTGATGGCAAATTCGTATCGAACACATTAAATATGACTTGTGGGTCAAGTTTCATCAGATTTGGATAATCCTAATGTCATTAATGAAGGAGAAAAGAGAAAAAAATATTTAATTTATTTGACATATTAAAAGTTCTCAAAAGGCAAATCTAATTGCATATTCAGATTCCTCATATGAAAAATAGATTAGATGTCAAATTTGACTTAATTTGGGTTTTGTTTGTGACCTCAAAAGAAGAAAGAAAAAAAGAGATATTAATGCATCCACACTATAGTCCAATTTGATTTAGGATTCCATTTAATCTGTCATGTGTCAATTTTTTGTTTTATTTTTATTTTCTATGCCATCAGACGGTTGTAGTTGAGAGGACAATCATGGACCCAGATCTATCTCTAGATAAGTCATCTCCTACCTCGAGTAGGAGAGACCATCGCGGGTACAGTAGAAGCCCCTGGTTTTTTAGAGTTTTCTCCCCCATTTCTCTGTCATTGCTCGAGATTCTTTCTCCATCATGTTCTAGATTAAATTTCACACGCATCGATGGGAAACTCTTGACCAAAGGTCCCCTATATAAGTTTTTCCCTATTCTTCGGTTGTTTCCTCGCCGCCCTGACCTCGCGACTTCTCTGGATCAACCTTTGCGGCTATGTTTGTACATCTGGGCCATATCCGGTCTGCGTTCTGTTGTTCCTTTGCAACAATTGTTCTCTAGTTTTAATTTTGTCTATCACCAAGCTCTTCCTTTGCTTGGCCTTGTGGCACTGAGCATGAGCAGTCTGCAGCTTTACTCTTTGATTGGCTTTTGAGGTAAGTTCGTGAAGCCTCGATCTTTGTTTCTATGATTACAGTTTATTGTTTCATCGTCTCTGGTGGAAACGCCCAATATCGGGCTTAGCTTGCTGCTGCGCAAGTTGCATCCATGGCAGGTGTCTGGATGGGGATGATTCCCCCTCACAAAATACCTCTACCACCCTCGCCTAGTTTCCTCACTTCTGTTTTATTGTTCGGAGGCATATCGGTCTTCTCACCAGCTTTTTCTTTTGCTTCGGGTGAGGTCCAGCTGAACATTGACTTATGAGTTGGCCATACCCTATTGGGCCATGTTAGTTGGGCCCGACTCCTCTCTCCCTCTCTCTTACAATTTCTCACCTATGTGGATTTTCACATTTTTCTGATTGGTCGAGCTTTGAAAAATCATAACTAATTCCCAGTTTGTCCAAAAATTATAAATAAATAGTCTTTGGATTTAGAAAAATAAGGGCTATCTTATGTTTTTGGTTTTGTCATTTGAATTTAATGTTATAAAGAGATGATTTTAATGGATTGATCTAAATAGATGGCCATGGATATCAAACTCCCTCAGGAGGGACAAATCCCATATCTATCACTCACCCCTCAAAAGCCCCATGTGTCAAAGCCACCCAATCATCATCTTTATAACAACCCATGTTTTAGGATTGTGTTTGATGATGTCACAGTGTACCCAACGACATGTGTTGAGTGTAGTGATTTCAAGTCAAAGAATCACAGTCACCACCATCACTGTGAGAACTGACTGTGACTATCATGTCAAGGTTCCATGTTTCAAACTCACAGTGGGTCTGTCCGGTACACTTGTTCTCTAACAAGTACCTATGTATTTGGTTTGATGTCTCCATATCATGACTAATGAGATTCTGTCATCAACCAACACCACAATCTAGTCTTGTTTGTCATTGTTGTCTATCTACGTTCCACAATGACATCCGACCAGGGACATAATAAGAATGTACACACACTTAGCATCCGTATGATCTCATCGTTCAGGTCCTTAACCTGAAAGCATACGTCAATGAGTACTATCATTCTTTAGACATTCAATCTATTCTATCATTATCTCATATGACTGAACCAGAAAGAATTGGAAGATTGCCTTTGATGTTTATCAAATCAATCTTAATATATCCCACCAATCATCCCATGATTGTCTCTCAGGGCATACATACCAACAGACTCCCACTTGCACTACGAGTCAATCACCCTTGAATCATATTCTTAGTGATCTTCAAACATGTCCCACATGTTACTGTGCTCTAGGGATAACATAGTGAGTTATGGCAACACCTTGCCAAAGTCGGTATTAACTGCATGTCTCTCATCTCTTCGCTGTACGTCACACGTATGAGATGGAGTTGTCGTAATATGCGATCTAGTATTTCTTTGCTATCCTTTAGCTACATTGCATGACCAAGTATTCCTTACTTGTCATCAAAGATTGGAATATCTATAAGTTCATCTCATGAACTTCCAGATTCATATAGTATCAACTAATGTTCTCTAACACATGGATACTTGGCTTTTCCTTTTAAAACGGCTTTATTGGAACGTTTTCATTTATCAACAAACATTCACTTTTATATATCCCATATATATATTGCGATTAATTTTCTGTCCTTTTCAGAAGTTCACATCAGTGTAACTCTTTACAGTGAACCCTTCCTTATTTCCATAGAACTAGTACTTCTCAAGTACTTATCAATTTCTTATGGTATTCTAGTAACCCTTACTAGAACTAGACAGACATCCACTCATCATGTCCCACATACGAGTTATCAGGATGAGCACGTCATATTTTCATGTCCTACATACAAGATGATGAATGCACTTTATTTTGCTATGTCCATACATGCAAGATAATGGAATGATTACATACATGATAGATCCTTATCTATTCTTAGTGTTACCATTCTTCATAAGAATTGGACACTTGGCATTGGGATATCAACTCCATGTAACATGGATAAGTTTTCTCCCACTGAATCTGTGTATATTGAACCTTTCAGTATAGATTGCCAATGTATGCTCTCTCTTTTCAGGTCAAGAGGTTTTCGAGAACTATCTCTATAGATCTCTATTCCTATCACATATGAAATGTCTCTATCTTCCTTAAAGATAATTTCCCCTTTAGATTTCCATTCTAGAACATCTCCATTTCACATCAACATGTGGAATGTGAATATGCTCCCACTAAATCACAGATCCCTTCTTTATCTTTGACATATTAGTCAAACCCTTTGACTATATCTTCAAAGTAACAATCACAATTCTGAGTTTCTTGTACTCAATCAATCATATTGATTAGTCCATTTTAACTTATAGACTTCATTTTCATTAATGGATTCATAAAACTTATAGGTTGTGTCACGTATACATCCTTGTTTTATTCCTCATAGGAATGCAGTTTTAGTATCCATATGCCAAATCTCTTAGTCATTAAGTTGCAATCGACAAGCATCATCCTTCTCAAAACATCATCCATGTGTCTTAACACTTAAGACTCATTCACACTTATGGATTTCATCCCAATGGGTGCTACCATCAAGGTCATAACTTATGGTTCACATGGAAGTCATTTAGGATGTAATGGTCATAAACCATAACTCAAAATTTAGTTCCTCAATATCATCTAGATTGTTGACTCATCATATGACCAACTCATCACATTGATAATTGAGGTGCATCTATCAAGGATACAAGAACTCACAACTCCTTGTGATTCTTAGTGTCCTTTATTAGTGTGGGGTATTCTTTATTTTAAGAAGAACTTAGTTATTTGATAATCATCCTCTAACTCTTTAGAGTATGACTCCTTTTGATTTAGACATCACTATGCCTTAATCATGAGTTTATTGTGATGCACTATCATAATCACTCATAAGGATCTCAAACATTTGGTCCAAGCATTTCATTCATTGATCTCATCAATAATTAACACTTTACCAAATTCTTACTTCATCTATGATATTATTGAACACTTCAAGATATTCATATTGGTATTTCTCTAAACAACATTTGAAGTATTGGCATTTGCTCCAATAGGTATATAAATACATCACATGTATTATACCTAATACGATAATCATTCTCCCACTACTACTAGTGAAGATTGATTGACCATGTCTAAGAGATTCATGTCTCTTACTGGTTCTCTAACCAAAAGAGTCTAGATTTATCCATCATATGGAAACTAGAAATGAATTTCTCATGATTTATGCTAATTTGATTGTTTGATTTATCAATAACTTTTAGGTATCATTTTATGTTATGCATACCAAGTACCACAAAATAAACAAAGAATTGCCATAAAGATCATATCTTTTGAAATTGAAACATCAACTTTATTAATTGCTATCATTGTCATACAATATGCAAAAAATAAAGTGTTTCTATCCATTGGCAAATATGAAATAGCAGTTCATAACTCTATTACATGCCTTTAAGGCTGAAATAAACTAAAAGTACTCCTATCTATGGCGGCAATGCTTGCCCCATTTATTGAGTGATTTACACTTTATATCTTGGCATCATATACCTTAAAAGTGTTATAAGTTTATTTCATGACACCTTTAGGTGGAGACGTATGTTGCCTCCTTCTTCTTTAGTTCTTATAGATAGAGTGGACAATTCCTTTTCCAATGTCCTAGCTTTTGACAATGGTGGCAATTGCCTCTCTTATTCATGCCTCCTTTGGCCTGGAGAGCTGACGATGCCTTGGGATGCTGGCTAGCATCAGAGCCCTTCTTAGCTTTGCCCTTGCCCTTGTGCTTGGACTTGCCTTTCTTGTTGTTGATCATCATCAAAGACTTAGGCTTGTTCTTTTTCATCTGTGTCTTGGCTGTCCTCAACATGCCCAACAACTCTGTCAATGGCTTGTCAAAGTTGTTCATATTGTAGTTCATCACAAACTAACTATAAGATTCTGGAAACAATTGCAGTATCACGTCAGTAGCTAACTCTTGGCTCAGGGGAAATCCCAGTCTAATCAGTTTCTCCACATACCCAATCATCTTGAGCATGTGAGGACCAACTGAATCTCCTTTTGTCATGATACACTTGAACAGTGCCCTGGAGACATCATATCTCTCTTATCGTGCTTGATCTTCATACATGTTCTTGAGATGCTGAATCAACTCAATGACACCCATGTTCTCATGTTGTCTCTGCAACTCGGGGTTCATGGAGCACAACATCAAGCACTTTGCATCAATGGCATCATCAGAATGCTTCTTATAAGCAACCCTTTCTTCCTTTGGTGCGGTAGGATCAGGTTCCTCTAGAACTGGAGTATCGAGGACATAGAGCTTTCACTCTTGAGTGAGAACAATTCTCAATGTCCTAAACCAGTCATGGAAGTTAGTCCCACTTAGCTTGTCCTTCTCAAGTACCGATCACAATGAAAAGTGATTGTTGTTTGTTGACATTTGTACTACAAAAGGAAATATATGCAATTTAGTCCAAAACTCCATTTTGACTTATTTGATTGATTTGAAATATTAACGATATAATTAGGACTTTAATTAATTATCGTTCCCACTATTTTTGTTCAAATTGATAGCCCTCACAATCAATTCGTAAGATTGCAACGTACGACCTTCTAGTGGGTCAAGATCCATATTTCATCAAGTGATGAGTCATCTTTTGCTGATCGCCCACAATCTTGACAATTTAGGTAGGCAATCATGCCAATTGCATCATATACAACTCTTGATGAATGAACATGCGCAACACCTTGCCATGAATATTCCATGCCTCTGGGCTTAGAAGCTCTAAGAATCACCAGTTAAGTCTATCCCAAAAGCCAACACGGTAAACATGCATCCTGCTTTGGAAGAACCTACATGTTTACCCTTCACACTTCCGCGAGATAGATAGAGCACCACACTTTAGCATAACCTATGCTTGGTCGATCATTGTTTTTCACGTGTGTCGCTAAAAGAAGGCGTGAAAGACTTAATATTTAATGAGGGATTTGGTTTTATAGGTACATATACATATCCAATCACCACAATATAGTAAGTATCATATACATGCTATATCCCACAAAAAACATTCGAAATGATAAAAGCAATGATTATGGCCATCCTAATGTGATTCCTCAAGCCAAGAGGAATCACGGTCATCTATGTCTACATCACATGCAACTTGTCCATGATGAAGTTCTATAACCGTCTAGGTTGATCAACTCATCACATGAATGACATGCTCACCCTGGCCAGTTGTCTGGGTGCCACTAGCCGATCGGTTGGCTCCTTCAACTGATCAGTTCGCCTGGTCGTTGTGCATCTCCTTAGGTCGCCACATGCTCATCTTGTTCCTTGAGCTGATCGTTTGGATTGCCAACCGATCGGTTCACGCCTTAAACCGATCGTCACAGTTGTCGTCAGATGGTCTGTCGTTCTTTGACATAATAGGAAATAAAAGATCTATCCTATTTTACATTTGAATTGGGAAACCCCGAGATACATTCGGGGGGAGAAAATATAGGAAAGAAATCTCGAGTTATCTCGAGTTACATCAGGAATAAGGAGGTAGGGAATTGGTGTGTAGACCGAGATGCAAGCAACTACATTCAACCAAGCACACATACATAGGGTTTATTGGCCATAACCACACTATACATCCACCACAAAACTCGTTTAAGGGTGACACATATCGAGTGCGTTTATATTATATATATATATATATATATATATATATATATATATATATATATATATATATTGGGATTTATGGATTTAGGATTGGACATACATAATGCCAATTTTATTCGCATTGTATGAAATAAATAAAGGCGACAAACCAAAATCGATCACATCAATAATCCTAAAGCATAGAGTAGTTGACATATCTCTGATACCACTGTTGGGTTTTAGGGGAGACAGAGAAGGAAGTGAAAATAAAAATTTTCTTCTCCCAAACCCAGAATAAAGGAATCACGTCAATGTCTATACAATAGGAAGGATGGTTTGTAGAGGCATAACTTGTCCCGATGTTTGCTCGACAACGTTACCTTACGGCTTGTGTGGTCTTCACCTCCAGTCTTGGATGGTGTCTGTATATCTCCTAGTCTCACCGGTACTGTCAGGATTGACAACTGTCCTCCAAGCGGCAGAAGTCTCCCGCCTTTGAAGTAGTCTATACGAACCACCTGGAACTCCGATCTCCTTGTCCCACAAGGAATCAGAAGGAGTCGCACCCTCCTGTCGGCATACTAGTCACCAACACACTCTCCTGCAACCAGTTGCCTTTCTGCAGTTGTCTTTCCCTTGTTGTGCCTCCGTTATCGGGAACCACTTGCTCAGGCTCTCTCTCGGTTACCAAAACCAGAGAAAACGACAACTTTGCAGAGCAACTGGTGCACTGAGTTGTTGTTCCTGAGAAGCCCCCACTACCCCTATATATAGGAGGGTCATAAGACATGGTTCTCCATCCCGGGAAATGCGGGACTAAAGTAGGAGTAGAAGGGTTTGTGATTTCCAATAAAACAATCAACTACGCCACCTGAACCGATCATTTCATGCATGAAATGAACGGTTGGGGAGCTGAGCCGATCGGTTCATAGCTCAACTGATCAGTTGGGGAATCTGAGTCGATCAGTTCACTTCTGAGCCGATCGGTTCGTGATCCTAGTCCAACTCAAATTGACTTCCATATTTGTTTCTGATTAATCAAATATTAATCCTTGTCCAAATCAAATTTGTACAAGTGAAACAAATTGTATTTGCAAAATAGTCTTCTGACTTTCCAAACGATCTTGATTAGACCAGTCGAGCCGATTGGTTCAACCCTTGAACCGGTCATCTCATCCTATCTTGAGCCGATCGGTTCATCACATGAGCCGATCAGTTCATTAACCTGAGTCGATCAGTTCATCCCATGAGCCGATCGGTTGGGGCAGCAGACTATGCAAAATCAGTCAATCGCAGTTTCAATCAATATGATACTCTAATCAATTGGTCCAACACCTTGAACACTATGATATTGAGATATAAATTGATTGAGTGTTTAATTGAAGTACTAAACTCCTTTAGTAATCAATCTAAACATCATTTATGGATAAACTCCTCTTCCAGGTTAAATCCTATGTTTGTGACCCTGCAGGTCCATTTCACGTTGGCAGTGAAAGTCCATAACACTTATGACTTCACAAGCAAAGAGTGATGCCTAGTCGCACATCAGTGCTACCCAAGTGAAAAGGAAAGTTGGAGAATAACTTTCAATCCTACAATCTGTGAATGGTGTTACAGCGAATGTATAATTCCTTTATCACTGGTATCCCAAATGAACTCAAGGCATGGAACAATCATCCTGTCAACATTTATTCACTTTCTTGATCTCAGAGTAGATTGAAGGAGATATGTATGACATCAATATCACATACTGATTCACACATGCGTACGCATGCCTATCTCAATCCTACTCATCAAGTGGCCATGGATATCAAACTCCCTCAGGAGTGACAAATCCATTATCTATCACTCACCCCTCAAAAGCCCCATGTGTCAAAGTCACCCAATCATCACCTTTATAACAACCTATGTTTTAGGACTGCGTTTGATGATGTCAAAGTGTACCCAACGACATGTGTTGAGTGTTGTGATTTTAGGTCAATGAATCACACTCACCATCGTCACTGTGAGAACTGACTGTGACTACCATGTTAAGGTTCTATGTGTCAAACTCATGGTGGGTCTGTCCGGTACACTTGTTCTCTAACAAGTACCTATGTATTTGGTTTGATATCTCCATATCATGACTAATGAGATTCTGTCATCAACCAACACCACAATCTAGTCTTATGTGTCATTGTTGTCTATCTACCTTCCACAATGACATCCGACCAGGGACATAATAAGAATGTACAAACTCTTAGCATCTGTATGATCTTATCATTCAGGTCCTTAACCTGAAAGCATACGTCATTGAGTACTGTCATTCTTTAGACTTTCAATATGTTCTATCATTATCTTATATGATTGAACCAAAAAGAATTGGAAGCTTGTCTTTGATATTTATCAAATCAACCTTAATATATCCCACCAATCATCCCATGATTGGCTCTCAGGGCATACATACCAACAAAATGACTCTCAAGATTTTGGGAATTTCTCAATGATTGACATAACAACAAATTTTTCAGGAAGTGACATGCCCACATTAGCGAGCTCTTGTACCAAGAGTTGAAAATCGTGTGTTTGATTAGAAACAGATTTACCCTCAGACATATGACACTTAAGAAATTTTGAAACACAATATTTTTCAGTTCCATGTTTCTCAATATTGTATTTCTTTTCTATTGCTTTCCACATAACCTTAGATGTAGTAACATGCGGCTTAGAGTAAGAGTCATTCAGTTTGTTGTTTAACACAAACAGAATCAACCCTCGACACATTTTGTCACCCTTTTTCCTAGTTGTAATTATATTAGCATTACCAGAAACAGTTTTATCTACTTTGGGTTCGTCTTCTTCTAAATACTGATCATACCCTACTATGTGAAGCCATAATCCTACTTTGCCAAGGAGCAAAATAAGTTCCAGTAAATTTTTTATGCATACTAGACACATCAATTTTCATGCCAGAATCAGTCATAGTTAACTAACGATAGATAATGATTTCTTAAAGACTGTTGTTAATTTTGAATTACGTCGTTACATGCAACTGCGACTACTGCAATTTAAGTTAACAGTTCAGGCCAATCCAGATAAGAAAACGTATAATAAACGAACGCAAGAGAACAAAAGTATATAAAGTTAGGATCAAACCAAGTCATTCGTTGAGAAACGAACGTGATATACTTAAAGAAATCAGAGCCTTGCAACCCTTCTAGATAGCCATAGTTCTTCCAGTCGATCCGGTATGAACCTGAAGAAGAGATGTCTCGCTCGTGTTGATGACAAACATTACAGATGAAGTAGCGCACCACCAGTGGAACTCAACAATCGCAAGAACCACCACCTGACATGTTGCATCTTGGAAGGAAATGATGGACGAACTCACTACGTCCAGGAGAGGATCTCCACGTAGCACCACGGAAGCGACGGCGGCAGAGAGAGACTCCGGCTTTAGTGTTTGCAAACACACACTCGAATGGCTGACAACTATGTGTTTGAAAGATGTGTTTAACCCTAATGACCAGATGCCTATTTATAGCCTTACACGCCCACTCGGTTGCTCTTGTACACATTGCCAAAAATTTCGACAAAAGAGACACTTTCCAGTTAGGATTAAAAAATCCGAATAAAAAAGAAACAATTAATTAAACGAATAATTAATTACGTAGTTGTATCCTACTGTAAAAAAAATAAGACGAAAGACATTTTCCACAAGCCACAAGCCATAAGCATGAGCCCCACCAGGGATGTATGACGCGCGTGTGTGCGTGCATGTGTGTTGTGGTCACCATGTCCACCAAAGAGGTGAGCATACCCTCCTCCTAATACCCTTTAGATACTAATGTCTCATGTGATCCTATATATAAAGACCACAAAAGTTATAAGAGTAAGTAATATGGGATAAAACTTTTTTACAAGTTGCACTAGAGAAAAAACTATTTTTCTCACATGTACTAACTGTACTACATTAGGCTTAACCCATGCAATGTACATGGGTGTAGCAGCCATGCTATGTAGGGCAGCTCCACCCTCACGGCCTGAGGTAGTTTCCGATAAACAGAGATGTCAACCTGTACATCCCAATAAATGATTATATTCCCCTCTGTCTTCAAATCAAAGGCACACCGCAGGTGGTTTCGAACTAGTGTTAATCTATTTCATAGCCGAGACCCAAAGTCGAGCAGGCTTTAGGCCCGCCTTAGATCGTCATCCATTGTTCATTTTCCGGAGAGGAGCAATTGGTGGTCAAAAAAACCAAGGGCGTGCTTCCATTGCCTTCTTCATATCAGCTTTATTGGTGAACCTAGTGTCGAAAATACTACCTTCAAGGTAGAAATCCTCCGGATCGCCATGGGGCTACCATGACTTTGATTATCCAGCAGTGGATTTGCTATAAGATCGGCTTCTTACTCCATAGGACCTGAATGATTACCAAGTGGCAAAGGTAAATGTCCGCCACCGTGTCCGTGTGGACAGTGGCTGAGAAGCGTATCTACGGCCGATCGTCCCTTTCATTAATTTGGAACGGAAATAGTTCTATCACGCGCACATACCATCACGCGTGACATTACGCGCGTCCAGAGTGGTTTTTCTAAGGTGGCTGTGGCTGGTTTCAGATGATGATGTGGCAGCTTTTAATTGGATGGGTTGGTAGAGGGTGTATAATATGCAAATAAATTTGTTTTGCTTATAACTTTTGGACCGTGATGAATTTTTGACAAAATAAAAACTGTTGGATTCGTTATGAAAAATGCAATCCAACAAGACTAATATTCATATATTTTTAACAAAAAGAAATATAAAAATGATATGAATAGGTTATTTGGGGTTTAATTGGATGTGTTATGCAATTGATAAATAAATTTGTTTTGCTTATAACTTTTAAATCATGATGAATTTTTTGACGAAACAAAAATCATTAGATTCGTTATGAAAAATGCATTCAAACAAGACTAATATTGATATAATAAAAAAATATAAAAATGATATGAATACATTATTCTGAATGCCAACAAATCATTTTAGGCGTCAAATAACTATATTTGGGTGTCATTAGTCATTTATGGGTGTCATTAGTCATTTGTGGGCGTTGTTATAATTTCCAGTGTTAGTGAACCATTTTAAACGTCAAATAACTATATTTGGGTGTCATTAGCCATTTATGAGTGTCATTAGCCATTTATGGGTGTCCTTATAATTTTAGGTGTTAGTGAATTATTTTAGACGTCAAATAACCATATTTGGGTGTCATTAGACATTTATGGGTGTCATTAGCCATTTATGAGTGTCGTTATAATTTTAGGTGTCAGTGAAATATTTTAGGTGTGGTGTCATTAGCCATTTATGGGTGTCATTAGCTATTTGTGGGTGTCGTTATAATTTTAGGTGTAAGTGAACCATTTTAGGCATCAAATAACCATATTTGGGTGGCATTAGCCATTTATATGTGTCATTAGCCATTTGTGGGCGTCATTATTATTTTAGGTGTCAGTGAACCATTTTAGGCGTCAAATAACTATATTTGGGTGTCATTGGCCATTTATGGGTGTCATTAGCCATTTATGGACATGTTGGACGTCAATTACCTTATTTGGGCGTCATTTTTAACTTTTGAGTGTCAATGAACTATTTTGGGCGTCAATTACCTTATTTGGGTGTCATCTTTATACTTCTGGGTGTTCAACGAACTATTTTGTGCATTGACTAATCATTTTTGGGTGTCAATACCTATTTATGGGCACCATAATTGGTTGTCAATTAACATATATTTATTATTTTTATATATTTTTTCTCAAAAATATGTCAATATTGAGCTTGTTAGATGTAGTCATTTAGACATCAATTTACCATTTTTGGGTGTTAATAACCATTTATGATTATGAGCACCGTAGTTGGTTGTCAATTACCTACATATATATCATTTTTGTATTTTTTTATCTCAAAAATATGTCAATATTAGGTTTGTTAGATTACATTTTTTGTAGAAAAACCAACGGTTTTTGTTTCGTTAAAAAATTCATTACGGTTCAAAAGTTATAAGCGAAATAAATTTATTGGCATATTGTAGAATTTCAAAAAATCGACCCAATGATAATCAGCCACGTGGTAGCTGTTTCCTGCTGGCTGTGGCTGGTTTCCCAGCGCGTGAAACCGCTCACGCGCGGGTGTGAGCGTCCCGTAAATTTAGTCCAATTTGGAAAGGGTGGGGTTCGGGAGTCTTCACTAGAAGTAGCAGGGACTCTGGTCCTTGTCTTCTTTCGCATCATGTCTTGTTGATATGGGCATTGACTATTGATCGTGACGTTGAGCTTCAAGGGCATTGACTAACGTGGTCTGGATCGGTCGTTTGTAGGTTCAAGGGCATTGCTGTGAGTTTGGGATGGAGGTGGAGGGGTTAGGTGGTGGTCTGGGTCTGTGGTGGTCTGCAGGAAGTAATTTGAGTGTAGAGGGCATCGGCAACTAGAATGGTAGGGACCAGGCCATCAATGCGTAGTTGGGAGGTAGTTGAGGGGACACGCGCTTTCATCGAGCGAGGAGATAGAGACCTGCTTTTATTTTATTCAATCACCACATTAGAGACCAGAACCGGGATTCTAGAGATGGATCAAAGCATCTCTCTTCTTCAATTCATAATGATGCAAATAACCCATGAACATGGATAAACCAATAAACATTTTGAATGGTCATGAATAAATTTGCATTATTAATTAGTAAGTATGGAAGTGTGAAGTTAACCATAATCACTTCCTCCCTTTTGTCCTTGAAATCTCACGTGTGATTATTAACGATCCGATTTTTCTCTTACAATGCACACAACATATCATAAATAAAAACATGAGGATGTCATCATCTACTTCTTCAAATTTTATCTTTTGATCATTGAGTTTTTTCATACAAAAAGGATTGGTAGTCTAATTTGTAACTCGGGCTTCTGCGAAGGCATTTATTTATAATTGTAATGCATTGTAGGTTTGATTCACGATTTAATATATACATAAGAAATATTAAATGTGTTTTATGTGGAATTTAATACAAGTTGGATAATTCAATTTATAACTGCCTAGGTGAAACTATACTAAATGGACTTCATGGTTTATTTTAGGGGAAACTATGCATCTCAAACAAGTTATATATATCTAAAACTTCCTTATTCCTGATATAAGATTAAAACCCAAATATAGTAACAAAATAAGAGTTATAACATAATATTATAAAAATGCTATGACATTAAATATTTCAAAGCTCGAATGTAATGTAAGATCAGAGTTCTACATATCCTAATTACCCAAGATGTGAATTTCCTCCTAATTGAAAACCATTTTTAATCTAAACAAAAATAGTAAAAAGAGAACACCATTTCAAACCTAAAATGATCCGACTACTTATACTATACTTTAGCGTGCATACACCTAACTCCCTATCACACATATACCCTTTTATTCCCCTTTTTGCCCACAGATCCAACATGTTAGGTTTTTCCATTGATTTTCCTATTGCACCTGGATTTTTCGAACGATGCTTGTTCATCTCCCTTGCCCAACTACCTAACCCTTTTAACGCCATTGTAACCCAATCTTTTCTCTATTATGATACCTCTCTCCCTAGGATCTTGTATCTCATCTTCTTAGTTTCTTGTTATATTCCCTAATCCAAGACTCCTATTTTACCTAGGTTTGGTTCATCGTAGCACCATGACAAATCATGTTGCCATTTCTAACTTTTATTTTATCTGCAAGATGATGACTAATCATTAAAGGATCTGACATGCATGGAATGTGCTTCTTTCACTAGTCCCAGACCTTAAAAAACCATCAACAACCTCTAGAAGCTCCACCAACCCACGGTGAGTATACCCTCAATCTCTGTTACATTTTGGACCAACCTAAATTTGTCCTAGCATTTTGAACAAGTGCATGCCTAGATCCGAGCGGGGGCCTTCCACCCGATCCCAAGTAGGTCCCAAAAGTGCAAATTATTTAGATGATGAGGTACTTTTCTTTCCCCTTATTTTCCTTAATCGGTGCAAAATTGTCATTCCAAACCCATTTCAACCTTAAAGACCACCAAACGTCACAACTTATTCACGGTAGTCATGATGCTAGTCTTTCAGTTTGATATCGAGTGTAATTTCATTACTTATACCATGCTTTTATACATTCCAACATTCGACCTATGTATATGTATGGAATAGTTGTGTTTTAGTTCTACAAGTCACCAACAAGCTTAAGCATGGGTTTGTTTACCGGGGTATCTATAGGAATTTCCATGGGATGCTAATTTTTTTGTAATTGATCTTGGACAACTTTCAATACAATGCTTAGAGTTGCAGTTTAGCAGTACTTCTCATGTTTTCATTGATCAATAAACATGATGGATGTTATAATGCACCACATTGGATTTTGAGTCATCTCATGGTGTAGTTAACCCACTGCACATGTTTTGGTTGGTGTATGGCTACCATTTTTCCATTGTAATGTACCCTAAGTGCATCATTACATGTTGTGAAAGATATATCTCTGATAGCATGTTATATAATTATCTAATCATAAGTAACTCATCTTCCTCACTTTTCGATTGGGTAGAAATCAAATAGATCATATTAATAACATCATAAGTTGAAAGAATGTATAAATAATTAATTGTAAGGATTTTTCAAAGGGAAGACATAACCTAATTACATTACATAATATACATTCATAATTTAATATTTCCTAAGAATCCCTAAACATATTCTAAATCTTAAAATTATATATCATTTATATCAAATGTTTAATCAATGTGGATTAAAAAATAGTAACTTAGTTTAATAGCATTGCTCAATAATATGTTATCCTAATAAGGTATAAAGACGGTCATTTGAATATTTAGATAATGTGTATATTTAATGGACCTAAGTGGTGGTGTATATGCAATGTGAAGTAATTTGAATATCCGTTAATTCTACATTAGTTCATGCAAGGCCATACTACGGACCCATGCTTTTGACTATGGATAATTAGGTCTCGAAACAAGGTATGTTGTTTTAATCAGTTTTTTTCCCATGGAAATGATCCTTGGACCCTTATGCACTTTGTGATGATGCTAAATCTTGGTTTCTTCCTTTTTTCTTACACTATTTTCTTAGAACCCTAATTGTCCTAATCAGTGTTAATGTATTTCTTTCCTAATTACCACAATTATTAAAACATTTCTCATTTATTAAAATTGATAAAGTTATCTTGCCTCTACATCCACTGAATACATGATTTAGTAGACAAAGGTAATCTAGGTCTAGTGGTGTATCTATGTGTTGGTGCTTGATACATAGACATATTTTTCTTTAGGTATTGGTTCCTAGCCTTAGGTATTTAGTTTTGGGGCTATTTACCTTCTTGTATACATTTTTATAGAAGGTTTTGAGGTGTTGGTCTCTCTCTCTGATGGCTCGAAGTGTGATGTTTCTTCATCCTTGTAGTTCAAGCTGTTTGATATACATGTATTTTGTTGTTGGAAAACATATTTAAAGGAATGAATTCCTTTTATTCTTTCATTATATTACCTCAGCCATATATTTATTATATTTATAATTTACGTTGATTATTTTCTATATTTAGTACCTTCTCCTGATTGGTAACAACTTCTCTTATTTTAACATGTATCTCATATTTCTCAATAATTAGTTACAAAATTACGTACCAATTTGGAACAATATACACTACTATATTTTTTTCTATCTATGGGCATACTTCCTATGAGAACCCTAGTCTAGAGGAGGAGCTTGAGAAGATACATGTTGTTGGACAGTTGAGTCAAGGATTTCTTGAGATGTCTGTGTTTAGCACTAGAACTAGTCCCTATATATAGTTTAGTTTATGCCTTCCTTTCTATTACGATACCCATGTGGGTGAGGAACAATTATAATCATTACAACAAAGAATTCTTGGTTAATTTTTGTCGATATATCATGTAACTACTTTTTTTATTCTTTCTTGAGAAATGAAAATACATCCTTCCCTTTATGCATGTACGGTGTTTTTGGTTATGAAGGTATGTTTATAATTTTGTACGTAATGGATGATCCCCTTCTAGGTCCCATTTATGATAGATCATCAACAATATACTCATCGTAGGATGAGTGTATTGAATGTAGATAGAGAAAAAAGTTATCGTCAGTCTAATTTAATCAAGGATTTATTGGGGTGAGGAAATATGTAGTTTCTTACCCTACATAACGATCTCAAATGATGAAACACCATCCAAGAGATATGTAATAATCCCTCCATTCATTATTTTACATTTGATTTTACTCCAATTTCCCAAGTCGACTAGTGTTTTTCAATTTTGGAAGTTGAGACTCAAAATATATAGGGATTTTGGCCATCTTAGATTGATGTCTTTTGTTCATTTTTAAAGATGAACAATTTGTTGTCAAAAATACCAAGGGGCTACTTCCATTTCCTTCTTCACATCATCTCTATTCACAAACCTAATGTGGAAGAGAAATCTAGAAATCCTCTAGATCGCCATAAGTATACCATGACATGATCATCCAACGGTGGATTTTCTCTAAGATTATCCTTTTCTTATATAGACCTGAATGATTATCAAGTAACAAAGGTACATGTCCACATATGTGTGGTTAGATACATATAGAAGTTGAGAAGCTGAGGGGTGGCATGTGTTAGGTGGTGTCTCACTTGAATTGTTTTGACTGGAGGGGGAAATCACTACCAGAATGGTAGAGATATAACTAGTTGTTAATTTGATTAATAAAATAAAACTTGTATTTAAAAATACCCATAAAGGTATGAACAATTAATATATCATAGAATAATTGTATATAGTTCATAAAAACATTAATGCTATATAAATGGATAGGTTTATTGAAATAAAAGTAGAACTATAAGGCTTATATGTGCATAGGATAAATTTCTAAAAATAAGCTATGGTTATAGTGTTAATTTGGTTAACAAAATAGACAATATTATTAAATAACAAACTAACCGTTTAACTAATTAGAAAAAATAAGTAAATCAAATTGTCTGAATTAGCCAAATTAACTATCCAGGATTACCATTCAGTTAATAGGTTATTAACCAAATTCTAATTACCCTAGCATCCACATTTCCCTTGTATGAGGGGTACATACCAACATTATAGATCAAGATTCTAGAGATGGATCAAAGCATATCTCTCTAGATACCATTATAGGATTTTTTTATACTTAATGATGCACATAAATGCATGAACATGGATAGATATACATTAGTATCATAATTACCAAGAATACAAATAAGAAATATAAATTTGTATTATTTGGTCATTAAACACAATTTGGGTAATACAAGTTGATTTTACCTAGGCGAAAGTACTTAATAACATATTTCTATCTCTAATGACTTACACTTGTCCACTAGTTTTTCGATTAGACCTGGATCTATCCTTATTGTTCTTTATCTCCCTCACCCAGCTACCATCCCCTTTTAACACCATAGTACCTTGATCATTTACCTTTCCTAATATCTCTATCCCTAGGATCTTTCATTTCATCCAGTTAGCATTGTCTTATATGCCCAAATCATATGACCCCTCTTTCATCTAGATTTTTCTCACTGTAGCACCCAAATGAACCATGTTTCAATTTTCATTTTCTATTCCATCTCTGAGGTCATGCTCACTCATTCAAGCCTCTAACATGTATAACCAATGCATCTTTCACTGAATTCAGACCTTAGAGAACAATAACCAACCACTAGAAATTCCACAAAACAACCAAGTTTACTGTCTTCAACCTATATTACCTTATCCTACCAACTTGAATTATCCCTGCATTTGGAACTATTTTATGCCTTGATGTGAGAGGGTATTTTCTTCTTGATCCTCAACAAGATCCTACAGTTATCAATTTTTTTTTAATATGTGGTACTCTTCTTTTCCCTTATCTTTGTTTAGTTGGTACAAAACTTCTACTTCAAACCATTTTGACCTAAAAAAACTAAACATCACATTTTCTGCAGGGTTTCCATTGGATAGCCTTTTTTTCAATCCTAAGTAATATTCCATTACTTCAATTATGTTTCTAATAGTTTTAATTGCTGGTTAAGATTGTCCAGAAAGCCAATAATGTGATGATTGTCATGGCTTAACTTGCAAAATTGATTTGATTATTAATAAAATGCAAGATTCTGGTTTATTCTGTTTAATTCAGTTATGAGATAATGATGTAACATTATAAATGTCTAGAGAATAATATTACTCAATGACATATGTGTTCCAGTTACTACCCTTCTAGATGATATCATACACATGTTAAGAGTACATATACATCTACTATCTTACCATACTAAGCACCACTAGTTGTGCCACATGTTTCCATCCTCATGTGCAGAACATGTCTCTCACGTGCCAACCACTATGAAACCTTTTGGTCTCTGTGAGTGTTCCACAAAAATAATAACTCTATTGTTGTCCACCTCGAACCCGAATATTTTTCACTGTTAAGTTCTAGATCTAGGTTTGCCTTCTCGATGGAAAGACCCGCTACCGATCATCATCTCCAGTTCAATAGAACCAGGGACTCTCTATAATTCTACAACATCTTCTCTTGTGAAAACCATGTTGAGTATCAGCTATGAGCCACGGTCCCTGGTGATGAGTCCTTTTCATATTGCATGCTCCCGCACCGACACCCTAGATAAAGGAACGACTTTGGTCCTTCTCGTACTTCATGCTCCTTCTATATCTGTGAGAACCCGTTACACTAAATGAGATTTCTGAAAAGATAAAACAAAATCAATAACTAATTAATCACATACCCAAAAATATGGGTAAATTAAAACCGATTTAAACATCAACACCTACTCAAAAACATTTGCATAAGAGCCCAACATCTTTCTTGTATCCACATTAAGATGAAAATTTGATACAAATTGTTCTATCATCTTAGCCACAACATATATATATATATATATATATATATATATATATATATATATATATATATATAGGAGAACAATAATCGTATATGGCACACAAACAAGCATTAATAGGCTAACAAAAGTCTGATTTATTTGAAACACCATATACAAACTTCTCCTGCCCGGACTTGAGAGTATAGGGATGACTCTAGGACACACTAGACATCTAATCAACTTTTTCAAAGATTCATTACTATAGCTCCTCTTTGCTGCCACATGTTTGTTTTTGTCACTTCCAATTACCTAAAAAAATGTGGCGAACCACAAGAGTGAGACCCATGTCCCAACAAGAGATATAACCTCCAATAAAGTTTATTGATTATAACATTTTAAGTAATTAAACAATTAAGCAGTTTAATCAGATATAACAAATAAGATTAGCAGTATTGATGATTAAAAAAAATACATAAAGGATAAGATAATAACTACATCATTAGCCAGACTATCATCCTTTATCTTGTTGATAATATAAGCAATTCAGGAGCATATGCATATCTAGCATCATGAGCAAGTCCAGTAACATAACATAGCTAACATCATGAGCATGTCTAGTTGGTTGAACATACCAACATCATAAGAAGAGATAACAACATAAGCAAAACTATCTGGATAAGCAAGATTAGCAGTATATGAATCTCTAGTTACAAAGGCATGGCTAGCATGCTAAACATAACTAACAACATGAGATAGTTAACATCATGATTATAATCAATAGTAATAGTATAGTTATCAACATAATCATGGCTACTGTATGTACGCACCTACAATCTTAAGAATATCCACAACATAAGTATATATGCTATCTCTTCATTTCACTAAGCATCATCTTTATGTAAAGATAACAAACAAGGGTTATCATCCAATGTGAAATGTTGTGTATAACCCAAAACAAATATGCTACATGGTTGTATTAAATCTTTTATTACGCCCTGGGGAATTTGAATCGTACCATTCAAAGTCCAACTGACCCCTGCGAGGGGCTATTCGGTTCTGTACAAGATCTAGGAGTGTCGATATCCTAATATCTCTTCCCCTCGGTCAGTACGAGTAAAAAGGCAGTGACATATCAATCAAAGCTACCACCACATTGACATATAGTCAAGCTAATAACCACTAGTCCGACCTTGGTACATGTCACGACACTAGAAACTAAGGTATTCAAACCTAATAACTGAGGTACAACCACAGTTGTCCTCTAATCACATCATGTTATAATCATCGAGGCACGACCGTAGCCGTTCTCAATCACATCAGATGTATGAGGCATGACCATAGCCAACCTCCACAATCTGCATTGTAGATGACAATGATATATCCTCAACCTGCCACCCCTGCATACTCAACATTATGCACTCCAAGTTTCCCATAGGAATACTCGTTTCACCATCCAACAAGTTCTGACACTAAAGTTGGTTCTATGGAATAGGGAACTACATGATTAGAGTTGCACTTGATTAGTTATGCCAATTGGGTAAATTAAGGCTGCATCAAATAAGTGGACATACAAACCCTAATTCACTTCTAGCAAGCATATAAATATCAAAACTTGAAAAGATATAAAATCTATGAAACATAATTTCTCATCTCATCATCACATGGTATTATTCACTTGTCATTCATGAGACTACACTAGTGAGAGGATTACACCTCATTCAGGGGTCAACCATGCCCAAAGGTCATTAAGACCATCATACTATTCTGTGTAAGATCATCATTATCTTTCCATGCCTTATAACAAGGCTCAACAACATCACTTACATATAATACACCAGATCAACACAATCTTGCATTAATGAGCTAGGAGATATTCATAAACAATCATAGTAGGGTTATATTAAAAATAAGAACATTCCTTTATTACATCAACATGCAAGGAATCTAGATATGATTAACACTCATCATTTTCACAATTCACATATTCAACATAAGAAAGTATCAACCATGTGGCTATGATAACCACCAATTAACAAATTAAGGTTCTGATCATGTTAAGGAGGTTATTACACCATCATTCCATCATATAAGAATGCTAAACATGAATACTCATCTTTATCTAATTGCATTAGAGTTAGGTTCAACAAGATAAATTATATCAATGTTACTAATCATCACTCATACCCAAACCCTAACTCACGACATCCCCATTGGATCATGGATGCATAAGGTGAAGCATCACCATCACATTCCATACTATTCTCTAGTATGAACCCACACATAAATCAATGTGTAACCATTAGGTTATAGCATACTAGGGTTTCAACAATAATAGAGTACTCCATGATTGTATTAGTCATTCAAGGACTATTCATACCAAATTATCATCATTTAGTTATATTAAAGCTAGGTTTAACAAGCTATACCTCATTAGGATTACATATCAACACAACATGATTATCATCCATTCTATTCATATGAGTGAATAGGTAAGACTAACTTATTAAAGGTAACCCTCCATTTGTTCCATCATCATTCAACCCATATCTCCATACCACAATGTCACCCAAAACCATTGGATGCTTAAAAGTTAAGACTATTAGTTGTTTACATAAGTAAACACCTTAGATAAACCACCTATGAAGTCCTTGATTTGTGCTCTAGATAGAGTCACCATGTAACCCTAGACATCCCTTGATAATCAACACAAAAAGTTCCATTGATAGTAGGGTAAAACTCACAATCGACTATTCGTTTAAAACAAGCCATCCATTGTCAACAAGTAAGCTCCTTAAGTTGATCATATAAAGGAAACAATCTAAATAACATTAGTAGGACTAACATATTACATTAGCCATCATTACACCTTAATAGAGCAATAAATAGTAGATCTTGACCATTGGGTCAAGTTCATATGTTAAAACCATCAATTACAGTATAGGTCTGACCATTGCATCAAGTGACCCAAGAAATCATTGGTCTAAGGCTTAATTGATGCTAACACTATATGATTAACTCACCGTAGATTGTAGAGACCTCATCCACCATCACTAGTTATGATTAAATCACTATAGGTTGTTAGATCAACACTAATATTCATTAATCAACATCAAATATTAAGCTGATGTCATCATTGATTTATATCATCAGTAGGGTACTAAATGGTTGATCATTATACTTCTAATTGTTCCAAAACCTGACCTAAGGGTGTGACCATAGGTTGTTACCATCGTTTGACACCCTTGATCACGACCATGAGTTGTTATGAAGACAACACCATAGGGTTGTTGCAATGGTACCATCATCGGGTCATGGTTTATAGAAGAAATTGACTTTAAACCCTAAATTTGACCAATGTTTGATATGTGCTTAGCACCATAGGTTGTCAAACCAACCTGATACAAGTCAAATTATACCTTAGTAATAATGTACACATGATCATAGGTTCATCTAGAACTGAAATCAAAATAGGAAACATTATAAAAACCAAAATCCAAGTCAAGCATAGCTTTTTAGTGCATGAATCATCATTTTCAAGTAAGAACATGATCTAGAAAGCATATGGTAAGAAATAAACATGGAGAAAGTTATAAAACTTGCCGCTAATGAAAAGATGATACCCCACATAGAAGAAATCTTGAGCAGGTTGGGTAGAAAATCCCAGAATAAACTATGAATTCGTCCATCTAGCACCTTTCTTCATCAAATGAGCAAACCCTAAGCATAAGGAGCAAGAAAGGTAAGGTTTTAGATCTTTAGAGATATTTCTACCATGGAACAACAAGGTTCCAACCTAGGTAATGCTAGGAATAAGGATAACAAAGAAATAGACGGAGGAAAGAAGGAAATTCTTACACTTTTAGGTCAAGATCACTAGAAGGAAGCTTTTTCAACCCTAAAATGAAGTCAATTTCAACCTTAGAGCCTTTCTCCAAGAAGATCCCCACTTTCTTCTTCCTTGGGTAGAAAAATTCGCATCTGAACAGAGGGAGAACAAGGTTGGGATAAGGAGAGAGGTGGTGGAGAGGAAATGGATCATTTTGGTGCTTGTGGATAAGTATATGCACTTTAATATAAAGAAAAAGAAAAAGTTGAAATTCTAGTATATATCCAAGTGTCCATAGCTTTAAATTATTAAGCATATATAACCACACACACAAGAAGATATCCCACCATCCCTCTAGACCTTATCAGCTTTCCTTTGTCGAAATTCCCAGCCAATCACATAATTCCTTAGTTGATAGTTACTAAAGGTAGCTCATCCGTGAAGGGGAAAACCCTAAAATACCCTTAGAGAAAACACCTTCAAACCAAGGTTTAAATAGGTGCCCCATGGTTCAACAAGATCAAGAATGATGATAGAATATCCAAGGAACATAATTCAAGTGATAAATTGCAAATAAACCTCTCAATTGGGTAAACTGCATAAAAGTCCATAATGTGTATAAAGTTGCATAACTTGCTCAAACAGTGTCCAAATTGGACCAAACTTGAAATTTAAGCTTGTCTTATAATTTCAAAGTATATCACATGGTTATATTAGGGTTCTAAGAATTAAATTATTATAATTAATCTTATTCAACTCATTAAGCAAGTTTAGGGGCCTTATAATATCTATCTAATACAATGACAAGTTTAGGTTACTCCTTCGAGCTATCACAACGTAAACACCAAGAAGAGGTGTAAATGTAATACATTATCACTCACAGTTCCTAGAAGAATTGGTTTAGTTTCTTGCACCTTCATCAAATCTTACTGTAAAAGACTAAAGTGGCATACCCGTCTTGTCC
This sequence comes from Alisma plantago-aquatica, assembly GCA_963693085.1. Taxonomy (NCBI): domain Eukaryota; kingdom Viridiplantae; phylum Streptophyta; class Magnoliopsida; order Alismatales; family Alismataceae; genus Alisma; species Alisma plantago-aquatica. Next base: position 1,297,617,953 of record OY856412.1, on the reverse strand, counting down.
TCATGTAGCGATACTCTAACACATTTTAGTTGTTCCTAAGGCCAGCCCATGCCAGGATGGAATTGCTAAAATTCCTAATAGGGAGGATTGTATATCATAAATGCACATCTTCTGATATTGGATCACCCACGTCTGAATTGTATGGTACCCCTAGGTGTATGATGGAATTAATGACAAAGTCTTGAACAACCATGACTTCAACTTTGGTACCATATTACTATGGGCAGGTAAAACTTGAAGAAAGGGCAGCCTGAATACAAAACAAATACATTAACTCATTCATGAAGCAAGTGAGGATTGATCTTACACTGCAAGGCTTGTCCCCATGCAACACAGTCACTAGGGTCTTATAGTGATGTATTGAGATGACTACATCAACATAAAGTTCATCACCATATGTCCTGCCCAGTCGTAAGTCTCACATTATTGCATAGTCTACCTTCTTGGTCATGTTCTGCCTCAGTACTACCCTTGCAATCACAGAAGCCACCTGCATAAATATTGCCTCAAGATGAATTTATGGTTGTGATGCAATATTACTATTAATTGATAGGCAACCCATTGAACATCTTCTATAACCTACAAGGAAAATTGAAGCTGATTAGCTTATAGCTACTATGGGAACACTTTAACTGAACTCACCATCGTTACTAACTGGACCCATCAAGAAAAGAATTTAAAAACATACGATGATGAAGACAAGTACAAATATGCCCTACTAGTATTCCAACAAAGCACGAGTACTTTCCAACTATTGAATATACTTCCCACCTTTAATCTCACTCTTCAGTTGTGTCACCCCCCTAGAGCATCCAATTAACCATCTAGGATCCAACAATTGGTATCAGAGCGGGTTTCTCCAAGCATACTTCCACAAGTAGGAGAATATGGGTGACGACCAAGGTGGGAGATACTTCATCAACCTTCCAATCTTTGATGGGAGTAACTTCTCTAAGCATATGTATTCAAATAGATGTAAGTATATACATGTTGGGAGAACCTTAGTGGCTACTCCCAACCCTAGTAATGAGTTTAGCCACTCATGTTAGTGAGTAGCATTATAGGTTTACAGAAGCAAAGATACATCAAGATAGATGAAGATGATGGATGAACAACATGAGATGGGTGATAGATCTAAAGAAGGAGGAAGGTGATACAAGCATAGAGGATGGAAACTCCTTCTCAAAAAGAAGATGGAAATGATCTTCTCTCTCCTTAGGACCTTCGTCTTCATAGGTATAAGGGAGATGGATGCGGATGAGGGTGACTCTGGAATGAAGCAACTCTTTGTCATCTCTTGATGCCGTGAACCCCCCTGGATGGACCATTTGGGTGTCTATTAATAGATTTTGGCCATTGACTTAAAGTTTTTTGTGGTCACCACTCATAATCATGTTTCAGTCACAACACTTTGTTGGTACCTTGTTCGAAACGTTGACATGTGTTTTGGTCACTATGCAAACTATGGAGACCATAAGGGCTCTAGATGTCATCGGTCGCAAGGACTGGCGGCCAGTACTTCATTCAAAAGGATTTTGTGATTTACAGCGACCGCAAAGAGATTGTCTTCATTCATAGTGATCACTAGAATGGCTTTTCCTTCAGTCAAAAGAGTGCTAGACATACAATGTTATCTTTAGTGACTGCTTATTTTCCTTCATTTGTAGCGTCCAATGAGGATTCTGTATAGAGTAAAGAGGGATTGGTGAGTTTAGGAAGTCATATTGATTCTCACTAGAAACGATTGGAATCTGTTTGAAAAATCTCAAAAGGGATTATAATATGGAGATGAAACAGTCACACAAATTTCTACAAAATATGATGTTATCAGCTCCCCAAAACATAGAATCTAGCCTATCCTCAGGCTATCGAATAGAATTAAGGCATCAAATGACTTCAAAGGGATATACTGGTTATTGTTTTTGTGAGTGTGAAAAATGTGATAATGTAAACCTTACGTCAAAGCTTATGCATAAGGACAAAGGGTTTTCAACACCCAAAAATCTCCCTCTTAGATTGTAGTTACAACACTCGTATTACTTGCTATGACTTTCTTTATCAGAAAGTTTTTCCCTGTGATTCACTGATGGTTCTTTTCTAGGCTATACTTGCATAAAGTTCTTCGCAGAGGTATCTTTCTACCCAACTTATCTTATTGAGGATTTCTTAGCTATGGTTCTTGGGTTGTCTAAGGCTGCAATGTTTCCTACATTTCTTAGGTTTGCTCAACCATATCAGTTGTCTTAAAGACTGCGTTGCCCAAATGGGCCCTAAAGTACTGTCAAGTGGTTGTGTGAGGCCCCCTTGAATTGTAGGTTTGTAAAAGTTGTCTTCAAGGATCCACTACCAAGAATGACATATCTATATTCTTGAGTGTTGTACTATGCCAGCCATATGAAATCCTTCAACATCTTCCCTGGCAAAACTCTCAAAATTTTATTCCTCTTGACCTTTATTCATGCATACAAGCTTTTGGATGATAGGATATTGGGGAAAGTTGGGATCCCATGCCTCTTTTGGTCCCCGAGCGAAGATTTTAAAACTAGAAGGGGTGGTTGTTTCCTCTTTTTCTAGGGTTATGTGCTTTCCTACCTATACTTGGGAACTTGGTGATCACTCAAGAGCGTTGCAGGAGGAGTCCTCCTTACTTTGACATTTTGTCTTGGTTGACAAACATAGTTGTGTCTTATACATTATATCGAGATAAGGCTGACATTAAGACGTTGTCACACTCAGAATAATTAAATAGATTAAGTAGCCCAAATTTTTCATTCTTAAAGTAGTTACGCTAAGAGTTAGCCTAAAGATACGAAGGTCTAAGAGTTTGAGTTAGGCCACTATCCATGAAAGTTGGATTCAAAATTGACCTTTTTAGGTTACTTGTGCATGAAAATTTCCACAAGGATATATACATGGACAAAAATTACGACAAAATTGGCCATTTAGGCAGATCAAAATTTCAAAATTTTATCAAAATTTCAAAAGTTTTTTCAATAGGGAACATGCATGCACAAAGTTAATTTTTAATGAAATTGAGTGATCTAAACAACAATTAAAATAAATACATTGAAACTTGAATAAAGGGAGCTAGAAATAAGTACCTCACATGCTTGTTTATAGACCGCCCCCAAAAAAAACTTATCACACACTCCATCCTAGAGTGTCAAACAAAGAGAGTGTAATTAAATGAGCTGAGTTTTTGAGGTTGTTAATAAACCATCCATTTAGATTGCAGGAACATGTCCACATATTATCCTCTGAGTTTATGATAGTGTCCATACTGTAAGATTTCAACTTTTGCATCCTTTAAAGCTATGGCGGTCATCCATTCCATACAATAAAAGCCACAGTCGTTTGATTAAGCAATTTGATGGATGCTTTTGTGACATAATTGTGTGTTCTTCAAGTCTTTATTCTTGAAATATGTGCACCCCTTTCCAAACTTGCAGATCATGTCAACTATTGATTCTATGTATGTTACTTCTTTTTCTTCAGTTGGTATCTTTCGTGTAGTCATGTTTGTATATTCATTTAATGTGAAGGTTGAATCATAACTATTATATAATATTATAAGCTTTTCCTTGATTTTGATCACCAACAGTGTCCAATGGTTGTTGAGCAGGATGGGAAGGAATATAAGTTCTGGGAGGGAATTTGAAAGACAAAGTTTTAGGGGTTCGTTCTCTCCAAACATCTTGCTTTTCAATATGTCATCCATTGGTATGTTGTAGGCCACATGTACATTTGGCATATTATCTCCCAACAACGAATGGTTAGCAGACATCACACTCACTGCTAGGTATCCTCCTATCTTCAAAGTGTCTCAGAGGTCATCTTTATGCATGCATATGCCTTTTCTTTTGAAGATAACATCTCCAGTATTGTTATCCTCTTTTGATTTATCCATGATGAGTAGTAATGATTCCTAGGAAAGGTCTTCTTAGGAACATCTGTCAAAATAGAAAAATTAGAACTCAATTAGTCCAACTGGCCCATACGGTCGTACCTCCCATGATTTGTCCTCTTTAAATTCACCTTCTTCTAGTTGATCAACAATTTCATCTTGTTCATTTTCTTTCTCAGGTGGGTCCATTGACTCATCATCAACTGTCTATTCCTAAGGATCATTATGTGCACCATGCTTGCCATCTTTCTATGCTTCAGGGGGTCCCCATCCTACCTTCAATGTTGATTCTCAGGTCGGTTCCGAAGCGTTGAGCCATAATGTCTTTAGCTATTCTCTCCCCAACTTTTTATCAGGTAAGGGAATCCTTGTGTACAGTCTATGTGGTACAGAATGACGTCGATTGTGCAAGTACCCGACATTACATGAAAATATTCAGGTTAGAGGCCCTCCATATGAATTCCTTTGTTTATCACCTCCATCATTCTCAACACTATAAAGGAGCAACCATCTGACCCTTGTTCTTCTTGAGGGACTTTAGTATATATTGTAAAGTTCTTCCAATTCGACTTGTGATAGTAACCTTTCGTTTATATAGTGTAGTGCAAATGAAGAGGTACCTTCAAGATGTCGTGTGCCTCTTGATTTTTGAATAATAGGGATGTGTTGGGAAGTTTGGCAACACAACAATTGTAGATAGTCATACAACATTCATATAGATTTATTACAATTAATGCCTAATTTTTGAATTTCATGTTAGGAAATGTGAGAAAATCTAGTTTCTGCCCTTATGACTGCAGTTGTAGTTCTTTTATAGATTCTAACTTATACTTTTCTTCATACAATTACCTTTCTAGATATGTTGTGGCATTTAACATTGGTTGCACCTTATTAGGGTGAAGGAATTCTTCTAGAAGTATTGTGCAGTGCACCTTGAATAGGCATTTGCGTATCAATTCTCTTTTCAAGAATACCCCTTAGAAGTGCTCCTTGTTCATCTGTCTCCCCTTATTGTGGTATATGATATCCAAACCTGGTAACTTATCATCTAGAATATCTGGAAAGACATGAATGTTTTGGTTGATAATTCAGGATACCTATGCCAACCCATCCCTATTAGCTTGCAAGGTAGCAAGGGAGCCATTAGTTCTCTCAGTTCTACTCTTTGCAATGTTCTCTTTTCTCTAGGGGGCACCTCAATGAAGAAAGAAGAAAGATAACCCTTGTCTTTATCAGATTCTTCCTCTCCAGAACTTTTCATCTTTACTATAAGCACTTGATTATTTGGATGCAATGCCAAATGTTTTTGGAGTGGGTGGCACTGCTATTGTTGTTGCATTGATGTTTGCTGGCGGCGTTAATTCTTCAGTGGTCTCGAGCATGGCTTCACCAAGTGCCACAATAGTGGATGCCATCTTGATATCATACACAACATCATTGTGCTCATTGGGGACATGCTTACGGAGGTAGATGTCACAAAGGTCCATGTTGCTATTCATCTCATCCAGATATTGGTTGATTGTCACAATGTCACATGACGTCGACTTCTCAACACTTTCTTCCTCCTAATTAATGTCACCTCCTGCAAGTTGGTTTGCCATTATTGGTTTTTCTTCTGTAGGTCGATAGTTTAAATCAAACTCTTGCATGTTGTTGTTTGTTCCCTCAACAATTCAGTTCCTCATTGGGTGGTTGCACCTCTTGATTGGTTGATTCTTCTTGAAGCTCTCATGGTTGACTTACAATCTCTGCTCTGAGTATTGTAGGTGCACTTTCTGCTACGTCATCTTTCTATTTCTCAACATTTGAGGGGTTTGAGGATGCTGAAGATGGTGAAGGGTTGTAAATTTGTCTTGACTCCCTTTTGGCCCGCCATTCTTCCCAATGATAGCATTCATCCTCCATCTCCTTCCACTCCTCTTCTAGATTTTTGTACTCTTCTTCTATATCTTTGAGGATTGTCTTGTGATGTTGGAATATGTCATCCATATCTTTTCTCATAGGATCTCGTTCTCTTATGAGTCCTGCCACCCCTGCAACCATCGCTTGTATGGTATTAATCATTATTTCTTGGTTGAGGAGGATGTTTGTCATGAATTCTGGGAGCATCATAGTTCTATCATCAATTTTTTGTACTTGCATTATTAGTGCATGAAGGCTAGAAGAAATAACGATATTGGATGAAGAAGAATTATTCATTTGTGCACAAATGGCATCGAACCGATATCATAGTTCTTTTCCAAAAGTTTCCTGACACAATTATTTTTCACTTGTAGATGTTGTTGTTGCAGCCTCCATCATATAACAAGTTCATGGCAATGGTTGAGTGCCTGTTGCAACTTCTTGTTGAGGATTGGTTTGTTGTATTCTTGTTGTACTGGGTATGTAAATTATTCTTGTACGCCTTCCTGTACGGTACCCTTTGCAAGTTCAAAACCTAATGGCTCAAGTGGGTCCTCCATCATATCAACTGGTATTTTTGGCTCTACTGCAGTAGCTGGAGGAGGTGGGGTTGGTTGTCTGGTCCCTCAGAATGTCCAATTGGTTCTTTTTCCATCTCTATTATTTGTTCCTAAGTGGCTGTAGGGATGCCCATCTGGTCACCTGGCTCTTCAACGGGTGCTCCTAGTAGTACTGGAATCCTTCATCATCATGATGGGTGATTTTTTCCACCAAGGATGGTTGTTTTGCAACTTCTTCCTAGATTGGTTGGGCTTAGGGAGATGAAATGCAGACGTCAATGCTTTTGATACAACTATTCATGGTTTTATTTCTAGTTTCTTCCTTTTATATGGCCTTGGTTGCCTAGTTAGCCATAGTTGTTCTACTTCCTGTGATATTTTGACAAGTGATTTGGGATATGTAGTTCTCCAGATAGCACCAGTATGCATTTTCTCCCTAGGATGGGCTGCAATTTGAGTGCATCATAATAGGCCATTTCTGAGAGTTGGAGTAGCAATTTAGAATACATTTTCTTATTGTAGAACTTCTCTCCTTTCTATACTAGTATGCCACTGGTCACCAAGGATTTGATATTCATCTTCGTGTATCTCTCTATCGGCTTATATCTTCTTAATTGATCAATGTCTAAGAAGTAGGTTACAATGAGTGTTATCTACCCCCATGCAAAAGTCCTTAGTCTTCTTGGCATCTTGTCCCACTGTTGTCGATAATCTATCAATGAGAAGCCTTCCAATGATGACTGGCCTTTTGTTCAACATTGAACATGTTAGAAATAAACTCCCCTTGGATACACCTCATGTCTCAGATCATGTGAAAACTATGCTCGTAGTGATATTTTAAATCACCCCTATAAAATATGAGGTGATAAGTGTTTCCTTGGACTTCCCTGGGTGGTGTATGTTTTCTCTAGTTAGCCTCTCCCACATTTTGTAGCTGATGTTACCCATTGTTTTCCTTTCACAAGGTTCTTCTATGCAAGCTTAAGCTTCTTCTTCTGTTTCAATGAAGATCGTATGCTGAATAACTTCAGTGATATAACAGTCTTTACCCCCCATCCTCTCCAATATTTTAAACTCTCCTTCTACCTCATGTCTTTCTTTTAGGTCGACCGACATCTTCTCGAGTGAGGACATAAATTTAGCAGTCAATTATGTTAGTGAACCTATATTTGTTATACATAGGATGCACATATTTTCCCATCCTAGAAATTTCATCACTCTATTTTAGAGTCCCAATATTGTGAAGTCTTGGATTTCCATGTATCTTGTTGGCTTAAGGGTTTGATCCTCATGATCATGTCATAATTTGATTGTGTACCTTGTCTCTGGGTGTTCGTGTTGGTATGTATGCCCTGAGAGACAATCATGGGATGATTGGTGGGATACATTAAGATTGATTTGATAAACATCAAAGGAAAGCTTCCACTTCTTTCTGGTTCAGTCATACGAGATAGTGATAGAACAGATTGAATGTTTATAGAATGACAATACTCAATGACGTATGCTTTCAGGTCAAGGACCTGAACGATGAAATCATACAGATGCTAAAAGTTTGTACATTCTTGTTTTGTCCCTAGTCGGATGTCATTGTGGAAGGTAGATAGACAGCAATGACACACAAGGCTAGATTGTGGTGTTGGTTGATGATAGAATCTCATTAGTCATGATATAGAGATATCAAACCAAACACATAGGTACTTGTTAGAGAACAAGTGTACCAGACAGACCCATCGTGAGTTTGACACATGGAACAATGACATGGTAGTCACAGTCAGTACTCACAGTGATGGTGGTGAGTGTGATTCTTTGACCTAAAATCACTACACTCAACACATGTCGTTGGGCACACTTTGACATCATCAAACGCAGTAATGAAACATGGATTGTTATAAAGGTGATGATTGGGTGGCTTTGACACATGGGGCTTTTGAGGGGTGAGTGATATATATGGGATTTGTCCCTCCTGAGGGAGTTTGATATCCAAGGCCACTTGATGAGTAGGATTGAAATAGACGTACGCAAACATGTGTGAATCGATATGTGATATTGATGTCATACATATCTCTTCCAATCTACTCTGAGATCAAGAAAGTGAATGAACGTTGGCAGGATGACTGTTCCATGCCTCGAGTTCATTCGGGATATCAGTGACAAAGGAATTATACATTCGCTGTAACACCATTCACGGATTGTAGGATTGAAAGTTGTTCTCCAACTTTCTACTTTCACTTGGGTAGCACTGATGTGTGACTAGGCACCGCTCTTTGCTTGTGAAGTCATAAGTGTTATGGACTTTCACTACCAACGTGAAAAGGACCTGCAGGGTCACACACATAGGATTTAACTTGGAAGAGGAGTTTTGTCCACAAACAATGTTTAGATTGATTAGTAAAGGAGTTTAGTAGTTCAATTAAACACTCAATTAATTGATAGCTCAATATCATAATGTTCAAGGTGTGGACACATTGATTGGAGTATCAGATTGATTGAAATCGCAATTGACTGATTCTGCACAATCTGCACTCCCAACCGATCGGCTCATGTGATGAACCGATCGACTGAGCCTGGTGAACCGGTCGGCTTAGGTGGTGAGTCGATCGGCTCATGCACAGGGTGAAACGATTGCTTCAAGTGTTGAAATGATCGATTCAACTGGTGCAACCGAGCAAGTTGGGAAAGTAGGATTGATGAGAATTTTCCTTTCGTTTCACTTGCCCAATTTGATTGGAACAAGGATTGGTATTTGTTACCAATTAGAAACAAAAGATGGAAAGTCAATCGGGAACTGACCAGGACCACCAATTGACCGGTTCAGAAGTGAACCGACCGGTTGAGGTGTCCCAACTGATCGGTTGAGGTGTCAACCGACCGGTTCAGGTCCCCAACTGACCGTTTCAGTTGTGAAACGATCAGTTCATGTTGCGAGTTGGTTGTTTTGTGGAAACTCTCGAACCCTTCTACTCCTGCTTTTAGTCCCGCATTGCCAGGGATGGAGAACCCTGTCCCATGACCCTCCTATATATATAGGGGTATTGGGGGCTTCTCTAAGAACAACCCAGTGCAACCAGTTCCTTTGTGAAGTTGTCGTTCTCTCTGGTTTTGGTAACCGAGAGAGAGCCCGAGCAAGTGCTACCCGATTAGGGAGGCACAACAAGGGAAAGACAACTGCAGTTGCGACTGGTGGTAGGAGAGTGTGTTGCGACTAGTACGCTGACAGAAGGGTGTGACTCCTTCCAATTCCTTGTGGGATAAGGAGATTGGAGTTCTAGGTGGTCCGTGTGGACTACTTCAGAGGTGGGAGGTTTCTTCCGCTTAGGAGGACAACTGTCAATCCCGACAGTCCCAGTGAGACCAAGAGTCGTCAGTCCCGGTGCGACCAGGAGCTGCACAGACACCATCCAAGATCGGAGGTGAAGAGTGCGCAAGGCGCGAGGTATTGTCACCGAGCAAGCCTCGAGACAAGGTATGATTCCACAAACCATCCTTTCCTATTGTATAGACATTGACGCGTTTCCTTGTTTCGGGTTTGGGGGAGAAAATTTTTGTTTCCGCTGCCTTCTCTGCCTCCCCTAAAACCCAACAGTGGTATCAGAGCCACATCAACTGCTCTATACTTTAGGGATTATCGATATGATCAATTTTGGTTTGTCGCCTTTATTTTTTGCATACGATGCGAATACAATTGGCTTTATGAATGTCTAATCCTAAATCCAAAAATCCCAATTTACATATATGATATGTATTATTAATGCACTTGATATGCGTCACCCTTAAACAAGTTTTGTGGTGTATGTATAGCGTGGTTATGGCCAATAAACCCTATCTGTGTTTGGTTGTATGTGGTTGTTTACATCTCGGTCTGCGCACCGATTCCCTTTCTCCTATTCCTGATGTAACTCGAAATAATTCGAGATTTCTTTCCTACCTTTACTCCCCTCGAATGTAACTCGAGGTTTCTCTTTTTACAATGTAAAATAGGATAGAATTTTATTTCTTGTTATATCAAAGAATGGAGGACATCCTGATGACAGCTGAGACGATCGGTTCAAGGCGTGAACCAATCAGTTGACGTTCCAGATGATCGGTTCAAGGAGTGAGCTGATCGGTTGATGACCGGTTCGAGGAGCGAGACGAGCGGGTGGCGGCTGTGAAGATATGCACGATGACCAGGTGAACCGATCGGTTGGAGGAGCCAACCGATCGGCTGGTGGCACCCAGCCGACTGACCTGATGGCGAGCTGGTCAGTCATGTGATGAGTTGATCAAACCCAGAAAGGCAAAGAAAAAAGTTCATCTTGCACAAGTTGCATGTGATGTAGACCTAGATGACCGTGATTCCTCTTGGCTCGAGGAATCACATTAGGATGGCCATAATCATCGCTTTTATCGTTTTGCATGTTTTCTGTGGGATATAGCATGTATATGATACATACTATGTATTGTGGTGATTGGATATGTATATGTATATAAAAACCAAATCCCTCATTAAATATTAAGTTTTAGATGCCTTCCAAATGCGACACACGTGAAAAGCTTGATCGACCAAGTGTGGGCACGCCCATGCATGATGCACCGTCTATCTCGTGGAAGCGTGAAGGATGGATATGTGGGTCTGCCCAAGCAGGGTGCATATTCATCGTGTTTGCTTTGGGTCAGACTTAACAAGGTGAACTAGATAGGATCTAGCACCTTGAGGCATGGAGATGATCATGGCAAGGAGTTGCATATGACATCTTATCAAGAGTTCCATATGATGCAATTGGCAAGAGTTGCCTACCTAAGAGATCTAAGTTGTGGGTGACAGCCCAAGATGGTCCATGACTTAGAGGATTTCAGGATCTTGCCCACTAGAAGGTTGTACACTGCAATCTTCTGAATTGATGGTGAGGGCTATCAATTTGAAGTAAAATAGTGGGAGCGATAATTAATTAAAGGCCTAATTATATATTCAACTTTTCAAATCAATCAAACAAGTCAAAAAGAGTTTTGGACTAAAATTGCATATATTTCCTTTTGTTAAAATAAATGGTTAATCAACAAATCACTTCATTTACGATCGGTCTTTGAGACCAAAAAATTAAATGGGAATAATTCCATGATTGGTTAGGACGATGAGAAGTGTTCTCAATCAAAGAGCGAAAGCTCTAAGTCCTAGTTATACCAGAACCAGATGAGCTTGATCCCACCACATTAATGGCTGAAAGTATGCTTATGGAAGCATACCAAGGATGACATTGATGAGGAGTGCTTGATGTTGTGTTGTCTGAACTATGAGTTGTAGAGACAACATGAGACATATGATGTCTCCAAGACACTGTCCTAGTATGTCATGACAGAAGGAGATCCAGTAAGGTATTCACACACTCAATGTGATTGGGTATGTGGAAAACCTGACTAAGAAGGATTCCCTCTGAGCCAAGAGTTGGCTATTGGTATGATACTGCAAATGTTGCGAGAATCATACAATTCATGATAAGCTACAACATGAACAACTTTAACAAGCGTTGACAGAGTTGTTGGACATGTTGAGGATAGTAGAGGCAAAGATGAAGAAAGACAAACCATAATCTTTGATGTGATCAAAGAAAAGATAATTCTTAAGGGCAAGGACAAGGGCAAAGCAAAGAAGTGTTCTAATGCTAGTCAGCAATCCAAACCATCTTCAGCCTCAAGGCACATGGGAAAGGGTGTATGAGGGAATTTCCCTCTATATCTGGAAGAACAAAATGAAGGAGGGGATGGAGATCTCCACCTAAGGTATCATGAAATGAACCGCTTCTTTATCTGAGGTATATGATACCAAGATATGGATATGTCATATATGATATGCAATATCCACAAGGAAGTGATGGGCTTTGTGAAAGACCAAGAAAGGAGTACCCATCATTGGAGCAAGTGTTGCTGCCATAGATAGGAGTACCTTTCAGTTTATTTCAGCCGAAAAGGCATGTAATACAGTTATGAACTGCTATTTCATATTTTCCAATAGATAGAAACACTTTATTTTTGCATATTGTATGACAATGATGGCAATTAATAAAGAGATGTTTCAATTTAAAAAGATATGATCTTTGTGGCAATGCCTTGTTTATCTTGTGGTATTTGATATGCATAAGATAAAATGATACCTAATAGTTATAGATAACTCAAACAATAAAATTAGAATCAATCATGAGAAATTCATTTCTAGTTTCCATGTGATGGATAAATCTAGACTCTTTTGGTTAGAGAACCAGTAAGAGACATGAATATCTTGGACATGATTAATCAATCTTCACTAATGGTATTGGGATAATGATTATCCTATTAGGTATGATACATGTGATGTATTTACATACCTATTGGAAAAAATGCTAATACTTCAAATGGTGTTTAGAGAAATACCAATATGAATATCTTGAAGTGTTCAACATTATCATAGATGAAGTGCAAATTTGGTAAAGTGTTAATTCTTGATGAGATCAATGAATGAAATACTTGGACCAAATGTTTGTGATCCTTATGAGTGATTATGATAGTGTATCATAGTGAACTCATGATTAAGGCATGGTGATGTCTAAATCAAGAAGGAACCATACTCTAAGAAGTTAGAGAATGATTATCAAATAACTGAATTCTTCTTAATAAAAGAATACCCCACACTAATAAAGGACATTGAGAATCACAAAGAGTTGTGAGTTCTTATATCCTTTACGGATACACCTCAATTATCTATGTGATGAGTTGTTCATGTGATGAGTCAACTATCTAGATGAATATGAGGAACCAAATTTTGAGTTATGGTTTATGACCATTACATCCTAAATGACATCCATGTGAACCATAAGGTATGACCTTGATGGTAGCACCCATTGGAATAAAATCCATAAGTGCGAATAAGTCTTAAGTGTTAAGACACATGGATAACATTTTGAGAAGGATGATGCTTGCAACTTAATGTATAAGACATTTGGCATATGGATACTAAAACTGCATTCCTATGAGGAATAAAACAAGGATGTGTACGTGACACAACCTATAAGGTTTATGAATCCACTAATGCAAATGAAGTCTATAAGTTACAATGGACTAATCAATGTGATTGATTGAGTACAAGCAACTCAAAATTGGATCTTTACTTTGATGATATAGTCAAAGGGTTTGACTAATATGTCAAAGATAAATAAAGGATCTGTGATTTAGTGGGAGTGTGTTCACATTCTACATATTGATATGAAATGGAAATGTTCTAAAATGGAAATCCAATGTGGAAATTATCTTTAAGGAAGATAGAGATGTTTCCTATGTGATAGGAATAGAGATCTATAGATATAGTTCTCGAAAACCTCTTGACCTGAAAAGAGAAAGCATGCATTGGCAATCAGTACTGAAGGGTTCAGTATGCACAGATTCAGTGGGAGAAAAACTTGTCCATGTTACATGGAGTTAGTATCCCAAGGCCAAGTGTCCAATTCTTATGAAGAATGAGAACACTAAGAATAGATATGGATCTATCATGTATGTAATCATCCCATTAACTTGCATGTATCGACATGGCAAGAACAAAATGCATTCATCATCTTATATGTAGGACATGGCAATATAATGTGCTCATGTTGATAACTCGTATGTGAGACATGACGAGTGGATGTCTATCTACTTTCAGTAAGGGTTACTGGAAACCATAAGAACTTGATAAGTACTTGAGAAGTACTAGTTTTATGGAGATAAGGAAGAGTTCAATGTAAGGGGTTACATTGATGTGAACTTTCGAAAGGACATAAAATTAATCGCAAAATATATATAGGATATATAAAAGTGAAAGTTTGTTGATAATTGGAAGTGTTCCAATAAAACCATTTAAAAGGAAATGTCGAGTATCTATGTGTTAGAGAACAACAGTGGATACTATATGGATCTGGAAGTTCATGAGATGAACTTATAGATATTCTGCTCATTGATGACAAGTATGGAATCCTTGATCATGCAATGTGGCTAAAGGTTAGCAAAGGAATACTAGATCACATATTACGACAACTCCATCTCATACGTGTGACGTACAGTGAAGAGATGTGAGACATGCAATTTATACTGACTTTGGAAAGGTGTTGCCATTACTCACTATGTTCGCACTAGAGCACAGTAACATGTGGGACATGTTTGAAGATCACTATGAATATGATTCAAGGGTGATTGGCTCATAGTGTAAGTGGGAGTCTGTTGGTATGTATGCCCTGAGATCCAATCATGGGATGATTGGTGGGATACATTAAGATTGATTTGATAAACATCAAAGGCAAGCTTCCAATTCTTTCTGGTTCAGTCATATGAGATAGTGATAGAACAAATTGAATGTCTAGAGAATGACAATATTCAATGACATATGCTTTCAGGTTAAGGACCTGAACGATGAGATCATACGGATGCTAAGAGTTTGTACATTCTTGTTTTGTCCCTAGTCGGATGTCATTGTGGAAGGTAGATAGATAGCAATGACACATAAGGCTAGATTGTGGTGTTGGTTGATGACAGAATCTCATTAGTCATGATATAGAGATATCAAACCAAACACATAGGTACTTGTTAGAGAACAAGTGTACGGGACAGACCCACCATGAGTTTGACACATGGAACCATGACATGATAGTCACAGTCAGTACTCACAGTGATGGTGGTGAGTGTGATTCTTTGACCTGAAATCACTACACTCAACACATGTCATTGGGCACACTTTGACATCATCAAATGCAGTCCTGAAACATGGATTGTTATAAAGGTGATGATTGGGTGGGTTTGACACATGGGGCTTTTGAGGGGTGAGTGATAGATATGGGATTTGTCCCTCCGAAGGGAGTTTGATATCCAAGGCCACTTGATGAGTAGGATTGAAATAGCTGTACGCACGCATGTGTGAATCAGTATGTGATATTGATGTCATACATATCTCTTCCAATCTACTCTGAGATCAAGAAAGTGAATGAACATTGAGAGGATGATTGTTCCATGCCTCGAGTTCATTTGGGATATCAGTGACAAAGGAATTATACATTCACTGTAACACCATTCACGGATTGTAGGATTAAAAGTTGTTCTCCAACTTTCTACTTTCACTTGGGTAGCACTGATGTGTGACTAGGCACCGCTCTTTGCTTGTGAAGTCATAAGTGTTATGGACTTTCACTGCCAACATGAAAAGGACTTGCAGGGTCACACACATAGGATTTAACCTGGTAGAGGAGTTTTGTCCACAAATAATGTTTAGATTGATTACTAAAGGAGTTTAGTAGTTCAATTAAACACTCAATTAATTTATAGCTCAATATCATAATGTTCAAGGTGTTGGATACATTGATTGGAGTATCAGATTGATTGAAATCACAATTGACTGATTCTGCACAATCTGCACTCCCAACCGATCGGCTCATGTGATGAACTGATCGGCTGGGCTTGGTGAACCGGTCGGCTCAGGTGGTGAGTCGATCGGCTCATGCACAGGGTGAAACGATTGCTTCAAGTGTTGAAACGATCGATTCAACTGGTGCAACCGAGCAAGTTGGGAAAGTAGGATTGGTGAGAATTTTCCTTTCATTTCACTTGCCCATTTTGATTGGAACAAGGATTGGTATTTGGTACCAATTAGAAAGTCAATCGGGAACTGACCAGGACCACCAACCGACCGGTTCAGAAGTGAACCGACCGGTTGAGGTGTCCCAACCATCAGTTAAGGTGTCAACCGACTGGTTCAGGTCCCCAACTGACCGTTTCAGTTGTGAAATGATCAGTTCAGGTTGCGAGTTGGTTGTTTTGTGGAAAATCTCGAACCCTTCTACTCCTACTTTTAGTCCCGCATTGCCCGGGATGGAGAACTCTATCCCATGACCCTCCTATATATATAGGGGTATTGGGGGCTTCTCAAAGAACAACCCAGTGCAACCAGTTGCTCTGTGAAGTTGTCATTCTCTCTGGTTTTGGTAACCGAGAGAGAGCCCGAGCAAGTGCTACCCGATAAGGGAGGCACAACAAGGGAAAGACAACTGCAGTTGTGACTGGTGGCAGGAGAGTGTGTTGGTGACTAGTACGATGACAGAAGGGTGCGACTCCTTCCAATTCCTTGTGGGACAAGGAGATTGGAGTTCCAGGTGGTCTATGTAGACTACTTCAGAGGAGGGAGGTTTCTGCCGCTCAGGAGGACAGCTGTCAATCCCGATAGTCCCGGTGAGACCAGGAGTCGTCAGTCCCAGTGCGACCAGGAGCTGCACAGACACTGTCCAAGACTGGAGGTGAAGAGTGCGCAAGGCGTGAGGTATTGTCGCCGAGAAAGCCTCTGGACAAGGTATGATTCCACAAACCATCCTTTCCTATTGTATAGACATTGACACGTTTCCTTGTTCCGGGTTTGGGGGAGAAAATTTTTGTTTCCGCTTCCTTCTCTGCCTCCCCTAAAACCCAACAGTTCGTGTCATGTGCTTCTCGTTAGATGTTGTTTTTGGATTCTTCCTTGTTGTATCAGAATTAGGTGCCAGGCCGGCGGTTAAGTTTGTTTCTTACCTTAGTGCTAGGGACCCTATCTTCTTTCTTACCTTTCTATTTTTCGTTTGTGGTGGACCTGGCTTAGACACCTTCTGCTTCCCTTTCACTCTAGGTTCTTCGGATGGCACATATTCAGATGTATTTGTTCCTTCTATGCATTGTAATACCTATGTATTCTCTGGTGGCTCATGTGAAAGTATGATCCTATATTTTTCCTTGAGTAGCTGCAGGCATACCTTTTTATATTATGACATGTTTGGATGATCATGTAGTTCCTTGCCAATTGCTTCAATGGTTTGTTGAATCCCTTTTAGAGATGTTGTCTGTTTGTTCAAATAGTCTAAATATAAAGTCAACATCATGCAATTTGATTAGTGCTTATTTTCCAGTCCTTGAATATTTTTTGCATTTCCTAACTTATATTTCTAGGTTTGACATAATACACTTTGTTGGTTGTAGTGAGAGTTAGTAATAAAGGGAATATAGAGATCGTCATAGGTTGGATAAGGTGTAGTGATCACTACAGATCCTTGTGGCCACTACAGTCCCTTGGTAGGGGTAGCCACAAATGAAGGTCATAGAGGTCTCTACAGTTGTGGTTGTAGTAGGCAGTAGGGATACTAAGTAGGAGTAGCGGTTGAAAGAAGAGAAAATGAGAAAGATTTTAAGATTGCTTGGTTACAAAGTGTCATAGTTGCTAAAAACTCTTGTAGTCACCACGAATGCGAATGTTTTGACCAACACAACCATATTCCTATCACAACACTCAACCAAGGGAAGTGATAAAGGAGTGAATCAACGCAAGTGTAGCAACAAAAAACCATAATCACTACCTTGATAAAGGGGGTAGTGTATATGTAGCGACCACAACGCCACATTCAATTGTAAAAACTACAAGGGGCCATACAGGGTGGAACTCTGGTACGCTTGGAACTCAAAAATATAGACAAGAAAATTGAGAAGAGAGAGGACATAAGGGTGATCAAAAATCTAGTTCTTGATGTCATCCCATCTTGTAGTGAAGAAGCAAGGGATGTTGCAATCGGGAAATAGTGATGTAATGATCTTGACCTGGGTTATGTGGTAACCCTATTTGTTTTGTTTAATAAATTTTCTTATAAATTTAATATAATCCTCAAAGGAGTTTTGTTTTCAAGTGACAACCTTATGTTCCATGTTTGGTGCTGATTGAATGTTGTTTGAGCAATGTTCCTTTGTTTTGGACCAAAGTGCAATTTACCCAAGATAAGGGATTATATTGCAATATGTCAAATGTTGAACGTGACTTAAGTGTTTTAGAATCATAATATAGAGAGTGATGCTAAGTGGTGGCTTGTGTAAAGCTTAAATGCCAAGTTTGGACTTGTTTGAATAATGTTAGTACCTTGTGCACCAATTTTGGTACAAATTGTAATTTACCAAAAATTTAGGGTTGATATGCAAATTACCACCTCTAGAGAGTTCCTACTTCCTATATGTATCATTTATAGGATAGATAATGAATAAGACACCATGTTTGAATCAATTATGAGTGGTAGTATTCTTGGTGATGAAAAGACCAAGAAAGGGGTTGAATGGAAATCCTAATTTGAGCTTGTATTGAGTGTATCAGGTTGTAATATTAAATGGGAGTCCCTATCCGCCATGGAGCCAAAGAGGAGACCCCCATATCATGTTTTTAAATCTTTTCCATTTCAAAAACGAGCTAAGAACCTCAATAAAGAAATGGATATTGACTTGCAACTTTCCTTGGGAAAGGTTGCATTGAATTGTGAATATAATAATGTGAGTGGAAGTGACTTGTCCTAGAAGATAACCAAAAGGGGGCGGACCCTTATCCCTTGCATTTTCATAAAGTTTTTATATTGCATGGTAATATAAATATGGAATGAATTCAAGTACATGTGTCAATCCATGCATGGCCATGTGACACCTACTAGTGGTAAGGTGATGACTCCTCTTACACTCTCTCCCATGAACCTCAAGTATATATACCCTTCCTTTCACACCTTAGTGAAAATTTTCAAATCCTACCACCTACTTGCTCTAATATATCATGAATAGGGTCCTTGTATCATGCATAGGTGAAGTTTTATCATGCATAGGCCTTGGGTATTGTCCATAGCAAGTTAATATTGACCTAGCAAGGTGATATCGACCTAGAAAGGTGATATTGGCCATAGTGGAGTGTTTTTGTCCACAAGTGAAGGGGATACCACCAAAAGTGAGGGAATATTGTGCATGAGTACTGAGGTATCGTGAAAGGTGCTAAGGAGCAAGAAGGAAGTCAATATTGAACCCTAAGGTGAGGCCATGATCATCTTCAACCTTGGATGGAAGCATGAATCTAGGGTTATGATCTTCCTTTCTTTTCTTCTTCACCAAGTTCTTAACTGTGGTGATTCCTTGTATAAGATGGAGTTGTCGACAAGCCTTGGACTTTTGATAAGTCATCTTCAACCTTAGGAACGTGAAGCTTTGGAGCTTGGTGCTTTGAAGTTGTTCTTGAGGCGGGTTATATAACTTGAACCCAAACATGTTATTATTCACCATCTTTCTTATTATATTGATGATCTACTTTCAATTCCGAAATTTTCTGGAATAATTAATCTATATATGAGTTATAGTAGTTTCTTAGACCTATTATCCTTGTACTAGAACAAGTAGAAGGATGGTCTAGATCTTGAAGATGATGGTATCACCTTATAATGTGAAATCAGCTTCAAGAACATAAGCAATCACCTCTAACCCGATATGGTGATGCACGTACACCACTAAAACATTATGGATATGAGTTTATACTTCTTGGACGATATTGTAATGTAGTATACACCTCTTGAACATTATGACGTAAAGCACACACCTCTTTGCCCGATATGGTGTGAATCACACACACACCTCTTTGCCCGATATGGTGTGAAGCATACATACACATCTTTTCCTGATATGGTGTGAAGCACGCACACACCTCTTTGCCCGATGTGGTGTGAAGAAAACACCCACCTATTTGACCGATATGGTGTGAAACACACACACACCTCTTTTCCCAATATGGTGTGAAGCACATACACACCGTTGTGCCCGATATGGTGTGAAGCACACATATGATATGGCAAGCAAGCATACACCTCTTGCCCAATATGGTAAGCATACATACACCTCAAAAGTGATATGGGTAGCAAGCAGACACCTCTAAACTGATATTGTGTTAAGCATACACTTCTTAGATGATATGGTGTTGAGAACACATCTCTAAAATGATATGGTGGGTAACCCAATACACTAGATGACAAAGTGGTAAGGTGGTTAATACCCTAGAACATGTGATGGACAATACACTAAAGTATGGTGTGGCCAATATCTTCAAGTGAAGTGAGGATGTTACACCCATGTAGGGTGAAGGTGATACACCATATGATTAGTAAGGTTGATACCTTGATGGGTAAGGGTATGAGGGATATGATGATGCCTAGTTCGATATACATCTAACACAATAGATGTGTTCAACTCGACATACATGATTCAACCCAATACACCTTGTAAAGGTGAGGGCAAAACACTCTTAGGAGTGATGAGTGTAACACCAAGTAATGGTGTGGCTAATACCTTGATAGGTGAAACACCTAAAGTGATTGATAATGGTCAATCCTATATCAATAATGCCTTAAACCGAGATGAGTCTATATCACTTGATGATAGTTGGGTAATTCAAATGTGTGACTTATGGCCAATACACTACACGATAAATGTGATGTGTTAGTTCATAAAGTATTAGGATGGGATATACCCAAATACAAGATAAGTGGATGAACTTAAGTAAGTTAAAAGTGATGAGGAAAGTGATACATCAAGGCATGATAAATACCACATCCAACACATCAAGGTTGATTCACCTTGATGCACGTTAAATCCAATATACTTGGATGAGTAACACATGAAGTGTGTCATGTAAATTGTTACATTGAGATGTAATGAGTTTAATGCATTTTATAAGGGTAGGCTAACATACCTTGAGAAAGGGTTAAGCCAAGATAATAAAGTAATATGTAATCAATGTCCTAGTGAGGATGAGAGAGAAACTCATACTTTGTGTTGAGAATCATTTAATGATAAATGATGAGAATAAATAAGTATGATTGAATATTCATGATCTATGGGAGTGAATGTTGGGTGGTCAAGAAAAAAGGTCTCAACAAGATGAATGTGGCTAAAATGTGTATGCTGAGATGGATGTGTGGGAAGACAAGAAAAGATCATTTGAGAAATGACTATATCAGGAATAAAGTGTGGGTGGTGAGCATTGAGGACAAGTTGCGTGAGGGCCGACTCAGAGGTACGGACATGTGCGACGCATACCTACTAGTGTGCCTTTACGAAGCAATGCTATTGAGCCAAACACTATAAATAGAAGAAGAGGAAGGCCTAAATTAACTTGGGATGAGCTTATAAAGAGAGATTTTGAATCTCTACATCTCAATCGGAATATGGCCCATGATAGAGATGAATGAAAATGAAGGATCCATGTAGCCGACCCCAACAAAGTTGGGATTGAGGCTTAGATGATGATGATGATGATGATTGAATATTCATGATATCAATGTATGATCCTAAATGTGTGGAGCAATGAATTAGGGTTTGGATTGATAATATGAACTTGAAACCCTATTTGTTTATAAAGGGAAACCCTAAACCTAATAAAGGGAAGGTTGTATTTCTCTTATTGAATAAGCCTTATGAAACATGTTAAATACTTGTATAAAAAATACAATGCTTATGTGGTCTAATGACCTAAAAGATAAATGTTTCCTAGTGAGAGGTGACAAGATGTTTAAATGGGCCTTGTGAGCCATGTGAATAATTGTTGCCTAGTGAGAGGTGACAAGATGTTTAAATGGGGTTTGTGAGCCATGTGAATAGTTGTTGCCTTGTGAGAGGTGACAAGATGTTTAAATGGGCTTTGTGAGCCACATGAAATACCTGGGCAACAAGTATTATGAATACCTTGGTATGAGGACCTAGAGGTAATAGTTACATGTTATAGAGGTAATAATGCTATGTGGTGATGTAAGGGTTTGAATACCCATATCTAGTAATGATGATGATGATAATGCTAAGGGATGAGAATTCCCAGTAATGAGATAAGGGATTGAGATCCTGAATGTTATATGAGTTCTAATGATTTGAAAAGTACTTGATAGATGTATTACACTTTTCTTTGTAGCATCTGTTATGATAATTTATGTTTGAAACTTTGTTGATGCTAAAATATATTGTAATGCACCAAATTAATCAAGTGGAATCTCATCAAATAGTACCCTAACCATAGATCCATCAGCGTCAATAGATGCTAAATGGTGAAATAGGTTTTCCTATGGGATCTCCTGGAACACATATTTTTGAATATGTGGGGGCGATGGGCGCCAATATCCATACATCCTAATGAGGGATTGATGTGAGATCTCCTTCATTATAAATGTCGGGAAGGATGTATCATGAATCTCCCGATGATGATGAATGTTGGGGATGGATAATTGAAATCTTCCTGAAGAGAGTGCACGCTGTGGCTATAGCTCTATAGAAAAGATACCAGTATACCCTGATAAGCTAATTGCAGCTGAAACGAGATGTCCTGCTAGTGGTTTTGCATTGACCGAGACATGTGAGGTCACGGAAGACGGCTCTTCCATTGACCTTGTATGGTACCAATTTTTACTTCGCAGTGGTCAATTGGAGCATGAGCGGTATACCTCATCTCCTCAGGGCATAAGTGTGATTGTAAAATGTAATCATCCGTGTAGTGTATTTTCTTAAGGATCGAATACAAAAAACATTAGTTGATACATGCTTCAGTAATACATCTTAGTTGATAGATGTTATTTATGTTTCTTTACATTCCTTGTAAAGTAGATAGATGGCTTATTACTCTACCGTGGTTATATGCATCTTTTTGCTTAAGTAAAGAGAATACTCTATTATGCTCATATACTGATTAATCATGTCTGTTAATATAAAAGAACGTCTGCTCAGTTTTATAAATGCTTATCTCTGATAATAATATGGTCTACGGAGAGTTATATCTCTTACTGGGACAATTGTCTCACCCGTGGGATCCACAATTTTTAGGTGGACGTGCATCAGGTGGTAGAGACCTTTCTACAGAGGAGGAACAACAACTGGGGCAGTAGTAACAACTCAAGTTGAGTGTATTGTCTGTCGTGTCTTGTAGATAGAAGTCCTATGTGTTGTCTCTATACTCTCAGGTCCTTGGAGTTTGTGTAATGGTTTCATGAACGATCTGAGATTTTGGCTTGTAAGCCTCGAGGTTTTATGTTGCTCCAGTATGTGTTTTGATAGAGAAACAATTATATGATTGTCCTCAAGATGAAATGAAACAATGTTGTACAATGTAAATCATGATATGTATGAGTTTTGGATCTTTCAGTAAGAGTTTTCTGGAAGAGGAACTCCTTGCAAAATGGTTTTAAATTTTAGTGATTTTTGCTAATCTGTTGTTTATGATTATTCTGCATAATCAGTAATGATTTGGCCATCGGTTTGATGGTGATCATTACAAGTTTGGTTTCAGAGCTTAAGGTTTGTTGAGTCTATAGAGACATAGGACTAAGGTGTTGAGTCTGTTCTAGTGTCCTCCAATATATACTATAGTGACTTCTGCTTATGTAGAAGAAAGAGTGAAGTTTAAAAATGACTGGAGAACATGGGGAACATATTGCTAAGAGAAATGTTGTTGCACCAGGAGAGGGTTCAAGGAATTAAACAAGAGGAGAACAAGTACCTAAGAATTCCTATCTTGACCCAATCAGGATAGAGAATCCTACTTTTTATGCTCTTGTTGGGAAATTAGGACAATGATGATGCATATAGTAGACTGGATACTAGCATTACAACCGAGGTTACCAGTCCTCAATATAGAAACTTTGGGTTTTAAAAGGGTTCCTAAATGACATAGTCATGTTGGAAAAGTGGAAAATGTGGGAAGGATTGACATATGGCAAGAAAGTAGACTCTTCCATAAGTATAGATAGATAGTACGTCTGTGATGGTAATGCCCAAGAAGGGGCAATAAGCTAAGAATTAAGGTAAGGTCTCTATGATTCTAGAGACGTTTGCTTAGTTGTTTTAAAAAGCCAAAGTTTTTGGTGCCACCAGTGCAACAAATGCCTAGTGCACTGGAGAAATAGTCACTAAGTAAAGGCAAAGGTCCTAACCTTCCACCTGTAGGAACTTCTGACTTATCTTTTACATCATTAATAAGATCAATAAGACCATGGTACAAGGACGAAACATGTTATAGATACGAACATGTTGAGCATACTAAAGTCTTTTGTTTAAAAAGAAGGGTGGAAATGACCCAATAACTGAGGTAGACTTGGCAGGGCTTACAAACATTACTTCCCAATAAAGTAAAAAGTCAAAAGGAACAACATGAAACAACTAGATTCTATGTGTTGAGTCAAACTGAAGTGGTAGATGACTGCGAGGGGTAACAGTCAGATAGAGCCTTTTCATTTTGATATGCCTTCTCTTGATTTTATCTGATAAGCATAAGAAGAATTATCATTATTGACTTCTCTATTGATTACCCTATGGGAGCACAGGGAAGAAATGATGAGGAATAGAATTTATATTATGTTTAGTATTCTTTTAAATGCTTTGTAATTTCTTTTATCTATGTGAAAGAGGATGAGGTGTAGAGGTGATGCCTAGAAAAAATCTAGGGATGCTAAGTCCTATGTTTTGATGATATGAAAGGTAAGGAATATGATATTAAACAAAGTGCATACTACCTAATCTCAGAACTTGTATACCATGGCCAAGTATTCAACTATTGAAGATAAGGTAAGTATGGAACTCTTATATTGTTATCTTTTGGATTACTCAGATCAAGTAGTCATTTTGAGACAATCTAGTGAGCATAACAAAATTGGAAATATGGCATGGATATTTCTATCACATCCTAATTGCAATAAAATGGAATCTGAGATGGTCTCAGATCAATTTGTGTGTATGAGGAAGTAAAAAGCAAAACCCTCATGATAAGAGAAAGAGAACAAGGGAGATGATCCCTTTCTGATAAAGTCAGTGTGAATAGTAAAGATCTTTTCCGTAATGTAAAAATGGGAAATGTGATAAAATCACAAAATGTTCATAACATGTTAGACAATAACAAAGAAAGGAATGATGATATGTAGTCATCCATATAATTCCTATGCAGATGGGAAGGAACCTAAGATGAAACAAGTGTAAATGAATCATGAACAGTGAAAGTTCATGTAATAATCTTAGGAGATGATAATGTCTCCTCTTTGATGAACAACCTTGGGGAATGATGGGGAGATGAAAGGAATATGATCCTTTGTGTTCTTCCCTTTTAGGGACATGGAAATGAAGTGAGTCTTATGATACTTTATGTGCATGAGTTAAAAGTGTTCAATTGATGGATAGAAAAGTATCATATCATTTTGGAGTTTGGTTCCAAGATAAAGATATGTGTAATATATAATGTCCCAACATAAAAGAAAGATCCTTTTGTATGTTTGAATTTGGTATTAAGAATAGAGAGATGAAATGATGAAGATGTGATGTGTTTTTGACACATGTGACAGATACCAAGGTAAGAAATTATGGTACCCAAGATGTGCTAGGTGGTATAGGAAAGTAAGAATGTGACTCCTAATAAGATGATTAATGTTTCATTACTTAGAAGGGCCGAATTTGGGATTGTTCTAGTTACATACTATAGTATGGATATCATATGTTAGGGGTTCATGCTTTACATAAACATAACATCGATAAGGACGTATCAATTGAAGAAACAATTGTAGAATCATTTTGGGGAAAAGCCAAGTTAAAAATAATTCCTTTGAATATCCCTATCCAGATCTATTGAGGAAACTTATACATACATCTAGAGATACCTCTGAGATAGTTATTCTTTAATAAGTAGCCTCTCCTTATGACAAGAAAATAAAAAACTAAAGGGATAGTTGGTACAAGTCATACGAAAGTTTTGTGTTGTGTCAGTAGATTAGATGGCACAACAGATGTATGATAAGACTAATAGTCCCAAGTGGGTGACAGAATGTAACTTTGGTCCTTCCTTGGAGGTGAAATGCTAAACTAAGTGAGGAGTATGGAAGACTCCCAAGCTCAAGAATCTTGTCACTAAAAGTTTTAAGTTGAGAAAGGTGAAAAATCAGTGAGGTTTGACACCTGAGTTAAATATGGTATGTAGAATGATTCTCTGACTTAGAAAGTGTTACCTGACATAGAATTGACACTACACTCATTAATGAAAAGGACTATTGAATATGTGTCCTGTATGATAGGTTCTATGATGACCCTAAATAGAAGGACTTTGTGCTGATCAAAGTTCTATGGCATCTCCATGACATCAAGATGTTATGTGGAGACTTGATGTTATGATGCATGAATGACAATTGTCTTCCTTCATCTGGGATTTCAGAGACAAAATCCTTGTTAGGGGTTTATAACTTGTAATGACCTTGACCTGGGTTATGAGGTAACTCTATTTGTTTTGGTTAATAAAGTTTCTTAGAACTTTAATATAATCCTCTAAGGAGTTTTGTTATCATCTGACACACTTATGTTCCAAGCTTGGTCCTAATTTAATGTTGCTTGAGCAATGTTCCTTTATTTTGGATCAAAGGGCAATTTACCCAAGATAAGGGGTTATATTGCAATATGTGACATGTTGAACGTGCCTTAAGTGTTTTAGCATCATAATATAGAGAGTGATGCTAAGTGGTAGCTTGTAGAAAGGCTAAATGCCAAGTTTGAACTTGTTTGAAAAATGCTAGTACCCTCTACACCAATTTTGGTACAAATTGTAATTTACCCAAAATGTAGGGTTTATATGCAAATTACCACCTCTAGAGCGTTCCTACTTCTTCCATGTATCAATTAGAGGACATAGAATGAATGATACACAATGTTTGAATCATTTACGAGTGGTAGTATTATTGGTGATTAAAAGACCAAGAAAGGGGTTGAATGGTAACCCTAATTTGAGCTTGTATTGAGTGTATCGGGTTGTAATGTTAAATGGGAGTCCCTATCGGCCATGGAGCCAAAGAGGAAACCCCCATATCATGTTCTTAACTCTTTTCCCTTGCAAAAACGAGCTAATAACCTCAATAAAGCAATGGATATCGGCTTGCAACTTTCTTTGGGAAAGGTTGCATTGAATTGTGAATATAATAATGTGAGTGGAAGTGGCTTGTCCTAGAAGATAACCAAAAGGGGGCCGACCCTTAACCCTTGCATTATCCTCAAGTTTTTATTTTTCATGGTAAGATAAATATGAAATGCATGCAAGTACATTTGTCAATCCATGCATGGCCATGTGGCACCTACTAGTAGTAAGGTGATGACACCTCTTACACTCTCTCCCATGAACCTCAAGTATATATACCCTTCCTTTCACCCCTTAGTGAAACTTTTCAAATCCTACCACCTCCTTGATCTAATATATCTTGCATAGGGTCCTTGTATCATGCATAGGTGAAGTGGAATCATGCATAGGCCTTGGGTATTGGCCATAGAAAGTTGATATCTGCCTAGTAAGGTGATATCGGCCTAGCAAGGTGATATTGGCCATAATGGAGTGTTTTTTGCCACAAGTGAAGGGGATATCGGTCACAAGTGAGGTCATATCATGCATGAGTGAGGTACACTAGTACAATAATGCTCTATAGCATAAGTTTTTTTAAGCCTATAGCATCACTTTTAAGTTGAAGCCTATGTGGCCGTCGCTAGAGAAATTGCTCTATAGGGTCAGTTTTTTTAACCAAAGAAAACCGACCTTATATAGTAAAAATAGACCCAAGAGGCTGTCAAAAACTAACCCCAAATGATAAAAGAAATTGTACCTGAACCCTATAAGGTCGGTTTTTCTAAATAACCAACCCTAGAGATCCTCTATAAGGATGGTTATATTATGAAAACCGACTCAATAGAGTCTACAGATTGAGCTTGCTGATAACCAGACCCTATAAGGTCAATTTTTCTTAATAACTGACCCTATAGATGCTCTGTAAGGACAGTTATATGAAAAAAACTGACTCAATAGAGTCTACAGATTGAGCTTACTGATAACCAGACCCTATAAGGTCAGTTTTGCTTAATAACCAACCCTAAAGATGCTCTGTAAGGACGGTTATATGAAGAAAACTGACTCAATAGAGTTTGTAGTCGTGTTGGGATATGGTAGAACGATCGTGCCATGTAGCACGACTGTGTTGGGATATGGTAGCACGCATGTGCTACCATATCACAACATGGTTGTGCTATGCAACATGACCGTTCTACCATATCTCAACATGGTCATGCTACGCGGCAACACGGCTAGATTACCTACAAGGTCAGTTTTCTAAAATAATCGACGCTAGAAGTTGCAAATTTTTTTAATTCTACAGAAATAGAAACATAACAGAAGAACAAAAAGAACCAGGATATGGGAGAGGGGAGCATTGATGCTCAACCGTCACCATTCCAAACCACACATTCATAACAAAAATGATTCAGATATTCAATTGAGTTACACATAATCACATCATAATTTACAAAATAATAGATTACAAGTTTGAGATGATATTAAATGTCATATACAAAAGTAAATATGAAAGAGTACTAAAACCACATACATAAATGGAGCTGACATATTTATTCCAATGCTATATTGAGACGTCCGTCTCACGAAAACAAGATTAACTAATGAGGAAGCGAATTATTAGCAGCGAAATTATTGAAAATAACTAAAAATTAAAACTTTTTGTTAAGAGATCCACAAATGGTAAAACTCTTTCATAAAGAAAAAAAATAAGTTATTTACAAGCTGATTCATCAATACATCTCTGAATTAACTCATCTTGAGAGTCATAACATTAACTTCCATGTTAAGCGGCACATGAGCAACATACAAAAATCTCGAGGCATAAAGCTAAAAGTCTTAGATCTATATTAAATCATCTACTGACTCCTAGGACCTGAGAGTACAGAGATGACACATAGGACTCTCTATATACAAGATCTAACAGACAATGACTCCACATGTGGATCACTGTTGTCCTTGATGTTGCTGTTGCTTCTGCTCACCTACTAAAGGGTTCCTCCTTCCTCGGCCTCTACCTAAAAAATTTGAATCCCATGGGGGTGAGACAATTGAAAATTGTCCCAGTGAGAGTTATAACTCTCCGCCAGAAGCATTATTATTATAGATAATAGATTAATACTGAGCAGTAGGATTATAAATACTAAACAACAGGTAAATCATCAAATAAGCTAAGTAGAGCAATATTCTTCTAAGCAATCATTTCAATTATAACTTGATTGAGTAACAAGTCATTTAATCAATAAGGAATATGAAGAACTTGTATATTATTTGTCCAACTAGGACTTAATAAACAATGTATCATCAATCATTGATCCTCATAGTTCAACCTAAGCAATTATGCTACTCAGATGATTATGTTTTACAAACATACTTATGCCCTGAGGAGATGAGATATACCGCTCAAACTCCAACCGACCATTACTAAATCGCAATCGGTACCATACATAGGTCATTAGAAGAGTCGGATTCCTATGACCTCATCTTCCTCAGTCAGTGTGAGGATCAACATGCAGGACATCTTGTGTCTCTACCATAATAGCTTTCTAGGGTATTCTGGCAACTTCACTATTAGAGTTATAGTGGCATGTTGTACTCTCTTTGCAATCGAGGGATTTCTTATTTATCTCACATCGATGTGGAATTAACAACATCATCGGGAGATTAGTGATACATCTTCCCGACATACACATATAATGAAGGATTGATAGATTAAATGTTTATCTCACATCAATTCCTCCATTAGGACGTAAGGATATTCATGTCCATAACCCCCACATACTCAAAAGTATGCTCTCCAAGAGTTCCCTTAGGAAAACCTATTTCACCATCATCTAACTTCTGACGATGATGGATCTATGGTCAGGGCTCTACATGATATCATTATACTTGATTCTTTAAGTACATTATGGCATTCTTTTAGCATCAGGCATGTTTTCAAAAATAAACCATTAAAGAAATTGCTATAAAGAAATAGTACTATTTGATTCAAGTTCATTTCACATCTTATTCCACATTGGTATCTCAATCCCTAACCATCTCATCATTATGACTCAAGGATATGGGTGTTCAAACCCTTAAATCATCAAAACACTTATTACCAAGTATCACACTGCCATCAAGTCATTTGACAGTATAAATAAGATAATAGCAATGCAGATATTTCATATGGCTCATATAGCCTGTCAATCTCTTATGTTACCTCTCACTAGGCAACATAACATAACATTTCTTACAAACTCATTAAGTACTTTTGATAAGAAAGGCTTCATATCTCATACCTAGCTATGTTCAATAATCCATAAAACCTGCATGATTAGTACAGATGAATACAAACACATCTACTTTATATCAGCATAATGCAAAACATTAATAACATCATTATTTAAGGGTTACACCACTATGCCCTTACCAGGGTTAGGGTTTCCCTTACCAATTCAATTAGGGTTAATGACTTATCATTGCATTATCCAGCCATAAAGCTTCATGTTATAAAGCATAACCCAAAATTAGGGTTTACTATTCACATTAAATCACATTACCCAAGATTAGGGTTACTATTCACATTACATCACATTACCCAAGATTAGGGTTTACTATTCACATTACATCACATTACCCTTTTACTATTCACATTAATAATTATGATCATACCTTCATCATGTATTAGGGATACTTCCATTACTACCCTCAAATTAGGGTTAGGATTCATTAACCATCATAATTAGGGTTTCATGATCTCACTACATGGATCATACCCTAATTAGGCATTCATTCATATTGAGAGTTCATTACTTGATGAACATTCATATAAAAAGTCTTTTCTCTCTCATCCCTTTTATAAGTTGATGCTTTCATCACCCTTAATTAGACTATGTCAATTTAACATTGACATCAAGGGCAATGTCATTACTATTGTGATCATTAAAGCTTACTCAATAAAAGAGTACTAATCACTCTATCCCATTAAGGATACCTTTATTAGAATCACCATTGATTATAACATGCACTAATCAACTAATCACTTGGTCCTTTAATCACTTTAAATATCCATGAGGTTTAGGTTAATAAACTATCAAACCATCTTAACCATTAAGACATCAAACGATCTTGACCTACTTAGACCTCAAACGGTCTTGCACACTAAACCTCCAAATGGTCTAAGACTGTTTGGACCTCCATGCGGTCTTGGTCTGCCCTTGAGACCGTTTGGTAAAGTAAACCTTCAAGACCATTTGCTAAAGTTGGGGGTGAAGACCGTTTGCTCAAGTTTGACTTTGAAACCGCATGAACACAACTGACCTTGAAACCGCATGAACACAAATGGTTTGGGATCGTTTGGTCCCAAACGGTCTTTAGACCGTTTGGTCCAAACCACCTCAAAACCGCAAGGACCAAAAAGTGTCTCAACTACTTCAATTGAAGTAGGGTTTCCAATGTTGATCCCCTCAATCGATCAAGTTCATGTTAACCAATCACCAATTGAGTTAATTAGGTCAACCTTCAACCGATTTGACCCTCAATTGACCATCAATTAGGGTTTGGAATCGATGACCCTTCAACATATTTCACTATTAATCTGATTGATTTGAACCCATTGAACCATCATCCAATTAGGTCATGACCTGACCCCAAACGGTCTTGGGATCATTTGGATGACCTCCAAACGGTCTTGAGACCGTTTTCTCAAGTCAATACCAAAAACCAAGTCAACCAATTAGGGTTTGGTCTATTGGATTGATCACTATATCAAGAATTGATTGTACTTCAAGTTAGAACCTTTGAATCTTCACTTGGTCAACTATACTTAACCTTAGACCTCCAAATGGTCTTGGGTGATCACCAAACGGTCTTGAGACCATTTGGGTGATCCCCAAATGGGTTTGAAACCGTTTCGGTTACTCAACCCAAACTTCAACATTAATCAATTATCAAAATCAGCAATTAACCCGATTAGGGTTTAGATGGTTGATGGACCTTTAATTGGTGAATCAATTGGAATTAATTGATGATTATTTATATATTTTTGATCTAAATGTTTTTCAACAGACCTCCAAATTTTCAATGCTTGGTCAATGCCTCCAAACGGTCTGGGATCATTTGCTTCTATGCGGTTTGGTTGAAACTGTTTGCAATCAAACGGTTTGAAACCGTTTTCTCCCAAACGGTTTGGGAAACCGTTTGAGAAAGGATTGGAGACTATTTGCTAAAGTAAATTTCTTGGGTACACATCAGAATTAATGCCACCTTCGTCTACCTCTGTTCAACCAAGAACATGGGCTGTTCTTCACGGAATTGCTAGCAAGAACACAAGAGTAATAAAAGAAGAAGAATAACTAGCGATTTTTCATGGAGATGAGGATGCATTAACAAAGATTAAGGTTTAGAGTTATAAAACCTGCCTTTAGGACTGATCCAAAGCTCCAATCTCCGTGTCTATAATGGTGGTTTGAGATGCAGTAGTTGTTCAGGGCTCCTCCTTCACTTTTTGGATGAACAAGATGGCTAGAAGGGAAAATCGTGTGAAGAAAACCAATAATACAACCTTGTTTTATGGTTTCCACCATGAACTCAAGGTAGATGATGATAAAAGCTTACCAAACTAGCTCAGTCATCCTTCCTATGGTCCAGAGCTCTCCCTTGGTCGGCAAAAGCTAGAAGATAAGGAAAAGAACTAAGGGAAACGATCCCTGGTGTTGATGGAAAAGATGCCTATATGCGTTTATGGGTTTTTCCAAGGCAAAGAAAAAGATTGTTATCTCTTTCAATTCCAACTTGTTGCCACCAAATCTTCCTCCACTCTTTGTATATGTGGCCAACTTCTAATCTCATGCAAAACTACTCCATTATCCAAGGTTTAAAGGAAAAGAAACCAAACATCTTAATAAGTTGTATAATAATATCCATCCTTTTTGGATATTGCTTTGTTTTATAATGACGTGAATAACTTCCACTTCATCCAATATATTTTTGGTGCCCAAGCATGGCACAAGCTCTTCCTAGCTATTGCAAACACATCATCCAACTTTTGGTTGAAGGGTTCCATAATTAATATATTTCCCTTTTGCATTAAATTGTATTAAAGAGCCATTTGTGCTTAAATCTTGATTATTTCAATATCAAGATTCTCTCTCTTCCATGATCATACAAATGAGGTTCCCCTCTCATTTTATTTTCTATACTTGATGCCAAGAAACATGGGAGACCCTCTAGAGGTTATATATTGCATGTTGATCCCTAGGTTTTGGGTAAATTGCATTTTACACCAAAACTAGGTTTTAATGCACAAGGATTGCTCTTCAAGCTATATTTTGGTGCCCAAGCTTGTGGAATCCATACCACTACATCATATACATTCTTATAATGTATCAACATTAGAGGAATATCCTAACATGTGAAATTTGCAAGTTAACCCCTCAACTTGGGTAATTTGCACTTTAGTCCAAAATTAACAAAACAATGTTTCAACATTATTAAAAAAGGACTGAAATAGAAATATAAGTTCCTCAAAAGCCTTAATTACATTTCAGAGGATAAAAACAAGCATCTAATCACTTAATTAAGCAAAACAACTAGGGTTAGTACATAACCCAGGTCAAGGATGTTACATATATTGACTTCATTTAGAAAAGCATCTGACCACTCTTCTCAGAATTCATTTAAGTTCTCACGTGTGTAAGGATGAGTTGTAAAAATCTGCAATAGAAAATGCACATGCTAATATTTTATAAAATGACTACAATCACTTGTAAATTTACAATGTTATTCTTTATTACTTGATCTATAGTCTCAATGTCATGTGATTCTTGTTTGACAATAGCTTGCATATATTCATTACATAGTAGCCTTAAGCCCAATCATTATTTTGTATAGGACACTACAAATAATGGATTATACTTAATGTTAGTAAACTACTATAAACAGGAGTTGAGATAAGACTATAAGAGTTGACATATAAGAGTTGAAAATTAATACATATAAGACTAAGTAGTTGTCAAAGTAGCTACCTTGACATTTTTCAAAGTCAATGTCTTTAATTTTGTGGGTATTTTCGTCCAGCTTCATGAAAAGCTTTTATACCCCGATCAATTAAATGATAGTTGGTAAAATAGAAATTCTAAATAGAAATATCATGTTGAAGCATTGACTAAATTTATGCTTACTCCATAGTTGGCAATTTCAGTTTGTGACCCCTTGTTGTTTTACCGATTGGGTCAAGATAATAAAGAGTCATCAATTTTGGGACAATCACCACTAATTCCCAATGTCTAGCTATGAGTAAGAATAAAACAAACATTAAAATAAATAATTTTATTCATTATTAAAATTATATTGAATAATAATACTTACTGGACATTAAAAGGAATTAGGATAATTTCCTTCCCCTCACTAGAAAAATATTTGAATGAAGTAGAGAAATACTCATTCACATCCTCAATATCTATCTCCACTTGACCAGTGATTGAAGGAACTAAGAATCCAACATTCCTTATATCAAAGTTTGTGGTATGGGTATATAAATGGTTGTAAAACGTTTGTAATTATTTCCATATATAGAAATAAGCTAAAAATGTGTATTGGAATTTTCTATATTGATAGATCCTTACCTTATCCATACTTCTATTATTGAAGTATTCATCCAATCATACCGGAACAACTCTATAATATCATCAAGAAAAATATAACTATAAAAGTTCCTCCCAGTTGTATCTTCTGCTAAATTGATCAACATTTGTAATCTAGAGCTTTGGTTGGCTAAGTATCGACACAAACATTTACATTTACTTCCCAACTCATCGAATGTGGATTCTGGAATAAAAGATGGCTTGGGCATAGGAGGACAACTAGTAGAATTTTTACTTTTCAGTTTGCAAACCTATTAATTAAATTACATACTTATATTACACGAGTTCATATATGCAGTCAAGTATGAAAAATATGGTAGAATTAAGGTAGACCTTGTCATTGATAACCAAGTGTCCTGGACAACCTACCATAGCACCCTCAACTTCTTCAACTGTACTATATTCATGATTAGGTATGGGTAGTAGTTTGTCCCCCATTCTGTCATACACAAGATGGATGGACACACGACAAATGTCATCAGTAATTTGTTGTCAATGCAATGTACCACCAAGGTTGTATACCTTGCCCGCTGCCACAACATTATATTTTGGAACCTCCACTGCAAGTTTACAATTCATACCAACCTAGAATTGAAATAATATAAGTTATATACGAAGCAGTAAACTAGATACCTATTACAACCATATATATATATATATATATATATATATATATATATCTCATACTAATAACACAACATATAGAACAAAAACTTATTGTAGATTGTTGTGGTGGGTCATTGGGAGTGCTCCCATGACCTTCTACAACTGGAGCATGGGCTTGTACCTCATCACTTGAGAGACACACTGTATGAATAGGTTGAGAAGGTTGAGTAGGCTGAAATGAAGATATTATTTCTTTTACTTTTTGTGCTACTAATGTTTCAACCTCCTCTTGTGTAAGACCTCCTGCACAACCTCTTTTAGATTGCAAAGGGCCAGAATAAGACTTGAATCCTATGCCTACTCCTAATCCCCTAACACGGCCAAGATGCTCCTTCATACCAAGAACAACTGATAGTTCATCCATGTGGCCGATTGGGATGAACTTTCCTTCCTTCCTTTGCTCGTGGAGATCAATATATTTATAGTTAATAAAAATATTAAATCACAATATCAATTAGATATAAATAAATCTATGTTTGTGGGACTTACTCATTACTTAGTTGGGATAAACCTACCATCTTTTATGCCACCTCCTTAGTTATAGGGTTGACAATTTCACCTGCTCGATTTTTTCTAGAATCAATCCATGTCAAGTGTCAGGGTGGACGCTCAACTTGAGTTGTACTAGACTCTTCTCCAGAAGAGGATTACTTCTCTTGTAGTTGGTGGTGGAAGGCATAACCAGCGTGCCCCAAGCGATGGTCATGCACATTTTTGGCCTGTCTTTCCTTTTGGGCCTGGTGAATAGCCTGATCATTTAAAATGAGGTATTGCAATTTAGACTTGGCAAACATATATAAAAAGATTCCCCTCCTTAATTTTATAAAATTAAAGATTCATACAATACATCACAATCTTTATTACCAGAAATTGTTCTGATTTCCTAGCTACAACAAATCTTTCCCACACCTCAGGATCTATAAAAACACATACATATGTTGATTTCTTCTTTTGTTTTGGATTATCTATAAATACCCTTGTGAGATATGTCTTAAAAGCCCTCCATCGTACACCACAATGTTGTAGCACTTTTTTCTTGTGATCTTTTTCATTTAGATGAAAAACACCCTATACACACAAAAGAAGCAATAATGTTGTCTTGAAAAGAAATTAATTCCAAGAAAACTAAATTAGAATCAATAAAAAAATATATTAAAATAATATCACTTCCACTCACAGATATATCTTTCCATTGGAGGTCTTTTAAGGCATTAGAAACTTCATGCCATTTTTTTATATCTATTGCCACCTTACTACGCGTGGTCACCCCTATGTAATGCTTGAAAGCACTAGCATGTTCCCCAATAGGTGCTCCTGTGACATCAAACTGGACTGGCAGTTTCTCCCCTTTGGCCCTGAGCTCCTGCAGCCTACGCGTCAATGTCGGACCTTGACTTTTCTTAGAATCACCACTACCATCCTCATGGTGCTCATGCTTGTAATGTTCATCTTCACTTGCCATTTTAGAACCTGCAAGTATACATGATAAAGGAAACATAAGTGATAATAAAAGCACAAGTGATAAAAGTATACATGATAATACATGATATATGATGTATATTTAAAAGATTACATGCTTGAATGATAATAAAATAAATAATTCAAAGAATACATGCCTCTAGTATTGGTTGAGTTGGTTGTCATGTAAAATTCCTTCAGCATGGTCTTGACGTTTATAATATTCATCAGTGTTATCTTCAACATTTACACTTGTCAAACCAACTAAAAATGGGCTGGAATCATCATACTTTTCGTAGTATTCTTCTTCATTTATAGGATCTATAGTTGCATATGGATAGGAAGTTAATTACTTTTAATATTGATTCTATAAGCTATAAGTTTTTATTGATAGGAAGTTAATTATAAAACTAAGCGTTTAATATTGACACTATAAGATGTAAGTCTTTATTGATAGGAAGTTAATTACTTTTATTCTAAAGTGTACCACCTATCCCATTTTTGAATATTTAATCTCACTAGTAACTGTACAATGTATGTTTAGTTTTGAAGAAAATTTCAACAATATTTCCCCTAAGTTCTCTAAGTACATCGATGTAAATGGCAAATAACCACCCCCATATGTACCCAGAGAACAAATGAGGAAAAACTACTAAAATTTTCTTCAAAACTAAACCTACATTATACAGTTACATCCTAAGTGAGATTAAATATCCAAAAATAGTCCCAGACCAGGGATTATCCAAAATTTACTCCTAATGAGTACATTTTGAATGGGTTTCTGAGTTGATACATGCATAAATGTATTATTGTCATATTTATATATTAAGTTAAACATCATGAATCGATGATCTCATCTATAAACCCTAAAGTGTCAACATGAGACTATACAATGTCTACTCTCATATTTCTAGAATGTATTTAATGATTACATGTGTGATTGATATGAAAGAATACATATTTTTATTATTAGTTGATTTACTAGTCAAATAAAATGGCACATTGGGAGAGTGATAATATTATACCTCACTTGTAGAATGAAGAGGAAATATATGCAAGTGAACAACAAGTCAATAGCACCTGCAACAACACAAATGCATGATTCAATTCTATTATAATGCATTAATTAGGGGTCAATATATATCAATTTTAGAGGAGCAGTAAGAATTACCAAATTCAAAATTGACAAATTTTGAAGTTTCTGTAACTCAGCCAGCATGGCTGTACTTCCCAACATGGCCGTGCCATCACCATGGCCATGTTGTATAGCACAGCCATGCTACCTGGTCAGTTGCATGATAATAAGAAGAAAATAGAGGAGTGAGGCGGCAGAGACAACCATGCTACCTTGAGAAGAACCAGACAGTGGGGAGCTTGTGCGAGAGAAGAACTGGAGATAGAAGGCACGCAGCCCTTGCAACACCATAGGCGTCATCGCTGTTTAAGGAAGAAAGCGACGACTGGGCATCGTCGTCCAAAGAAATCAGCGTCGGAGATGGTGGTCAATCTAGAGGCGTCATCATCATCTAAAGAAGAAAATGACGACTGGGCGTCATCGTCCAAAGAAAGCAGTGCCGATTTGCCTCTCTTCGGGCACAGAGAAGGTTGGGGAGGTGACCTTTACAATGGAGGTGATTTGCTTCTCTTCAGGCACGGGAGCGGGAATGGGGAGTAGCAGCAGTAGCAATTGGAAACCTAAGCTTTCGATCGGTCTAGTAGCTACTAAGTTAAGGAGCTCTAGCGTCGGTTTTTGGTAAATAACTGACCCTAGAAGTATGGTTATCAAGCGGTGCCCAAAGTTTACCTATAGCGTCAGTTTTTGGTAAATAACCAACCCTATAAGTCAAGGCTCTAAGGTCGGTTATCTTAAAAATGCAACCCTAGAAGTATGGTTATCTATAAGGACGGTTTTTTAGTATAACTGACCCTAGAAGTCTGGTTATCTATAAAAACTGACACTAGAGTTCTAAAGTGGTGCCCACATTTTTTTTGACCCTATAGCATCGGTTATTTGGAAAAATCGACCCTTTAGATCGAGGTGCGAAGCCAAAATTGCACGAATATTTGCCGCGGGAAACCTGTAAGGTCGGTTTTTATGATAAAACCAATGCAATAGTCTATTAGGTAGGCTATTCTAGTAAAAATGACGCTATGGGAAGCAACATTATTGGCTAAAAATGTAGTAGTGGTATCGTGCAAGGTGCTAAGGAGCAAGAAGGAACTCAATATTTAACCCTAAGGTGAGGCCATGATCATCTTCAACCTTGGATTGAAGCATGAATCTAGGGTTATGATCTTCCTTTCTTTTCTTCTTCACCAAGTTCTTAACTATGGTGATTCCTTGTATATGAAGGAGTTGTGAACAAGACTTGGACTTTTTGTAAGTCATCTTCAACCTTAGGAATGTGAATCTTTGGAACTTGGATATTTGAAGTTGTTCTTGAGGCAGGTTATATAACTTGAACCCAAACATGTTATTATTCACCATCTTTGTTGCTATATTGATGATCTACTTTCAATTCTGAAATTTTATTGAATACTTGATATATCTATGACTTCTAGTAGTTGCTTCGACCTGTTATCCTTGTACTAAAAGAAGTAGAATGATGGTCTAGAGCTTGAAGATGATGGCATCACCTTATAAAGTGATATCAGGTTCATGCACATAAGCATGCACCTCTAACCCAATATGGTGATGCACCTACACAAGTAACACATTATGGATATGATTTTATACTTCTTGGATGATTTGGTAATGTAGTATACACCTCTTGGACATTATGAGGTCAAGCACACACCTCTATTCCCGATATGGTGTGAAGCACACACACACCTCTTTGCCCGATATGGTGTTAAGCACACACACACCTCTTTTCCCGATATGGTGTGAACCACACATACACCTCTTTGATCGATATGGTGTGAAGCACACACACCTCTTTGCCTTGTATGGTGGGACACACACACGCACCTCTTTTCCTGATATGGTGTGCGACACACATATGATATGGCAAGCAAGCATACACCTCTAGCCCGATATGGTAAGCATACATACACCTCTAAGGTGATATGGGTAGCAAGCATACGCCTATAAACTGATATTGGGTTAAGAATACACCTCTTAGATGATGGTGTTGAGCACACATCTCTAAAATGATATGATGGGTAACCCAATACACTAGATGACAAGTGGTAAGGTGGTTAATACCCTAGAACATGTGATGGCCAATACATTAAAGTATGGTGTGGCCAATATCTTCAAGTGAAGTGAGGATGTTACACCCATGTAGGGTGAAGGTGATACACCATATGATTACTAACGTTGATACCTTGATTGGTAAGGGTATGAGGGATATGATGATGCCTAGTCCGATACACACCTAACCCAATACATGTGTTCAACTTGACATACATGATTCAACACAATAGACCTTGTAATGGTGAGGGTAAAACACTCTTAGGAGTGATGAGTGTAACACCAAGTAATGGTGTGGCTAATACCTTGATAGGTGAAACACCTAAAGTGGTTGATAATGGTCAATCCTATATCAACAATGCCTTAAACCAAGATGAGTCTATATCACTTGTTGATAGTTGGGTAATTCAAATGTGTGACTTATGGACAATACACTACAAGATAAATGTGATGTGTTAGTGCATAAAGTATTAGGATGGGATATACCCTAATACAAGATAAGTTGATGAACTTAAGTATGTTAAAACTGATGAGCGAAGTGATACATCAAGGCATGTTAAATACCACATCCAACACCTCAAGGTTGATGCACCTTGATGCACCATAAATCCAATATACTTGGATGAGTAGCACATGATGTGTGTCATCTTAATTGTTACATTGAGATGTAATGAGTTTAATGCATTTTGATAAGTGTAGGCTAACATACCTTGAGAAAGGGTTAAGCCAATATAATAAAGTATGACATAATCAATATCCTAGTGAGGATGAGAGAGAAACTCATACTTTATGTTGAGAATCATTTAATGATGAATGATGAGAATAAATATGTATGATTGAATATTTATGATATCAATGCATGCTCCTAAATATGTGGAGCAATGAATTAGGGTTTGGATTGATAATATGAAATTGAAACCCTATTCAGTTATAAAGGGAAACCCTAACCCTAATAATGGGAAGGTTGTATTTATCTTATTGAATAAGGCTTATGAAACATGTTAAATACTTGTATAACAAGTATAATGCTTATGCGGTCTAATGACCTAAAAGATAAATGTTGCCTAGTGATAGGCGACAAGATGTTTAAATGGGCCTTATGATTCATGTGAATAATTGTTGCCTAGTGAGAGGTGACAAGATGTTTAAATGGGCTTTGTGAGCCATGTGAATAATTTTTACCTAGTGAGAGATGACAAGATGTTTAAATGGGCTTTGTGAGACGTGAAATACTTGTGCAACAAGTATTATGAATACCTTGGTCTGAGGACCTAGAGGTAATAGTTTCCTATTACAGAGGTAACAATGCTATGTGGTGATGTAAGGGTTTGAATACCCAGATCTAGTAATCATGATGATGATAATGCTAAGGGATGAGAATTCCCAGTAATGAGATAAGGGATTGAGATCCTAAATGTTATATGTGCTCTAAATATTTGAAAAGTACTTGATAGATGTATTACACTTTTCTTTGTAGTGTCTGTTATAATAATTTATGTTTATTATAGTGGAGAAGCTCAAAAGAACCAAGGTAGCTTTGAAGAAGTGGTGTAAGGAGCTTATTTACCTGCCCAACCTCATTAATGAAGCTAGGTCTACTTTCCAAGCTGTTGCTACCGATCTTAGACTTAATCATCTTTCTGACATGCTTATGCTCAAGGAGGAAGAGGCCAACAAACGTCTCCTCCAACTAGAGAAAGCACAAGAAGTTAGCTATTAGCAAAGGAGCAAGCTTATATGGATCAATGACGGTGACCGCAACTCTAAGATCTATCATGCTATAATTAAAAAGAACAACATGAAAGACAATATACACAATCTCATTGACACTAACAATGACCTTGTGGATGAGGAAGGACACATCGTTGACATGGATGTTAATTTCTTCTCCAGTTTATACAATATGAGCGAAGTTTCCTCTCCTCAACCTAGTAGCTGTCCTGCCCACAAGGTTTCTACTGAGATGAATAGAGAACTCCTTAGACCAGCTACTGAAGAGGAAATCAAGGCTGCCACTTTCTCCATTGGTGCTTCCAAAGCTCCCGGACCAGACAGGTTTAATGCTAAATTTTTCCAAGCTGCTTGGCCCATCATTGGTGACGATATTTGCAGGGCAGTCCGGTGGTTCTTAGTTGGTGGTAGGATGGTTTGACAAGAAAACCATGCTTTCATAAAGCTTATTCCAAAAATTAATAATGCTGCTACCATGAATGATTTTCGGCCTATCAATTGCTGCTCCGTGCTTTACAAAATTATTTCCAAGGTGACTTGTAACAGGCTGAAAACCTTGCTTCCCAATCTGATATCAAGCAACCAATCGACCTTTGTTCAAGGAAGGATATAGTAGATAATGCTCTACTTGATTCTGAATTTCTTCTTGACTTTCAAGTTAAAAGTAATTCTAAGAAAGCATGCATAAAGGTGGACATCTCCAAAGCCTATGATAAAGTTAGTTGGAAGGGCTTGTGGTCCACCATGAATGGTTTTGGCTTCTCAACCAGATTCATTGTTGTCATCAAACAATGTGTGGAGACAACTTTCTTCTCAGTACTAATTAATGGGACCCCTAAAGGTTTGTTTCAAGCTTCCAATGGCCTGAGATAGGGTGATCCACTCTCACCCTTGCTTTTCTCTTTATTTATGGAAAATCTCATAAGTCTTATGAATAAAGCTGAAAGGTA
The DNA here is from genome assembly GCA_963693085.1 of Alisma plantago-aquatica. Taxonomy (NCBI): domain Eukaryota; kingdom Viridiplantae; phylum Streptophyta; class Magnoliopsida; order Alismatales; family Alismataceae; genus Alisma; species Alisma plantago-aquatica. The sequence goes on along the minus strand of OY856412.1, from coordinate 1,297,575,299 downwards.
AGGTCTCATTGAACCTTTCAAAGTACATGGTGCCAGAGTGCACGCACACATGATTCTTGTTGATGATATTCTCTTCTTCATAGCTGGGCATGCTAAATCTCTTAAAGGAGTGCGGCGCACACTATGCATGTTTGGTAACATCACATGTCTATACATCAATGACATCAAGTCACAAATCTTTTTGTCTAAGTCTTGTGCCTCTAGAAGAGGGAGGCTTAAGGAAGCAATAGGCATATCTGAGGGTGCCTTCCCCACCAAATACTTAGGCATTCCCATTGCTGGTGGTACAGGATGTAGGGATGACTTCAAACGTTGTGTTGACGATCTCCGCTGCACTGTTGAGAAGTGGACATGTATGAAACTCTCCATGGCTGGGCGTGCTGTCCTCATTAAATCAGTTCTCGCCAGCAAAATTCAGTTTTGGTGCCGCATGGCTGAATTACCCGAATTCATCCTCCATAAGTTCAGATCCATTGTTGCAGGTTTTCTTTGGGGTGGTATAGCCCATGCCATTTCCTGGAGAACGGTTGCTCAACCTAGGCATGCAGGGGGGCTTGGTATTCTTGATCCTTGTGACATTGCCCTTAACACAACATCCAGAAGAGTTCATCTCATGCTCATTAAGCCTAATAACCTATGGGTTGCATGGATGAAGGGAAGATATGGTGATATCCAGAGTACTGCCCCTATCTACAACTCTACCATGACGCGGAGGAAAATGGTCTTTATATGGCCTAATGTCCGTGACCATTACAACCTTTCCGAAACTAGCTAGACTGCCAAAAGCCCCAAGCCTTGGCGTATCAACAGGAACAACCTGCAAGTCCTATGGGATCGTATCATATGGAACAAAATTCACTATCCAAAATGGAGCCTTTGGTCCTACATGGCCATTTTGAATAGGTTGCCAACTTTTGATCGGTTATCCAAATGGTACTCGGTGGCGGACAACTGATGCCTGCTGTGCAAGAATGAATCTGAAACCAATGCTCATATCCTCTTTAGATGTGAGTTCTCCTTGTATCTTTGGAGCAGAATGTCCCTTAAATTCGGCTGGGGTGGCTCCCCTCCACATAGCTTGGATGAGGCCCTTATTTGGGTCTTTAATCATACAAGATACAACCTTGGATGGAGAAGATTCACCGGCCTTGTTCTCACGTGCCTTGTCTTTCATGTTTGGAATGAGAGAAACAACAGACTCCATGGCAAGGGTGCTTGCAACAACCTTAAAGTGTTTGACAATATGGTAAATAGTTTGCTTTTATTTGTGAAAGGTAACCCGGGTATCCTTAAAGGGGTGAAACCTGAGGTTCTGGATATGTGGGGTCTTTCTTAGACCTTGTACTGTATACGGGGTTTTGCTTACACCCCTATACGCCTTTTGAGAAATGAGTAATATTTTACCTTATCCAAAAAAAATTATGTTTGAAACTTGGTTGATGCTAAAAGATATTTTAATGCACCTAATTAATCAAGTGGAATCACATCATGTAGTGACCTAACCATAGATCCATCAGTGTCAGTAGCTGCTGAATGGTGAAATAGGTTTTCCCACGTGATCTCTTGGAACACATATTTTTGAATATGTGGGGGCTATGGGCGCCAATATCCAGACGTCCTAATGAGGAATTGATGTGAGATCTCCTTCATTATAAATTCTGAGATGTATGTATCATGAATCTCCCAATGATGATGAATGTCAGGGATGGATAAACTGAAATCTCCCAGAATAGAGTGCATGCTGCAGCTGTAGCTCTATAGCAAAGATACTAGTATACCCTGGTAAGCTAATTGTAGGTGACAGAAGATGTCCTGCTAGTGGTCTCGCACTGACTGAGATAAGTGAGGTCATGTTAGCTGGCTCTCCCATTGACCTTATATGGTATCGATTTTGACTTCACAGTGGTCAATTGGAGCATGAGCGGTATACCTCATCTCCTCAGGGCATAAGTGTGATTATAAAATGTAATCAGCCATGTAGCGTATTTGCTTAAGAATCGAATATAGAAAACATTGGTTGATACATGCTTCAGTTATGCATCTTAGTTGATAGATGTTATTTTTGTTTCTTTACATTCCTTGTAAAGTAGATAGATGGCTTATTACTGTACCATGGATATATGCCTCCTTTTTCTTAAGTAAAGAGAATACTATATTATGTTCATATAGTGATTCATCTTGCCTATTAATATAAAAGAACCTCTACTCAGTTTTATAAATGATTATCTATTATAATAATATGGTCAGCTGGGAGTTATATCTCTTGCTGGGATAATTGTCTCACCCTGTGGGATCCACAATTTTTAGTTGGACATGCATGAGGCAGTAGAGACCTCTCTGCAGAGGAGGAACAACATTTGGGGTAGCAATTAACAACTCAGGTTGAGTGTACTGTCCGTCGTGACTTGTAGATAGAAGTCCTATGTGTCACCTCTGTACTCTCAAGTCCTTGGAGTCTATTTGTAATGGTTTCATGAACGATTTGAGATTTTTTATTGTAAGCCTCGAGGTTTTATGTTTCTCTAGTATGTGTTTTGATAGAGCAACAGTTATATGATTGTCCTCGAGATGAAATGAAAAAATGTTGTACAATATAAATCATGATATGTATGAGTTTTGGATCTTTCGGTAAGAGTTTTATGGAAGAGGATCTTCTTATAAAATGGTTTTAAATTTTAGTGATATTTGCTAATCCACTATTTATGATTATTCCGCATTATTAGTAACAATTTGGCTATCAGTTTGATGGTGGTCATTACAAGTGATTTTAGAAGACCATGAATCCATCATATATTTGAGAGTAGCAATGTACTCAATTACAGCTGTAAAGAGAACTAGGCTTTAAGGCATATGCTTAGAAGGTCAGAGGTGAACAAGAGACATGAGATGGGATGGCAATAGTGGGTGTTTCTATCTCATTCACCGCGGCATTGCAGGTTTGTCACCACTGTGAATCCTTTAGTCATCTTCAGTGCAAGGTTTACACTAAATCGTCAGAGCTCCACCACAAGGGAGTGAGGGAAATCGGGTTAGGGTTTGTGGTTCAGATTTTATTAATTTTAATGAAAATAGTGTAGTGGTCACTACATATGAAGGTATTGTTGCGGTTGACATGGTTTAAGGGAGTGTAGTTGTCAAAAATAATCTTTTGTAGCTATCGCTACCCGCATGAAGGAGCATATCGACTGGTTAAAAAGTGTTTCGGTCGCAACTGTTAACTTATTTGTTGTGATCACATGTTAACACTAGAAAGTAAGAAGCAGTAACCACATGAATAAATTGTAGTGGATGCTAGGGGTGTTCAAAATTATATCTGTTAAAATATTATGTAGGATGATATTAAGATCTTGTTCTTTGTTCACTCAAAAACATTAAAAAAGAAAAGAAAGAGTTTTAAGAAAAAATTTGTATTCAAGCTACATAGATAAATAGAGCAATTCAAAGCTAATTTAGAAGTTAAGAACAATCTACATTCTAAGTAAATTATAAGTAATAAAAGGGAAAGCTAATAAATTTAAAGGAAGCATTAGATTCTTGGGTTGTCTTCCAAGAAGTGTAATATATAGTGTATATCTGGAGTCTCTATTGTGGCTCTTCATGGTGGTTTAGATGGGGTAGGTTGGATTCCTCTAGTTCAAGTTCTGAACTTCTTATAAAAGCCCCATCCTTGTAATATATTTTTACTCGATTCCCATTCACCTTGAACATCTCAGTTTTCTCACTATTGATCCCCATCATTCCTGATGGTATATATTTGATACAGTGAATGCGACAAACCATCTTGATCTTAATTTCCTTGGAACTAGTTGGGTACTAGAGTTATAAAAAAGAACTTTGTATCCTTCAAATACATCTTTTTTATTCAAGTGGTCATCATGCCACACCTTAGTCCTTTGCTTATAAATTTTAGTGTTTTCATTAGCATGCAACCTGAGTTCCTTGATTTCCTGTAATTGCATAAATCATTTCTTTCCAACTTGGTTCAAGTCCATGTTCAGGAATTTTATCTCCCAAAAGTCCTTGTACTCCAATTACACTAGGAGGTGGATAGATTTTCCATATATCAGTCAGTGCCTTGTATGCTATATGGTGACCCATAGTGCATCCTCGACCATCATCAACTAGTCCTTCCTAGTTCTGCTGACTATTTCTCGAGGATTTGCTTTATCAGCCAATTGGAAACCTCCACTAGCCCTGACGTTTGAGGGTGATATGGAATTGCTACTTTGTGTTTCACTCCATATTTCTTCAAAAAGGCTTCGAATTGTCTTTTTCCAAAGTGGGATCCCCCGTCACAAATGATGGTGTGTGGGACTCCATACCTTCGGAAGACAGTTTTCTTCAAAAAGCATGGTAACTACTTTGGAGTCAAAAGTAAGTTTTGCTACTTCTTCCACCCACTTGGAGACATAATAAACAAAAATTAAAATGTATTTGTTTTTGTTTGAAGATGGAAATGGTGCCATATAATCTATTCCCCAAACATAAAAAATTTGCACTTCAATCCAATTTACCATAGGCATTTTGTTCCTTTTTGAGATATTGTTTATGAGTTGGAATTATTTGCAAGTTTTCACATAAGCTTGAGTATGTTTAAATAGAGTTGGCTAGTAGAAATGAGATTGTAGAATTTTTGTTGTAATTCTATCTCCACCTAGATGTCCTCCGTAATGTGATGAATGGAACTCATTATGGATTTCAGGAACTTATTCCTCTAGTATACAATGCTGATACAAATTGTCAGAACATTTCTTGCATAGAATATGATTGTCCCAATAATATTTCTCCAAGTTAGAGAATATATTCTTCTTCTCATTGTAAATGATCTCTGGTCGTAATTGGAGACAAGCCAGATAGTTTCATATGTCAACATACCATGGTACATTGGGTTCAATGACTTTAGCCATCATGAGTTCTTCATCATGATAGTTATCATTAACTGGAAATGGGTCTTATTCAGTCACTATAATCCTCGAAAGATAGTCAACACCTACCTTTTCTATCCCTTTCTTATCAACAATTTCATGATCGAACTCTTGCAAGAAAAGGGACCAATGTAACAATCTTGGCTTTGTATGTTTCTTCTACATAAGATACATTATAGCTCTTGGGTGTGTATACACTTTAACTTTCAACCCTACCAAGTAGGATATAAACTTGTCAAAGGCAACCACTATTGCTAGCATATCCTTTTCAGTGGTGGAGTAGTTGATTTGGGTATCATCCATCATTTTGCTACCATAATATGTGATATGGTGTTTCTTGTCTTTTCTTTGACCAAGAACAACACTTATGGCATAGTCACTAGTATCACACATGACTTCAAAGCATAGCTCCCTATCAGGTGCTTGTAATACTGGGTTTTTTGTCAAGGCATTCCTTAGAGTATTGAAGGCTTCAAGGAACTTGTCTTTAAAATCAAACTCGACATCTTTCACCAGAAGGCTTGATAGAGACCTGGCAATTTTTGAGAAATATTTAGTAAATATTCTATAGTATCCAACATTTCCCATGAAGCTCCTACCCCTATTATTATTTTGGAGGTGGGAGTTTGGATACAACTTTTTTTTTCTTAGATCAAACTCTATGCCTTTCTCAGAAATCTTATGCCCTAACACGATGCCATCTTGTATCATAAAATGACATTTCTCCCAATTCAAAACCAAATGTTTCTCTTCACATTGTTGTAAGACTAAAGATAGATTTTTGAGGGAAAGTTGATTCTGTATATAGAAAAATCATCCATAAAGACTTTCATTATACCCTCCAAGAAGTCCACAAAGAGAGATATCATGCACCTTTGGAAAGTAGTTGGTGCTTTGCATAAACCAAATGACATTCTTTGGAATGCGTAGGTGTCACAGATACATGTGAAGATGGTCTTCTCCTGAACATCGGGGTGGATTGACACTTGATAGAATCCAATATATCCATCTAAGAAGCCAAAGTATGAATGATGAAATAATCTCTGAAGGACTTGATCAATAAGTGGCAATGGGAAATGGTCTTTTTTGGTTGCAACATTCAATTTCTTGTAATCTATACACATTCACCACCCAGTAATAGTCCTTGTAGCCACTTCATCTCTCTTCTCTCCTTTTACAATAGTTATTCCTCCCTTCTTTGATACTCTGTGAATTGAACTTACCTAGTTGCTATCACTAATAGGGTATATAATTCCTGCATCACACAATTTATGACTTCCTTGTTGACTACCTCTCTTAGCATCTGAGTTAGTTTTCACTAGGTTTGGGATACTTACTTAGCCGTTTCTTTCAGATTGATTCTATGCATGCATACAACTTGGCTGAGTTCCTTTATATATTCTACTGAGTAACCAATGGCTTTCCTCTAGAGTCGAAGCTCCTTCAACAACTTGGTCATCTCTTCAACAATCAACTCATAGTTAAATATCATTGGGTTCCTTTCTTCATCATCTAGTAATTCATATCACAGTCCTTCACGTAGTTTCTTCAACTATGGCTTTGGCTTGGGTGTTTCTTTTTCTTCTGGAGTCTTCTCTAAAGATTCATACTTTGTTGTTTCTAAGCTTGTATATTCTTCATCATTGAGATCTTCTTTAGTATGCTTCAAGTAATATATAATCTCTACTACCTCAATGTCTTCCATGTTGGGATCTGGATTATTTAGAGATCTCATAAGTGGATAAAAAATGGTGTTGTTTTCTTGTACCTTTCCACAATATTGGGTGTACCTATCCATGAAGTAGACCGGCTCAAATAAAGAGGACCCCCTCATAGTGTCTTGCACATGAAAATCAATATGGTAGTTTATGACAAAAACCATTAATATACCTTCTACCACATTGATTAGAGCTCTACCGGTGGCAAGAAAAGGTCTTCTGAAGTCATTGGACACGTCGGCTCCTCGACCGTGTCAATCACCACTATGTCACATGGAATGAATAATTGTCCTACATGAATTGGGATGCGTTCTACTACTCCTACCAGCTTTCTGAAAGTGTGATCAGCTGACTAAATTCTCAAGCCGGTCCTTACCATGTCAGTAGGTCCAAGCCTTTGAGTAAGAGTCAGCTGCATGAGGCCAATGGTTGCTCCCAAATCTTCTAGTATGTTCCTTTCCATATTATCTTCAACATAAAAGGGAATGGTAAATGTCCCTGGATCTTTCTTCTTTGTGGGCATTTTAGTCTGAATAGAGGCACTCAATATTTTGGCTAGCTGCTCTGTCTCAATCGATATCCACTTCTTCTTTTCATAATGAGCTCCTTGAAGAGCTTATCATAAGTAGGCATTTCTTCTATGAGATAAAGTAATGGGAGGTCTAGGTGTAGCTTCTTAAATGCTTCCATAAACTTCTCGTATTTTTTCTTTAGATGTGCCTTGATTAGCTTGTATGGGAAAGGGATCCTTGGGGAATGCAAGGCTCTCCCAGAAAATGCTTCTTCAGCAAAGTCAGACTTCTTTATGCTGGTAATTTTATTTTCTTTAACCCTATCCTTTTTAGAAACTTCTTCTTCACTTGGTATTTCTTCTATAATGATAGGTATTGGTTGTGGATGGGTACCAATGTTACCCCCTTTATTATTATTCTCTTGATGATTTACCATGACCTTTCAAAAATGAAGAACAACCATCTTCATGGTCTTTGTGATAGAGGGGATCTTGCCCTGGGGGTTCTTGACCAGTTCAGATAGTTGAGCTAGTTTTTGGTTGATTTTCCTCTGATGCATTTGCATATCAATCATCTAGGTATGCATTGAGGCTAAGACACCAGAGTTGGTGATAACGCTTTGGGTCAACTGGTCATTCATCGAGACTTGTCTTTTTGCAAAATCAAATAGTTGGGATATCATGTCACGCTGATTGTTGCTTTTAGTTTGACCTTGATCTTAATTTTGTTGGTTTGTTTTCTTGTATTGGCATTGACCTTACTCTTGCATTTGGTAATTATTTCTATTTTTCTAGTATTTTGTAGTCTTGGTTAATTGAGCATGTCCACCTCCTCTTCTGAATCCTGGTGGTTGTTTAGATGCTCCACTTAGTAATTCAGAGTTCTCCATATCATCTTTATTTCCATAGTTGAAACCAAGGTGATATGGTATCTTAAAGTTGACACATGAGACATTTTTATTTCTTCTTCTTCTTCCTTTCTTTCCTTCTCAGGTTGAGTATAGATTCAATTTTCCACTCCATGGCCTCCCTCGCTACATGTAGCACATTTCATTACTTTCTCTACAAGTTTCTTGCCCTTTCTTCTCACGTCCATCAGTTGCCTGACATCTATATCAATCTTCTAAATCTGGGAAGTGATAGATTTTAACCCTTTGATTCAACATAAGGTCCTATGAATGTTGCCTTCTTTGTTGAACCACTATCTCCTCTATCAAAATCCATTCCTTCCTGCAGAACTGCCATTTGTCAATTATCTTCATGGTTTTCTTCAGGTTCTTGCCTATGAAGTAACTTCTTGCATCAATGTTTAGAGAAGTTCATTCAGTAGGAGTAAGACCGCTATAGAAAGTACTGACCAGGTGTCCTTTATCGTAATTGTGATGTGGGTAGTCCCACATGTATTTCTAAAATTGTTCACATGCTTCATACAAGTTTTCTCCTAGATTTTGCATGAACCCATTTATTTTTTGTCTATTTATGAGGGTTTTCTTCACTGAGTAGTACTTTATGACACAAGCGTCAGCCAAGGGTCCCCAACCATTGATCTTCATTTCATGTAGAGGATGGTACCATTATAGAACCTTGTTTTTTAAGGAGAAGTTGAAACCCTTGCAATATATTACTTCTTGCAGAACTCCCATCATTTTAACGGTGTCACATATGTTTTTATAGGAATGAAGATTATGGTAGGTGTTCTCATCTCTATAATTTCCTCGAAAAGACTTGTTTTGGATCATTTCAATGATGTTTGTCTTCATTTTGAAGTTGGGAGCATCAAATGTGGGGATGTCTATGGGGCATCTTGAATCATTTTCCCTCATAGAAGCTAGGTCTTGGAGAGAAGGACCTCCTTCATCATCATCTACATGGTCATTGTAAAATACTAAATCTTAGATGTAATCTTCATGTAACCCTTTTTTCCAAGTTTCCCTTTCATTTCTGTCCTTTATGTCCTTGATGTTTAATTAGTGGAATTTATAGTGGTTCGGTGAACATTTATTCACTATTTGTACCAATAAAAGGGTTTATGCACATATACATCAATGAACGTTTATTTTAGGAAACTACTTAGCGTTCCAAACCTTAATTAAACTTTGTGATTTGTTTTGAAATCATAAAAAGAGCCTAAGTTTGAAATTTGGTCCAATTTGGATGTTGTTTGTGCAAGTTATGCAATTTTAGGTACATTCTGAACATTTCTACAATTTATCCATTTGAGAGCTTTTCTTTACAAATTATCACATGAATTTTAATCCTTAGATATTCCTTTACCATTCATGATTTTATAAACCATGGGGAACCTAGTTACACCTTGATTTGAAGGTGTTTCTCTCGAAGGACATTTTATGGATTACCCTTTTTATAAACTAGCCTATCTTTAGAATCTATCAACCAATGGGGTTATTTCTTTGATTGGATGTCAGAGGGGATGGTCTATAAGTCTCCATGGGCTTTTAGAACCACCAATTGTTATTCTAGTAGCCTCTATGAGTTGTCCTTTTGCATGGCCATGAAGCCCTAGGCTAAGGACACATGGAAAGTCCCATGACACCTCATGCTTGACCCCTTCTTCATAAAGCCATATCTACCCCTTCCCACCTCCCAATTCAAAAAATCTTGTGCTCCTTCACTTTCCTCTAAATTAGAGCATCGTTCCTACTCTATTTGGCCATGAAGGTTATGCTCCATGGTAAAAGAGGGTGCCTACCTTGGTGAAGAAGTCTCCTAGGGTACTGAATTTGCTCTATTTAGGGTTTCCAAAGATCCTTCTTGGTGATTTTAACCAAAACTGGTAAGTTTCCTCCTTTTCTCCGATGTTTTCATGTTTTCATTTTCCTCGCACCTTTTTCCCAGTTGGACCATATCCTTCCATGGTGAAATCCCACCTAGAGCCCTTAATCACCTCATCTCCATGTTCTTTTGCTAGGGATTTTCATCTCTAAAGTGGAGAAGGTGCTTCCATCTTGAGTTAGGAGCTTTTCTAGATAAACCAGACTCTATAGTTTGGGAACCTTACTTCTTCAACCTATCCACATTCCCTAGAGGTGAGTTTTATAACCCCCTTCCCATATATTTCTTACTACATGCTTAAAAAGCATACTTCTATGTTTAAAATCTATGATCTCCATCTCTATTTACCATGTTCTTCTAAGGTTTTGGTTTCTTATTGTTTTACCTTCTCTAGAAGATCTAGTTTGGTTACATATGCAACTCCAATCCTAATCTTAGGTCAAATGGTGTTTTCTCCCTCTCTCTCACTTTTGCTCTCTCTCAAATAATTCTAACTTGTCATTTCCTGATTGGTTCAAATTGAACAATCCATTTATTCAAATTTGACAAGTAAATATGTTTTGGAATTGGAAAATTAATCTCTATGATTTCCACATTTGACGAAGGGTAATTTTTGGAAAATGAATTTAATGCATAAAATCCATAAAAATTACATCTTAATCATAATAACTCCTAAATTAACATAAAGTATATTTTCTTGATCAGGAGAACCTAATAAGTTCATTGGTGAGGTTTTCAGAGTGTAAATCTGAGTTTTGCTGAAAAGGGTCTATGATTAGGGTTTTTATACATTAATGTGCATTATGTACTCTAGTACATGTTAATACATTGAAAATAGGCAAAGAGGAACACTAGTACATAAATGACATATCACGTCACATTTGAGGACGTCAGTTAAAGATAAAAAACTGATGCCAATACACTATGACATCGACTAAAAAGGACAACTATCACCTATATGTGAACGACAGACGATTTACAAAAGCGACATGTATTGCTTTTTTTGTAACATCAATTTGTTGACATGAAAACCGATGTCCAAAATTACTTATGAAATACAATTTTCCAGGGAAACAATTTTGCCTCCATAATTTTCAATTCGGCGATGATTACATTGTATCCGACAAGGTATGTTTCACGCCAAGCCCTGTGAAATTTTTTATCCATAAATAGTCATTAGATTTTGACAAAGAACCGATGACTAAATGTCCTTCATGAGGCAAAATTTATCCCCTCATTTGTCATTGATTTTTTCCAAAGAACCGATGAAGATGTGTGTTCGCGTGTTGTCCCTACAAAAATATTTCCCCCCAATTTGGCAATTCAGTGTCAATTTTTGGTTCACAGTCGACAATTATGATTGTAACTTAAGAACAATTTTTTTTGTCAGGTTTTGTGGATAGATGTCAATTTTTGTATCTAGAAACTGACGACAAACACCCTGACAAGGTGCAATTTTTTTTGTTTAAAGTTGCAGATAGGTGTCAATTTTCATGTGTGACTGACGCCTATAGGTGTTAGGCATCAATTTTTATGTATTAACCGACACCGATAGTTAACTTAATAGCACTTGAGCAAACCAGACTCTTCCCCTTCTCTATTTCATTCCCGATTTCAGCCTAGGCTTGGCGATTCTGTCTTCTAGCCGCATGCTGCCTGCTCCACTCCTCTGCTACTCCGCCGTGCTCCACCATTACATCTCCACTCGCCTACCACCGTGAGGAGCTTGGACCTGAGGATGCCTATGACCTGCTATGGTCACTGCCCAATCGAGGACACTGGAGGAGCAAGCTACTGTTCTCACATCTTGAGGAGCTTCTATGCTCAAAGATGCCACCGACCACCGCTCGAGCAGCTGCAGTCATCCACCACCGCTCCAGTCACCACCATTGGCTGCCAACCCACCGCCTTCCTCTAGCTGTGACTTCTAGCCATCATCTGCTTAACCTCCAGCCTGTCCAACTTCACCTCTAGCCTGACCACCTCCAACTTCGTCCGCCACTACCAGAGCCTGCTCCACCAGTGCGGTGAGTGTTTAAATAGTAGTAGATTTGCACTTAGTTTAATATTGATTAATATCAATTAATTATGGTTAATTATGCCACCATAGCCTGCTCTTCTTATAGTTGATTAATATTGATTAATTAGGGTTAATGATGCATGAATGAAGTTAATTAATTAGATTTGTACTTAGTTTCTCTAATATTGTGTAATTAGTTAATATTGATGAATAAGGGTTAATGATGCGCAAATGAATTTGATTAATTCATATGGCTTTATTTCTCTCTTGTTAGTGATTGATTTAACTTAGTTCAATAATCGTTCTTCAAGATTGTGTAGTTGAATAATAATGAGTAATTATGGTCAATGATGAATGAATGAACTTACCCAAATTGAAGAATGAATTGAATTAAATGATGTTACACAAAACCTAGGATATGAATGATGAAACTAGGATTGTAAGTATAGGAATGACAACATACATGTGTTTTGTTGGCCTAGAAACCCATCTAAGATATACTCATTAGGAGTAAATCTTAGATAGTCCCCAGTTAGGGATTGTTCATGAATACTTAATCTCACTTAAGATGCTAGTGTATAAAGTATATTTGATTTTCATGATGTTTTGTCAACACTTCCCCATGTGTTATGTAAGTACATGTGTCGGTGAGCATTTGCCCATGTACATTGGTGTACTTGGAGAACTGTGGGAAAAATGCTGTCAAAATTTTCTTGACAATTGAATACACATTATACACCAACTAGTGAGATTAGGTGATCAAGAATGGGATAGGTGGTACAAATTTATCATATATAAGATCCTAAATCCTAATCTTTTAACCCTAAACCCTAATCTTTTAACCCTAAACCTGAATATATACTTGTTTCCTCTTTTATCATAGAATGGATAGATCATGGATGTCCATTTGAATCATTGCACCCCAGAGTTTTTTATTGTTTGGATCAGTTTATTAGATTTGTGGAGGAACATAGGAAACAATCTGGAGATAGGTTCTACTATCCATGTAGGAATTGAGGTAACAACTTGAAAGTCAACACTGGTGATGAAATCAAAAGTCATGTCATGTGCAACGGGATTGTACAAGGCTATACATAATGGCACTGACATGGAGAGATATCAAACTTGAAATCAATAGATGTCGATAGCAGTGCTTGTATGGAAGAAAAAATTGCCTCCGATGATGTAGATTTGAACGAACCAGTTCCAGTAGACATCGTTGATGGGATGTTGGATAGTTGTTGGGTAGAGCACACTGATCCACTTCCCATGTTTAGGAACATTGTGCATGATGCTAAGAGACCGTTATACATATGTTGTACTAAGTTTACGAAGCTTAGCACTCTGTTGAGATTGTATAAGCTAAAGGCTAACAATAGATGGAGCGACAAGAGCTTCACGTTATTGTTGTCTTTGTTGAAAGAAATTCTTCCTGAAGGAAACAAGCTTCCAATCTCAACATATGAGTTAAAGAAATTGTTGTGCCCAATGGGAATGGAGGCCAAGAAGATACACACATGGCCGAATGATTGTGTATTATTTAAAAAGGACTATGTGGATTTGAAAGATAGTCCAAAATGTGGTGCATCAAGGTATAAAATGATGATTTCAGGGAAGTCCAAAACTGGTTCTCCTGCCAAGGTGATGTGGTATCTACCTATAATACCACAGTTTCAACATTTGTTTGGAAATCTGATAGATGCAAAGAATTTGAGGTGACATGCAAAGGTTAAGAAAAATAATGATGGGATCCTATGACATGCATCTAGTTCCCCAGAGTGGAAGAAGATTTATTTATTGTACCCTAAATTTGGTGAAGAAGTCAAGAATCTTAGACTTGGTCTTTGTACCGATGGGATGAATCCATACGGGACATTGAGAAGCCAACATAGCACTCGGCCTGTTATGTTTTTAGATAGAATCTTCCTCCCTGGTTGTGTGTGAAAAATAAGTATGTTATGTTGTCGTTGTTGATATTGGGCCCTAAACAACTTGGAAATGATATCAACATTTATCTTGAACCTCTAATTCATGACTAAATGAAACTCTAGGGTGAAGGTGTGATGACCTATGATGCTTCATGTAGAGAGACATTTTGTTTCCATGCTATGTTGTTTTGCACTGTTAATAACTTTCCGACATATGGGAATTTATCTAGATATAGTGTTAATGGATATAAAGTGTGTCCTATATGTGAAGAGAACATTGATTCAATATGACTAAAACATGGAAGCAAGATTGTATATCTTGGTCATCGAAGGTTTCTTCCAAAATTACATCCATATCAAAGGTTTCACAAAGCATTCAATGGTTGGAATGAGGAATAGTGTGTGCCTAAACCTATACCAGGGGAGGTTGTTTATGATAGAGTAAAAGAATTTGTCAAAGAATTTAGTAAGAGATCACAATGTACCATGGCCTCACAGAGTGAAAAATATTTATTCAAGAAGAAGTCAATATTTTGGGATCTTCATTATTGGAGTTCTTTTGCAGTCATATATTGTATCAATATCATGCATGTTGAGAAAAATGTTTGTGATAGCATCATTGGTACTCTATTGATTATACCAGGTAACACTAAAGATGGGATCAAATCTATAATGTACATACGTGAAATGGGAATAAAGATTGAATTAATAGAAGTAGTTAGTAGTGATTGGACAATATATTTACCTCCTACTTGATACACATTGTCTAGAAAGGAGAAGAAAGCTTTTTGCAAGTGCTTGTTTAATGTTAAGGTGCCACAAGGATACTCATCCAACATCCTTAGATTGGTATCAATGAAACACTACTACAGAACAGGCCTTTGGCATCGATTGTTTCTGCCCTTTCAATGACAATTCTAAAGCGATGCCTATGTGTGCGCCGCTAAAGGTTGAACTCTTCAGCGTCGGTTTTATAACCGATGCCAAAAGGCTTCGCGCCAGTAGGGAACCGATACGTGTCATTAATTTATAGTAAGCCGACGCCAAAAGGCTTCACGCCACAAAAAGGGCACCATATAGGACACTATCTGCGTCGGTTTGCAACTAAAACACCGACGCCATATTCCCAGATGCCACGGTCGTGCTTTCCTGCATAGTCGGGTTGTTTGTCACATTAGGCGGTGGTTTTTATCCAATAACTGATGCTGTAAGCCTTTGATGACAATTTTCTATAAATAACCGACGCCTATATTTTAAATTTTTTTTCTTAGTAGTTTGCAGGCCTGATGTGGCTGGTCAGCAGGATGAGAACCTGTAGTTTAGTTTTAAACTGTAGGTTTACGACATCCATTGATATTAGCCAATAAACAGGCCACAAACATGCAAAATCAACAAATATACTTTTCACACAAGTAGATACATTCAGACATCAATTCAATTCTCACATTCACACATGTAGAAACATTCAAATACATGTAGAAACATTCTGACATGTATAAACATTCAGAAATATTCATTCACAAAATATCATTCAACATCGCTATCAGCATCCCAATTATATTTTACAGTCCCCACTGCTTGTATGGCTCTTGCCCATTCCTCTCTTACTTCATTTAATACTTCCATCGTATATGGAGTATGTACATCTTTTAAGTGTTTACCTATAGTGTGGTCAGTTTTAAACACCTGCAAAGAGAATGATGTATATATATAAGTAATAATATAAAAATAAGATTGATATATTTCATACTAACTAATGAGACTATATATAATACCTCATGTATGGTATCGATGTCCAATGCGGCATATTGGATAATCATCTGCATAAATCGCATCACATAGTATGCGCATGCCCAGCCGTTGTCTTGTGTAGCGCACTATAAATTGAAACATATAAAATATTAAAAAATAAAACTAAGCACAGTTCACATAAATAATATATACATTGGAGTCGGGAACTTACTTTCACATTTTCCCAAATTATTGACTGTTTGTTTTTCCTGGGGACCTTTCCTCCATCCTTTTTGAATGAATCTAGACCCCTACATGTTAATGTAACACAATAAATTGCATAAATAAATAGTAATGTAATAACAAATGTTAACAGATATAAAAATGAAATATTTCTCTCCAGAGTAATGGCATTCTCCTTACGTGTCCAATTTTAGTATTCAATGTACTCCCTGTAGGATCTAGATAATAAATAGTGAACGTCCCGGGGAGAATAACTAGTAACTCCCAATGCCTACCACTAGAGGTAAATAAGTTAAAAATTAATAACTCAAAATCTACAATAAAAATGTAATTTTCTTAAGTCCAAATTATAAGTAAAGTAAACTTACTTGACATTGAATGGAGCTATTATTATCGTCTTCTTTTGCTGACCGAAAATTGTAAAAGCGTCTAAACAGTATTGTTGAACATTATCAGGGTCTTTAGCTACCATACTAATCAATGATGGAATCAAAACTCCCACATGGTCAAATGCAAATTGTTTACATTGATTTTCGACTAAGTAGCTACAAAACATGTATTATGTATGCATTAATATATATGAAATCAAATCACTAGATCTTACACAAGGTATATGGATGTATAAACAAGATCTCACCTTATCCATGTCTCTATCATTGATGTATTCAGCCAATCATATATAAATAGCTCAATAATATCTTGTATAAATAAAGAGATTTCATATGATTGACCTACATAATTCACTTCTAAAGAAACAATTATAGGGCAATGTATATTATGTGCCCATAGCCAACATGCCATTCCCCTACAAGCATGACCTAACATGTATTTTAGGTCAGTTGGAACCCAACTTGGTAATGCAGGAAGTGGAGGTGGAGGCCTAGATGCTCTGGGTGTCTTCTTTTTAATTTGTATATATAATTTCAGACCAATTGAACTCATATATACACATTAACAATCTAAAGTATTGTAAATTTATCTTACAATTTCAGTATTGTAGACTAAATTTGCTTTGGGCCACAATATCACCCCACCTTCTGCCTCATCAAGTGTATCAATATCCGGGTGGGCATATGGCAATGTAGCTTCCCTCCAATCGGGGAATACACGTATTAGGCTCACACGAACGTAGCCCTGTGGCATTGGAGTCCCATGAAATGTTGCCCAACGAAGGGACGGGTAAGCTTGTACCTCTGCAACAACATAGTCTTGCATTCTTAAGCGGCATGGCTTCAACGCCTACAAATTTACGTAAAGAATGTTATACATATATACATATCATCTTGAAAACATATCATCTTGAAAAGACTAGCTACAATGTCATAAACAATACTTACAACAGACGTGTTAGGCGGTGGGTCTACAAGATTACTCTCAGTATGTGCATCGGGAGAAGAGTGGGTTGCCATAGGCTGATTGGAAGCCTGAGATTCCTACCACCGCAACATTTCTTCCTTGACCTTCTTAGCAACTATATCCTAGACTCTTTTATTATCCTATACATGGATAAAAGAAACATTAGCTTCTTATTATTGAATTCCCTTTTGCAGTAACATTCCAAAAAAAGAATAGGTTACCTCTTCTTGTGAAAGTCCTGCTCTGGGTTTGCACTGGGATGGCCCAAAGAATGCTTTGATGCCCACACCAGCGCCTGCACCCCTAACACGTCCAGGATGCTCTGGGTTACCTAGAGCAACTGTTAATTCATCCCTTGTGCCCTGAGGGATGAACAACGACAACATAACATACTTATTTGTCATACACAGCCAGGGAGGAAGATTGTATATAACAAGCATGACTGGCCAAGTGCTATGTTGGTTGCTCAATGTCCCGTACGGATTCATCCCATATGTACAAAGACCAAGTCTTAGATTCCTATCTTCTTCACCAAATTTGGGGTACAATAGATCAATCTTCTTCCACTGTGGGGAATCAGACGCATGTCGTAGGATCCCATCATTATTTTTCTTAGCATCTGCATGCCACCTCAAATTCTTCGCATCTTTCGGATTTGCAAACAAGCGTTGAAACCGTGATATTATAGGTAGATACCACATCACCTTGGCAGGAGAACCAGTTTTGGACTCCCCCGAAGTCGTCAATTTATACCGTGACGCACCACATTTTGGACTATCTTTCAAATCCACATAGTCCTTTTGAAATAATACACAATCATTCGGGCATGCATGTATCTTCTTGGCCTCCATTCCCATTGGGCACAACAATTTCTTTACCCAATATGTTGAGATTGGCAGCTCATTTCCTTCAGGAAGCATTTCTTTCAACAAAGTCAACAATGAAGTGAAGTTTTTGTCGCTCCATATATTGTTAGCTTTCAACTTATACAATCTCAACACAGCGCTAAGCTTCGTAAACTTAGCACAACCTGTGTATAATGGTATCTCAACATCATGCATAATGTTTCTAAAGATAGGAGGTGGATCGGTGTGCTCTACCCTACAACTATCCAGCATCACATCAATGATGTCTACTGGAACTGGTTCGTTCACATATACATCATTAGAGGCAATTTCTTCTTCCACTCAAGCACTGCTATCGACATCCACTGGTTTCGAGTTTGAAATCTCTCCATGCCAGTGCCATTCTGTATAGCCTTGTACAATCCCGTTGCAAATGACATGACTTTTGATTTCATCACCAGTGCTGATTTTCAAGTTGTTACAACAATGCCTACATGGACAATAGAACCTATCTCCAGGTTCTTTCCTATGTTTCTCGGCAAATCTAATAAACTGAGCAAGACCAGATATAAACTCTGGGGTGCAACGATTGCGAATGGACATCCATGATCTATCCATTCTATGATCAAAGAGAAAACAAGTATATATTAGGACAAGATTAGGGTCTACAGTTAACAAATACATGTGATGTCATTCTTATATATAATAAATGTGTACCACCTATCCCATCATTGAACAACTAATCTCACTAGTAAGTGTATAATGTGTATTGGGTTTTCATGAATATTTTGGCAGCATTTCCCCAATTTCTCTAAGTACATATGTACTTAGAGAACAAACGGGGAAATGCTACGGAAATTTTCTTGAAAACCCAATACACATTATACACTTACATCCTAAGTGAGATTAGGTGTTCAAGAACAGTCCCAAACCGGGGACTATCCAAGATTTACTCCTAATGAGTAAAGCTTGGATGGGTTTCTAGGCCAACAAACACATGTGATGTCATTCTTATATATAATAAATGTGTACCACCTATCCCATCCTTGAACACCTAATCTCACTAGTAAGTGTATAATGTGTATTGGGTTTTCAAGAAAATTTCAACAACATTTCCCCGCTGTTCTCTAAGTACATATGTACTTAGAGAGAAAATAGGGAAATGCTACCGAAATTTTCTCGAAAACCCAATACACATTATACACTTACATCCTAAGTGAGATTCGGTGTTCAAGAATAGTCCCAAACCAGGGACTATCGAAGATTTACTCCTAATGAGTAAATCTTGGATGGGTTTCTAGGCCAACAAAATATAACACTAGTCCCTTGTCCACAAACCCATTCAACACACAATTTTCTTATAAAAACACACTCGTGGATAGCCATAACAACATATAAATGCTTCCTAAATTAACCAATGTATTATTTTATAACACAAATCATGGTGGGTATAACATAGAAAAAAACTCAACATGTCACAATAGAAACATATCCTTAACCTAATATTCAGATATTTGTAACAAAACTTGTGATAGAAAATTAAGTAGCATGCCCAATATATAACAAAAGCAACATTTGAATTTGACATAGAGTAAAGATCTTTTCTATCACACAAAGACCTTGCGAATAGACTTACTAAAATAGAACAATTATATGGAACTAATCCAACATTATACATGTACTTTTCCTGAGTAAGATAATGTGCACTTCATGGAATTATTAAGATCTGAATATATATAATTTGTTTCTACCTACTTTGATGGGATTTTATAACATTCGAGTCCTCCATTTAAGGCATTAGATGCATATATTGCAGTCCATTGTGTTGAGGATAAGAATCCCATGCGATACACATGATTGAGAATCTTTCACCATACTAGGAAAATACTATAGCATGTCCTCCCTAAATCTAGGTTCAACATATACATCCAAATTAGATACACAACTAGATATTGATTTAGGTGTTCCTGATAACTCCCAGGTATGCACAACTAGACAATGGTGGCAGAGCAATACTGGAGGAAGCATACCTTTCAGAATCGGCGACAGACAAGTAGGCGAGCAACAACAACAGACCTCCAGCAGTGGTGGCGGTAGCCGGTGAGCTCCACAAGCAGTGTGGTGGTCCAGTAGCGGCTGCCAGTGAGCTCCATAACTAGCAGTGGTAGGGCAGGAAGGTGCAGCGGTGACCGATGAGCTCCAGAACCAGTAGCCGTAGTGCAGGCAGGCGCAGAGGCAATAGGGCAGTAGAGACTAGGGACCAGAGACCGGCATAGCAACTAGGGACCGGAGACGTCGGCGGCACAGAAGGAGTAGGGGAGCGGAAGCAGCGCGCAAGGTTGAATGCGGGCAGGTGGGGGTTGAGTCGGGTGACCAGCAATAGTGGCGGCGAGAGCAGGAGAATTCTCAATATGAAACAGAAGAAAGGGGAAAAGTGGGGTGATCGTGGGTCTATTAAGTTTCTAAAAGGCATCTGTTATCTACAAACTCGACACCTTTTACTCTTAAGCGTCGGTTGATAGTGAAAAATCGACGTCCAATTAGACAATCTTTGCCCTAAATTATTTGGCGGGAACCATTATCAGCATCGGTTATCAAAGGATAACCGACACTGAAATTGGAACTTTTTGTACAAATTTTCATCTTATATAGGCAACAGTTAGTAGTTAAAAAACTGACGCTGTATGTGACACTTTGGGGCCAATTTTTTTTGGCTCGAAAATTAGATTTTGCGGGCAATTTTAGGCGTCAGTTTGTTTTACCCAGCCGACGTTGAATACAAAGCGGTACCTTTGTCTGGCTGGTCTTCGAATATAGACGTTGGATTTCCTAAATAACCAACGTGGAATGTTATAGGCGTCGGTTTTTTAAAATAACCGACGCCCAGAAAAGTGACATTGAAAGTTGTTTCTGTAGTAGTGAAAGATATGACGCTAATAGGTCTTAAATCTCCTGATTGTCACACTCTAATGCAACAAATAAATATTACCCATGGCAATTTGATGAATACTACCGAAGCATGTAAGGTTTGCAATCACCAGACTTTGTTTATTCTTCAACAATCTGTAAAACAAAGTTATTGATCCTGAGACTCATGATAAGTTGCAAAGAGAAGTGGTTGTTACCCTATGTCAGCTTGAGATGTATTTTCCTCCTTCCCTCTTTGATACCATGGTAGATATTGTTGTCCACTCGACTAGGGAAGTGAAAATGTTGGGACCAGTTTTCTTGCAATGGATGTATCCTTTTGAACCATACATGAGCATTTTTAAAGGTGATGTTTGAAACTATTATTGGCCTGAAGGGAGTATTATTGAGGGTTATGTTGCAAGATAGATATTGATATTTTCAATGACTTTCTAAATGGTAATGGCACTCCTATAAATGACAAGAATATTAAGGATCATTCTGGCAAAGGGATTTGAGGATCTCAGATAGAAGTAATTACCCGTGAGCTGTTAGAACAAGCTCACTTGTATATTTTACACAACGTAGACAAAGTGAGTGTTTATATCGTGGAACATACCAATTTCATCAAGAAACAATATCCTTGAGGGAATTCAATGTGGCTTGCTAGAGAGCATAACAAGATATTTATTAAGTGGTTTGAAGATAAAGTCTTACGTCAAATATCTCAAACACCAAATAATCTTGCTGAATATATAAAATGCTTTTCCTTTAAACCAAAAATGAATGTTATGTCTTATGAAGAGTTTGACATAAATGGGTTCTCATATTACACAAAGTGTCAAGATGATAAGAGAATCATCTAAAATAGTGTGGTCACCCTTCAAGCATCTTCATTATTTTTTTCCAGTTCAAAGGATAAGAGTCCACATGTAGCTAAAATGTCAGATTGTAGTGTTATTGAAGACATATGTGAGTTTGACTACTCAGATTTCAAAATTCCTCCGTTTAAATGTAATTGGGTTGATAACACCAAGGGAGTTATAGTGGATGAATTGGGTTTCACATTACTGAACTTTGAAAAGATTGACAAGAAGGGTGTACCATTCATATTGGCATCACAGGAGAAATAAGTATTTTTATGGATGATCCTACACATGAAAAATGGTCAGTTGTTCTTCATGGTAAAAGATAGTTCATTAAAGATCCTATAGATGAAGAACAATACTATGATAAGTATGATGACTCAAGTCCATTCTCAGTTGGGTTGCCAACACCAAATATTGAAGCTAACGATGACTCATATGTGTGCGGAGATCACACTGATGGAATGTTAATTGATAAAAGATCACAATATTAGAGGCATGTTTTTTTATATGGATGTGAACTTTACATTGTTATATTATCTTCTAGATATGTTAAATGTTAAATGTATGATTTTTTTAATGACACTTTTAGATGGCTAACCATGAGTGTGATGATCATAATGATGATTACCATGAGGGTGAGGATATCACTGAGGCTCCTCCTCACAATGTAAGTTTTAAAATATCTCCTATATTTCTATCTATATGTCCATTTATAAGTTATATCATATAAGCATTTTTTGTTGTCAATTTTTAGGTTGAGGATGTACCCGTTGGAAACCTTGTGACATTTGTTGAGCAGAAAAAAAAAATGATAAAGCGAGGGGCATCACTATGATGAACAAGTTACTACAATAAAGGGGCAATGGACCAAAACTGGCTCTGGATTTTGATCATGCAGGAAATCCAACTGGAGTGAACCACAACTCATTTATTTCATATCTTAGGGTTCTTACTCGTAGCCATTGTAGTCCTCATTTAGAATGTACTTGGCATAATGTTCCTAAAGGGAAGAATCACTTAATATGGAAAGAACTATGTTTGATTTATTATTATTTACAATGCTATTTTGCACAATACTAATTTATAGGATATACAAGTCTATTAAATATATTACATTTTGTAGAGTATATTTGAACTGGATGAAAGCCTACATCATAAAAAGGTGATGTAGTGTTGTAAGAGGGTCCTAAGGAACTATAGGACAAATATCACCTAACTATAAATTTGAGATGTTGAGAATAGGAAGAAGTCAACGACTGAGTAATGGAACTACCTAGAATCATAGGAATGGGAGGCATTTGTCGCCAGGAGAAATACCAATGATTTACAGGGTATTAACCAATTCTTATGAATTCACCTATTAAAGATTGACCTTTAGTCTACACACACACACACACACACACACACACACATATATATATATATATATATATATATATATATATATATATATATATATATATACTATTACTCCCGCACCTCTGCCTTGCCATGCTGTGTGGATATCTAGGAGGAAAAACAAGAAAGGAGATATAACCAAGCCCACAACTGCTGAGGTGGCTGCAAAAATGGTAAAATTCAACTCTCAAAGCAATCCATATTGATGATTGTTATGTTTACTAACTAATTTTTATTAATGGAGATTAGTGGTAGCTTCACGAGCAGAGGAAGCAAGGAAAGTTCATCCCTAATGGCACAAGGGATGAATTGACAGTTACTCTTGGTAACCTAGAGCATTTTGGACGTTTTAGGGTTGTAGGCACTTGTGTGGGCATAAAAGCATTATTTGGGCCATCATAGCACAAACATGTCCCAAAAGTGGGATTTTTAAAAGTTGAGGTAACCTTTTTTTTAGAATGTTATTTCAAAGGGAATTCAATAATCAAATGATAGCATTTCTTTTGTCCATGTATAGGTAGATGAGTTAATTTATAGGAGAGTCTAGGAAGCAATGAACAAGTGGCAGGTGTCTCAGGCTGTCACTCAGACAATACCTGTGTTGTGCAACTCTTCCCCTATGATAAAGGTGGTTGGGAGTAATCCTGTAGACCCACCACCTAGCACATCTATTGTAAGTATTTTTATGACATAGTTTCTAGTCTTTTCAAGATGATATGCTTATGTATATATGTATATAACATACACTGTGTAAATTTGTAGGGGTTGAGGTGATACCATTTAAGATTCAAAGAATTTGTCATTGTAGAGGATGAGGTTTATCCAAGTCTTCTAGGGAACATGATTCATGGCACTCTAGTACCCTATGGTTAAGTTCTCATGATCTCGAGGCTTGTATTTCCTCATTGGCGGCAGCATCCATTGTCATATGCCCAACCATATGCTGACACACTTGGTGAAGTAGGAGGAGGAGTGATATTGTGGCCTGAAACAGATGTCATCTATAAAGATCATGTATGGTAAATTTACATTACATTAATTTGTTAGAGTGTATACAAGTCAATTGATATGAAATTATATATATCGGAGAAAAGGAAGAAACCCACTACAACCCTGCCTCCACCTCCACCTCCTGCAGTACCTAGTTGTCTTCCAAAGGATCTATATGACTCAATAGGTCCTAATTATAGGGGTATGGAAATATGGATAGGCGAACATAACAAACAATTTCCTATAAATGTTTATATTTTAGAGGGTGTTGCAGGCAAATCATAGGATAACATTGTATTTATATAAGATATTTAGGAGTTGTATTGGTATGATTGGCAGAATATATGTATGATAGAGCTATGGATATGGTTAAGTATTGTTTGTATATCTATATACCTTGTTTTATATAAGGTGATCTGGTTTCTTATATATTAATGCATACATAATATATGTTTTGCAGCCACCTATACAAGATCTGTAAAGAATTTTCATGTACCCATGTGAGATTTCTAATTCCATCTTTGATTAGTCTAATAGATAAAAACCATGTATCAGTTACCTTATATTGCTTTGTCACTTTTAAAATTTTGATAAAAAAAAGAGTGTGATAATAGCTCCATTCAATGTTAAGTATGTTTACTTTGCTTATAATTTGGATTTAAGAAAATTACATTTTATTGTGGATTTTGAGTTATATATTTTTAACTTTCTTATCTCTAGTGGTAAGAATTGGGAGTTACTGGTTATTGTCCCCAAGACATTCCCGATTTATTATCTAGATCCTGAGGGGAAGCAATTTAACATACAAGGACACATAATGAAAAGGCCATTATTCACACGAGAAATTTTTCATATTTATATCTGTTAACATCTATTAATACATTACTATTTAGTAATACAATTTAATGTGTTACACTAACATGTAGGACTTTCAAAGATTACAAAAAAACTGATGGAAACATGTGTAAGACAAAGAATAAACCGTTACTTTGGGAGAATGTGAATGTAGTTTCTTGACTCCAATGTATATATTATTTATGCGATCTATGCTTGTTTTTATTTATTAACATTTTGTATGTTGAAATTTATAGTGTGCTAAATAAGACAACAACTTGGCATGTACATACTATGTGATGTGATATATGGACCTAATTGTCAGATATACTGCATTGGATATTGATAGCAAACAACATGTATTATATAGTCTCATTAGATAATATGAAATATATCAATCTTATTAATTATATATATTATATAGTCTAATTAGATAATATGAAATATATCAATCTTATTAATTATATATATATTATATAGTCTCATTAGATAATGTGAAATATGTCAATCTTACTAATTATATATATATATATATATATATATATATATATATATATATATATTACATTCTCTCTACAGGTGCTTAAACTAGTGTCTTCATTACATGTGAAAAGTTATTAAATGTACATAGTCCCTATATGATGGATCAATTAGATGATATAGGAGAACAATGGGCAAAAGCCTTAAAAGCACTAGGAATTTTTTATTATGAGTGGACTATTGATGACGACGACAATGATGATAAAGAATCACATTTCTAAACTTTGATGTCATGATATTATTTCTGTATTTTATGACATGTTAAACTTTGAAAGAAACACTTATATATACATGTCTGAATGAATTTTGGATTGTCTTATCTATATACATGTGTGTGAATGTGATTCTAGATGTGTGTGAATGTGAAAAGAGATGAATGAATGGATGTGTTTCTACATGTGTGTGAATGTGAAAAGAGATGAATGAATGGAACTACATGTTGCTACATGTGTGTGAGTATGAAATGGAGGAATGAATGGAACTACATGTTTCTACAGGTGCGTGAATCATATGAATGAATTAAATGTTCTTATACATGTGTGTGAATTATATGATCTATATATATAATATTGTGCATCTTGTTAACATTGCAGGTTTGTGGCTTGTTGTTGGATGAAATTAGAGGATGTTGTAAACCTACAGTTCAGTACTGTAGGTTCTACATCCTACTAACCAGTCAGACAACACACCTACAAGCTGATAAGAAAAAAAAACCAACACATTATCGTCAGTTGAATGAAAAAAGTCAATAGCAAATGTCCAACTCATCAGTTAATTATAGTAAACCTGACACCTTTTTGTTCTAATGGTGTCAGTTATTTTTTGGTTAACAAAAAAAAGTCAATAGAAGAGGTCAATGAAGTCAGTTATTTATAGACAACCGGAAACTATGGTCTAACTGGGGGCCAATTTTTTTGTTTGGGATGGAGAATGGTGTTAATTTTGTATGAATAACTGATGCCTATGGTCTTAGTGTTGGAAGTTCTATTTTTGGTTGCAATCGGGGATGGATATATGTCGTTGGTTTTGTAACAGACGTTGAAGGCATCTACTTTTAGTGTCACCTACTTGGGTGTCGCTTGGAAACCAGCATCAAAAGTCTTATTTAACTGACGTCAAAGTTAATATCTGTACTAGTGGAACTTGGATTCAATTAAAGTGGTGAAACTGAGTAATTAATATCAGTAAGAGAGGTATGTAAATTCCTTACACCCTTTTTTGGGATAATTGCAACCAAACCCTTTATTTCCCTAATGAGGATTTAATGAACCCTATTTCCTCTATTCATGATTCTTTTATTAAATTTCCTCAAAATCAGTAATGATATTCTTTTTCTTGGTTTTTTTACCCCACTTCGATGTTTCAAATATATGATTCTTTTACTTGTCATAGTTTCTATTTAACATGTTGATTTTATTAGACTATTTAGCTATAGTATTGGTACTTTTATAAACCACTCATAGATATGGCATGTGTTTTCGCCCTAGGGAATGTGTTTACTCTCCACTTATAAAATTGTGTAGGTGACTGGGAATGTGTTACTCTTGCCCCACCTATAGGTTGAGGTCCAATAGGTTCCTTAACCCTACTTGGTTAATGTACTCCATATTAATCATGCATGTGAAACTTTGTATTGTTTTTCTTGATATGGAAAGCATATATCTGATTATGCATCATATTATTGTTCTATTCATTTTATGATGAAATCTTAGTGTTTGATTCCATATTATTTTGTTTTCTTTTATTCTTGTTCACTATTGACGCATACCTTATTTTCTCTGTATTGTTGGGTAATTTCCCAACCACCTAGGTTTTGATCAAATTGCTGAACAGGACCAAAGAAACCTAAATCAGTAGTAGATTCAAGGTTTTCTTCAAGGATGTCTAGGTTGATAAAGCCAGATCCCTAATTTTCTTATCTATTTCTTCTAAAAAACTTATGTAGTGAACTATGATGAAATCCATGTAATAGCTTTGTTTTCTTTGCTTTTCTACTATAATTAGCATTCTATATGTATTTGGTGCATGCTTATTTACTTCGAATATTATACATGAAACCCTCAATGTCTCTTGTCTTTGTGAAAAAAATGGATGTTTTTTATTTCCTTTAAATTTTAGTAAGGAGGTGATCCTACCACGTTAAATTCTTGGTTATTGTCTTCGTGCTCACATTGGTTCCTCTTGTATCTTGTAGCTCAATGGCCACAGTGATCATCATCACATCGCTCCTCACATTCCTCATCTTCTTATCGCTCGTCACGTTCATCTACACAATGTTCTTCATGTTCATATTTTCTCATAAGGTCTTCCTACTTTAGTCAATCAATGCAGAGGTATCTCTTTAGTAGCACTACTCTTCCTATAGGACTTAGGTTAGGTCTTCTTTAGGACATAGCTAGTTTCAAGTGAGAGTGGGTAATTTTAAAGCTATGGGTCTTCCAACATCAGTCCTTTCAGGGAAAGATCATTGTGTAATATAGTGTAGGAGAGGAAGCTTAGCGAATGAGTGGGAGAGTTCCTAGAAGTTTCTCTGAGAAGAGAAAGAACCTATATTATTAATATATCTTGTGTGTATATCTAATCCATCACACTTGTTGAATGATAAGATGTATCCTAAAGGACTTGATTCTATCCTCTTATGTCTGTGGCACTGTTGTTCCCGCTCATTGCCCTTTTCTATTGAATGGCTTCAGACTCAACGAAGACTTTTTTCAGTTTCTTACCCTTGAGAAGATCATCCTTTAGAAGTAGAAGTTGAACGGAGGAATGATAGGAAGAAAGGAGAAGATCAATAGTCAAGATACGAGTAGTCAAAATTTACAATGACAAGAACAATCAAGTATTGAGTTCCTTAAGAACGTTAATAAAAAAGTAGAGTGTTGTTATAAGAGTGGAAAGAAAGTATTTGCCTCTACTAGTCAGAGAAGAAGCAAATTTCATTAAACTCCTTTACATGGGATTCTTATATCTTCAATCAAGAAAGGAACCTTGACTAAATTCAAAACTTGACATCCATCAAAGTGACATGGAAAAGTGACTTAGGTAGAGACAGACAGGGGCATCCATAGCTGAGTGAGATCCTATCAGTCGTTAAGGACCTATTTCAACTAGTCAATCAAAGATAGACAAACATGTTATTTTATCAGTATTTCCCGTATTGAAAGAGTATCACAATTCACCTTATATCTTATAGATGACCATCTTGCTTTTCTTTTATTTCTTCTTTGGTGTTGCATAGAAGAAAACTTTCACTTGAAAACCATACTCTTCTCCTATCATTGAGACTCATGTAAGGCACTAGCGCATGTAGCGGAGAGGAAAAAGAGGACTAGTTGAGAAGTTAACTACTTTCCTGACCTATTCTTGCAATTGCACTTAGTCCAAGCTACACATGCCCCTTTGACTTATGGCCTGCTCAAGAACCATCTTATGGAAGTAGAGAAGTGGGCGAGGATTACACAAGTATTCTCACTATGGTGATCTAGTGAAGAGGGCCTACCTAGTGATTATTGATTCTCTTTTCTTCTGGGTAGACCTCCATGATATGAGAATGTAGCTACTTATGAGTATGTCCCCGCTCCTTTTTGCCACTACTGAACATCAAACTATATCTGTGTCAGAGGGTGAGTACACAAAGTTCCTTCATTATCAAGTAGAAAGTAATATGTTCCTACTACATCATTCTTCCTACCTTTCTTTTAGATAGGAAGTGTTCCAGTTTGGCTAGAAACCTTCTCCTAACAAGGAGCGAGCACATATTCATTCTTCCATATAAGGAGCATCGTGAAGTTCAGTTGCAAGCAATAGAATAGATGCATGAATATGAGTTTTTGATGTAGTTTGACCATCACAGTCTATCCTCAAGGTAATAGAGGCATTCATTTCTTCCTGTATTTTTGTTGTTAATAGAGAGTCCAATACAATTGAGATGGGATTTGGAAGAAGGGTTTCACTTAAAGTAGGAACTAGGCTTAGATGTGTTGTGTCGAAAGGGAAAATCTTTACAAGATTGAACTTTGAGGGATAAATGTACTTGATAAGAAAGTAAGTAACTAAGCTTGGGTTGTGGGTCCACTTGTCCTTAATGACCTAAGAGGACTTTTAGGTCTTAGTGGAGAAACTTCTTTTTTCATCAACATGTGATTATTTTAAAAGTAGAATACAAACGAACCTGTGTGCCATTCTCCGCATCATTCTTCAATGGGAGAATAGACATCTTTTTACAATCATTCCACTTAACTCTTAAGGTGGCGAGTTCAGAGTTCACTACTAGGTAATGAAAATAAAATCAATGGAATGTTGGGTTACAATGCTTCTTTTGGTACAACCCTTAGATAGGTTTGGGAGAAAGATGACTTGAGGAACAAAGTAGCTTGACCATAAGGGAGAGGTAAAAAGTGACTCAAGCTAAGTGAGAGGTCATGTGTGCTTCTTTTTTTCTTGTCTAATGTTGATATTTTTCACCTATTCTCAATAACCCTATTCTAGTCTATTAGGCAAGGTCTATTCAATTGAACATCTATTAGTCCTCTTGGATAGAAAGAAGCTGATTTTTTTTATATATGAGAGATCTCAAGGTCAAACCATTGTAGGCATGACTCAGAAGATGAATAGGTGTTGGCACTTTAGGCCAATCCTATGGGTTCCTAATTTCCCTATGGTCGAGCGATTCAGTTGGCCTGTGATTAAGAAGAATGACAATGATGACAATACTGATAGTCACATAGCTTAGTCATTAGACACTCTGATCCTGATGCCTGAAGGTGAGATAAGCAGTTGTCCTTCTAGGGCTCAATGATCTTTTGAGGCACAATGTCTTTCATATAAGCGCATCTATCATGACTAGGCCAAGTGGCATAACTAAAGCTTCTTACACCTAATTCAATTGACATACTAGGCTTTCTTACCTAAGACCTAACTAAGAAATTATGTGGAAGACACTAAGCCTATATTCATTGGCTTGTTTTCAATGTCGATGCTCTTGATTGAATACTTTAAATAAGGGTCAAAATAAGAAAGTCTTTACTTTTTGTTGATTCATAGTGGGGATATGAGTCACTATTCTTGCTCCTCAAGAAATAAAGCTAGAAACTCCTTATTATGAATGGCTACCTTTCAATTTTATATAGATCATATTATTCTAATAGGGTAGGGGAGACATAGAACTAATCTCATATAGTACAAATATGATTGAGCAATAGCATAGACACGAATCAATCTGAATGTGTGAAGTATATGGTTCTGGTTCTCTTTTGTCCCATTCCTTTAATTAAAGAAGAATACATGCCCAGGGCTAGTAACAATGCATACTTCCTTGTGTGCCTAACATCCACTCTTTCTAGTTGAGTGTCTTACGGTACCTTTAATAATGAGTGAAGGTGATACCAAATATAATTACTCAAGGGCACTGCCTACTCCATCAACTCAATTTCGTTGATTTTCATTTGATGAAGTGACTAATTGAGCCAACATTTATGGGGTGCTAGAGGGATCTTGCAATGTAGCATAATTGTATTGGATGACAAAATAGTTTTCTATATTTTATATAGACATGCCTATGTGGTGAACTAACTAACTTGAGAAGCAACAAATATGCTTCCAAATCATGTTGCCTATGTGAACAAATTCAAAAACTTTGCATAACTAGCTATAGGGAGTAGAAAAACCTTATCGATAATTGTTAGGATGAATCACACGTGGGAGAGATATTAAATCTATGAGCATGCTAAAATACTTGATTTTGCCATTATTTCTAGAATAAGGTTTTCCTTAATATCATTTGAATGGACACATATCATTTCATGTAGGAGAGTCTTTGATTTGAATTTGAGTAGATCCAGTGGAACTTATTACATGGAATTGAGCTTGCTTACTGGCTTCATTAAGGATGGGATTTCGTTTTCGATGAGTCAGCCTAGGATATTAGGCACCTTTGGTCTAAGCTTTCTCATTCCTATCTAGAAGTTTGAAGTTTTGTCTATAGAAAGTCAGATTCTAAGATGAAGCTCTATTTTTTTCCCTATTCCATTTCCTGACCAAAGTCACTAAGACGAGCCCGGGGTAGACTGCAATTAGTTTGAGCTTAGACTTCTCTTCTGAGGTGATTAGAGGTTGGGGAAACATCACTCTTGAAGAAGGGCATGTCCGGAAATTTCAGGGCGGGTGAAGATCTTCTCTTATAGGAAAGGGGCTATTTCATGCAAAATCAAGTCTTCAAGAAGTGAGAGAAGGAATCATAAACTATATTTCTTTTATGCAGATGATGAGCAAAAGTCTATTTTAATAAAGTAGATCAGTCTCTCAATAGGACATCAAGGTAATGGTTTGAAGGCAATGCAGCCCAGCCTGGTCCTTAGGATGAGTGGGACTGTGAAATCTGCAACAAATGGAAAGGACTTGAACCAACTTATTCAATAATGAGATTTGGGCTGCGGAGTGGAACCACTCTATATATGAGATTGTGCATGAATGCCGAACCTAAAAATGAGATCCCAAAGTGTAATGCCAAAGCCCATTTCCCTTCATTGCTTACTAAATTAGTTTCTTCTATCTGATCATTTCATTTCAAGTAGTGCTACCTCAAGAACTTTGATTCCTAGATACACACATCTCTGATATACCAGTCTCCATTCTATGGTTTTTGGCAGTAGATGAGGGAATGGGGATCAAGAGAGTGGCTGACTTGAAAATGACTCAATTCCTGACCTTCAGGTGAATGTCAAACGCATATGTGCTAGGAGTAGAGTGAAGATTCACTAAGTCAATTCTATAGGTCCTATAGGGTTGGAAGCAAGGTAAGAAAGTAACTAGTCTCACAGTGCGCAAGTGAATGGAATCCCTTTTTCTACTTTGGAGGAGCTTACACAACTAAATCTACTGGGGAGTCTAGTCCAATATAATAATGAAGTATGCAGTGAGATATATGTATCTTCCCTTACTCAGTTCCATCATAGTTTCCATCATCATGCTCAAATTCCATTTTTGGTGCAAATAGAACATCCTTCACCCTTGCATTCTTGTCACTTTCAGTATGCCCTTTCGTGTGAGGTGGCATGTTGACTTTAGAGGGATGTAAGGTGATCTTCATAACCTACTTCTATCCAAGATACTTAAAAAATTTTGCATAGTCAAGATAGAAAATTGGACATGTTGAAATGAAGTATTTATGGTTAATGAGATTATAGCAGGTTAAAGTCGTACAGTCAAGTCTATTGCTAGACTCGAGACATTGGTTTATAGTGAGTATGTTTGGATTCTTAACAGTTCCATTTGCCTTATCCCTGACAACGGCGCCAAAAAGTTGACATAGCTAAATAACACATCCAAAATGGAGCAGATCTAGAGTAGTCAGACTCTTAAATTTATAATCTGACTCTCCAGCCCCTGCAACTATTATACATGGTTGAAGTAGTCAATTGGGGTAAAACCACATGGATAAGTAATAGTAAATGTTAATAATGTAGAAACCTTGACTCAGATAAACCAAATGAAAGGTTAAATTAATTATTGGTGTTCCTTACAGAACAAATTTACTCTAAGAAAAAAACCAAATAAAGGGAGAATAATGAAACAAGATAAGAGAATGAAAGAAAACAAGCACATGGTAACAAATTAGGGATGAGAACTTGGATTAGGTTTCACCTACTAAAGATTTCTCACCAACATGAAATCCTCACACCCTATTCTATACCCTTACAAATATTACAAGAAATCATCATATATGTCTAATTCCTCCTCTCTCGAGATTGGATAGATCTAGATTATAGGTTTGTCTCTCTCTCTCGAGATGGAAAAGAAATAAATACAATTACAACCATATAATCATATATCTTAAGCATTACAAAATTTTCATGTATTCTTGCAACTAAAAAAGACTTAGATAAGGTTAGGGATAATCTTTTGAGGCACTAAAAATCAAACATCAAAAGAAGGTAGCTAATAATACAAGTGAAGCATTAAGACCAAGCAAATGGAGATAATCTTTGCTAAGAGATTATGTATTCAAATGAATGTAATAATATACATGTTTGGAGAACCTTAGTGGCTACTCCCAACCTAAGAAATGAGTTTAGCCACTCATTTCAGTGAGTAGCATTACATCTTTACAAAAGTTATGATACATCGAGATAGACAAAGATGGTGGATGAACAATGTGAGACAGATAATAAATCTAAAGAAGTAGGAAGGTGATACACCAATAGTAATCCTTCATATCTCAATCTATCACTACTGTAGAGGATGGAAACTCCTTCTCTCAAAGAATAGGGTGATGATATTCTCTCACCTCAGGATTTTTCATCTTCAGAGGTAGAAGGGAGATGGATGTGGATGAGGGTGACTCAGGAATATGAAAACACTTTGTTGTGTCTTGATGTTGTGACCGCCCCTTAGATGGACCAGTCGGGTGTCTATTTATAGATGTTGGCCATCAACTTAAATGTTCTTGCAATCTCTACTCAAAATCATGTTTCAGTCACAACCCTTGGTTGGTCCCTGGGTCGAAACACATACCTATGTTTAAGTAAATACACAAACTATGTCGACCACAAGGGATCTCGATGTCATTGGTCACAAGGACTAGTGTCCTCTACTTCAGTCAAAAGAATTTAGTGACTTGCAGTGAACAAAAGGAGGTTGGCTTCATTCATAGTGATTTCTAGTGTGGATTCTTCTTCGGTAGAACAAGTGTTAGATACAGAATGTTGTCTTTAGTGACTTCTGAGTTGCTTTCATTTGTAGCGGCCGATGAGAATTTTGTATAGAATAAAGAGGGATTGGTGAGTTTCAGAAGTCACATCGATTATCACCAAAAAGCATTATAATTTTTTAGATAAATCTCAAAAGGGATTACAATATGGAGATATAATAGTCACACAAATGTCTGCAAAATAAGATGTTATTGGTCAGTAAAGATCAAACCTGTCGTGTTTGGGTCATGAAAAAAAGAAGAAGAGAAAGTTAGTTGATAGGATTATAGGCATGCCAAGATTGTACATAAAATAAGTGACTACATACTACACCACTAGAACAACTAGATACAACAATGAACCTCCCCCATCTTGCTTTTGAAAATCATGTGTGTCACTCAAACCACTACTTTGAAAGCAAAAGTATAAGAAAAGGGGCAATCCTAAAATCACTACAAGGGGAGGGGGAATAAAAAATATAGGATTAATGGGAGCCATGATGGAATGTAGAGAAGAGGAAACTATAAGAAAAATCAAAGAGCAAAGGTTTGTGGGAGGCATGTGATAGAAGACTAGGAATGAGGTTTATCTATTGTTTAGAGCATGTTAAATGCACACATGTCAATTATTTGCAAAGGAAAAATTCAAGATTCAAGGATGATAGGAGAGTTGTATAGGTATACTAGTTTGATTTTGTAATGTACCCCACTCTAGGTACACGATATAAATATTTGTATTTCTTTTGTCTCTTTAATTAAAATAAGAATTAGTTTCTTTTTGTCTGATTTAGATTATATTGGTATTAATTGGAGTCATATAACAACATGTATTCCTTTTACTTGAAATTTAGCATTGATATTTGGATAAATTATGAAAACTCATCAGTTAATGATTTTTCAACCTATTTTGATGATTGGAATCCTTGTAAGTCTAGTTGATTAAATGAAATAGACAAATATGAAAATCTAGAAAATTGATCAAAGAGGAAAAATAAATTCATTAAGTGAGTGATTACCAGCCAAATATACAAATAAAATATTCAATTCTTTCTAAATATTAAATGCACAATAGAATAAAATTTCTCACATCTTGATTAACATACGCTTGAAATTATAAGTTTATGGGACATCATTGACCATAACATTTTTATTTTATTAAAAAAAATAGGTTTTATACACATTAATGTATGAAACTCGTCAATTGAAACTTGATCCATTTTATATAGCCTTTTTCCATTCACATGGTGCTTCATGTTAATTTCTACTTGCCATTTGTGCATCATCTATCCAGAGTATGACCATGGACCACTATCTAGCATGGTAACCATAATCGATTCTCCCCTACATCTCTTCCTAGACCTCTCCCTCTCTTACTTTGCTATGCTTCTCCTCCTTCTCTCCCTCTATGTATTTTCTCCACTTGTCATTTCCCCTTCTTTCCTAAAACCATAAATGAAACAATATCTTCTTTACTTGACTCCAATTGTGATGGAAACACATACTCATAGGAAGTCATCTACTCCCAATGAACTCCAACACAAATGTGAGTCTAGTTGTCCAACCTTCCCTATAAAATTATGTACCATTAAGTTGTGTTTCACCATCCATGGTGTAAATAGTAGTTCTAGTAGCTTGCCTAACCTAGAGAGAATCAAAGCTATGACTCCTAGTCCAGTGTGTGACACTGAGTACTTAAACAAATCTTGATAACATGGATAACATCCAATGAAGGGGAGGTGGCACCTCCCCGGTGCCTTGCTCCCCATGGTCCAGATCATCCTCGGCATCACTTCTTTCACAGCAGTAGTGTTTCCAGAGCTATAGCTGCCAAGCTCATGTTGGGGCTGCTCACAGTGAGGGATGGGGAGAGGTGTGATGCGTCTCACTGAAGATTGGTTCCTGGATCTGGAAGCATTGGCTATGGTCGACTTCATTCTGTTCAAGACAGACAGATGGAGAGGAGTCAACACCCGTGGATCTGGTCCTCGAGCGGCTGCTCTGCCCCGTAGATCTAGAAGGGGATTTGTATCCCCTCCTACTCTCTGTACCTCCCCATTCTGAGTCTATTTCTGGTCGTGACCAGAGATATTGTGGCCTCATGACTCTATCGGCTTGATGGTTCCTATGGTTTTTCTACTATGGCGGTGGTGTGCTCCCCTTTTGATAGCTTGGGCGTTGTCCCACACCTACCCTACCAGCAGCATCCCCAGCACGGTGGAACTTCCAGACAACCTCGACTCTAGGCCTCGATGTGCGGCTCACTCTATTGCTCCTAGTGATGGGATGATGCTTCCCTGGTGTCAGTCGATTCTTTCCGAAGGTTTTGATCATCTTGAATTCCTTTTGACTCCAGACATTACTCCATGACCATCGACTCAACACAACTACTACTATGGTCTGGACGCCTCTAAGGCATTTGATGAAATGTCCCAGTGGCCCGGTGCCCTAGCATGCCGGCGAAATTCGGTTTCACTGCTCCTAACGACGGCTACATGCTGGCTTCTTCAATTGTTGCTTGAGGGTACATCCCCTGGTTCTTGATGTGGCATTGTTTCTCGGCTTCACGACGTCTCCTAGTAGGATGGCAGGTTCTTCCTCTCCACCTAGGCCCTCTCCATTGCTGCAAGCTGGTATTTGGTCCCTATTCATCCTGAAGATAATCTGTGCTAGTTGGTTCTTCTTGGTGATACATCATGGTTTAATGTGGAGATCAGCTCCCCCCTCCTGTTATAATTTCTAGGTGTGATTAATGTTAGTGTTTAGTAGGGGGATGAGATGCTTTGCACGGGTCAGCCATGGTGTAGATCCCAGTCATAGCATCTTGCACCTGGCTCATCTTCTTGTCTGCAGGTTTGGAGCACCTTTGCAAAGCTATAGATGATTAGGGCCTTCCCTACTGTTGTAGCCCTGGGTGCTCTCCAGGCATTCACCGACAGGTTAGCTACCAACCTGATGGGAGAACACCTACAGGTGTTCGACGAAAAGATTTATGGTGGAAAGATGAAGGCTAGGAGCCTGTGGCAGATGTTTCTAACCTTCGAGAAGAAGATACGGAGTGGCAGGCTATTTCTTCTTCTTTTTGGATTATCCTAGTTTTTCCTTGCTAGTTTTCTATTTGGAGGAAGGTTTGGTGATGACTTTGTTCTACAGATTGGTAGTTGAGAGCTGGGTCTATAGGCATGTTTGTGGGTGCTATTATTGGGCATGTGTGATCTTTCTTCTCCTCTTCTTCTCTGTGTTCTTTGTTAGATCCTCCTTTCTCCCGGCTTTATCCAGTGTGGAGTCTCTTTTCTATTTTGATCCTTTTATCCCCCTACATGGGGATTTAAAGGATCTATTTGTTTCCCCAAGGGGCACTTATCTAGCTAAAGTTTTTGGTTATCTAGTAATACGTTTTTTTTTCTAACAAAAAAAACATCCAATGAAGGGCAAATCTCCAATCTCATCTCAAAATTGAAAAGGAAAAGAATCCCACCCATCATACTTGCTTCATCTAGATGATGTGATTGGTTTGTCATGTACCTCAAGAAAATGGAAATGAGATTGCACAATTCTTGTGAACCTCCAAGCAAGCATTTAAATCATTTATTACTTTTTTATCAACCCTCCCCCATTCTTCACCATCAAACTCTCATATAATAGAATCACTTCAAAGCCCTATACCATGGATATTACAAACCTACACATTAGGATCCCCTCCTTCCTTCACACAAACACCCTAGCTCTAACCCATTTTGGAATTCATTCAATGACCCCTCTCAGCCTTCAAAAGAACTCCAGGAAAAGGTGGACACCTTCATATGTTTATGTCATGACATTTCCAACTTCGCCACCCATAAGATACATAAACAATATCTTGACGCCACCCACTTCTTGTATCTCGTTACACCTCTAGTGTAATTAGTACACTTGAACCCTTACCCCTCATCTAATAGTGACCAAAACCCATATTAAGGTTATGTAGATATCATAGGTTTTAGTAAGAGCATATATATATCAAGCTTCCATGTCTACTGCAATCTACAATATGAGAGAAAGATCTGTTGGGAAAGCAACCACTATGGTGAGAAGCACCAAACAAGGGTAAGAACTAGGCAAAACAAAGGCAAAAACTCCGTTGAAAGAAAACCCACTAAAGATTGGCCAAAATAAAAAATTTTGAGCTTATATATCCTATTCTTGAAGTCATCATTCCCGAAAGTCAGTTAATATGAAAATGTAGTAGATAATGGATTAGATAATAGATACTTGAGTACTAAGTCTGGATATAGCCATTATATAGATGTCCCAATCAATTAAACTAAAAGAATGCATGCATCTTTGTAAATACAATTAATATACAAAAGGTAGGTATTCTCAATTTTGACACTCTATTTTCCAAAGTGGATTAATAATGATAATAGATATTATATTAGACAATTAACATGTATGGAAACCTATCTATATAGTTAACCACCTTTTTTAATCTTATAGTATGCCCATTTCATTAATCATAACTATCCATTCCATATGCATACAAGATAGTACTTTTTCATTATCAAATATACATTTTTTAAATTATAATCTTAGAAAATTTAACAACGTCAAGATCATAAATTTGGTTACTTTGGTATGCAAAACCTAATAATTTCATTGTAGTATAGGTTTGATTCATTTATGATGGTCAAAAATAGACTTTGTCTAAGAGATTCATTTAGTAAGATTTTATATTTTAATAAGCTTTTCATAATCACATTTTTGTTTATGTTATTATCATTCATCTAAAATAAACTATATGGATATCAATATGCATATAGGAAGTTATAATATAACTAGTATGATGAGAAGTTCTAATATAGTAGTTCAATAAATACATATTCCCACACATAAGTGCAACAATAGTACATATAGAAATATTAATTAATATTTTATGGAGAGATAATAAAGATATGATACTTTAATAAGGAATGGATATTACTACCAACACATATATGTAATATAGCCATATTATATTTTTTATCTGTGTAGTGTGTTACTTCTTCTCATTAGAACCAAAATAATGTAAAAATGATGATGTACATGGAGTAAAAGAAAAAGATAAAGCAACTAAGTTTAGAAACTATCTAGGTATAATCTATCTTTATAGTCATCCAAAAGTTTTCAACTATAGATTTCCTACATTAAAATATGTTAAAGTTTGTCTCCTTTGAGTTTACATTTTGGGTGAAGATAATTGAGAGTTTAGATCATATAGATAGAACCATGCTGACATCGTCAATGCACTTTGCGCTAGATGGAATACAACTTTTCTCCAAAAATTTATCCATACTCCTTTCATGAACTAACAATTGATAAAAGTTGTTTAAAATCTTTTGTATTCAAATACCATAACAAAATATAGAAGGGTACATAATTCTTCTTTAATGAATATTATCATGACTAGGAAATTCGTCCAGAATCCTCCAGACAGTAAAAAAAACATTCTATTTTGTTCTCCACTTTTCCATAATAGTTGGTCCAGTAACGAATTGTATTCCTAATCCTTATAAGATCATAATAGTCAGTAAAGGAAACTAGCTCATTGCCATTCATACGATAA
This sequence comes from Alisma plantago-aquatica, assembly GCA_963693085.1. Taxonomy (NCBI): domain Eukaryota; kingdom Viridiplantae; phylum Streptophyta; class Magnoliopsida; order Alismatales; family Alismataceae; genus Alisma; species Alisma plantago-aquatica. Next base: position 1,297,535,427 of record OY856412.1, on the reverse strand, counting down.
GAGTCATAAAAAATTATCAGGCTTAATAATATTATTTAGGTGTAAATATCTCAATTCTAATATTGGTATTCTGTGACTAACCAATGCCCAACATCAAACAAGAATGTTAGGCTAGAAAATATTTCTTTTCCAAGCTTTGAATTAGAGTTAATATCTATTAAGTTTTCCAAGAAAACACTTGAAGAAATTGAGATATATCTCCATAGATTTGTATTCTTCCCATTACCCATGTGGCAGGTAACATTTCCCTTAGTGACCACTCTATAGTAAAAGTATATCTTTGGGCATATCACTTATTTTCTAAACATGAATTTTGGGAGAAAAATTAATATCTAATGGAACATACACCATTTAATAAGATTTGAACCTTAATGTGTCTTTAAGTGATCATAAAAAGAATGAAAATAATAAGGATTTTAGTACTAGGAATTTATACACATTGTTTATATGACTAACATACATAATGTATTTTAGGATGAAAATTGGACATAGTGGACCACAGTATGTCAAAAGAGTTAACCTTTATACATGACAATCACATGCACACAATTTTATGATTTTGTTTAGGCAGATAATGATTGAACACTAAATGTTATCAATGAGTCATATTTAGAGTTATACTTATATCTTTGATTCTCTTAAATCCTTCTAGACTCTCAAATATTATTGATATATTTCTTCATTTATGATTATTAGAATCTTAACTCTCACGTGTAGGGGTCATTTGGATCCAGTTACTATATGTTGGATATAAACATCCCTTTTGTACTTGAATCTATTTGGAACCATCATATGATCTTGCCTACTTTATTATGCATGCATGGTTTTGACTAGTCATATCTAGAAGTAGATACACTATACATTTAGGGAACTAAGGTTTTAGTCCTCCATACACAAAACTGAGGTTTTTTCCTCCCAATATGAATTAATATTTTATTCTCCATGTCGCATGTTATTAATTTTGACATTGAGGTTTTTGTCCTTCTTTTGGGTACTGAGGTTCTACTCCTCTTGTTGTTTTACTATTTGTCATCGAGTCTTTAGTCCTCCCACCCTTGATTTTGAACTTATGGGTTCAAGTCTTACTTTTTAGATTATGCTAGTATTTTTTATAATAAACATACATTTCATTATTTATTAATGATTAGGGAATTGTTCATAATATAAAGAATCCTTATTCAATTGTTCACATTATATCAATGCCTCTCCATCTTGATACTATTCTTTTTACTTACTTCTTCTTAAACTTATCCAAGTGTTGAAAGACTCATTTGATTCAGAACACCCTAACTATTGATTGAATATTTAAATTCTGAATATATTTATTAAATGGACATATACTATTTTTCTCTGACACATACCCTTTCTTTTTCATTTCCTCTTATAGGTATTGTTCAAACCCACACAAATGTATGCGTTTTAGAGGATAATGACTCAAAAGGACCATGAAAAAATACAATTGGTTTTGAAGGATATCTTGAGATGTCCATGTTTTTTAAATAAAATGGCCCTTAGTATATGTAGTTGTAACTTTTTTCTTATTAAAAGAATACCTCTTGCGGTGAGGAACATTAAAATGTTTGAGATAATGTAATAGTTAAATTGTTTTTATGCTAAATAACTATCATATACTTTATGGATCATACATTTTTGTAATAAGATACATGTTTTTCATTATACATAATGGTGTTTTTTGTGGTTGGTTACATAATGGTGTTTTGGTATTTAAATTGCTTTATTTATCCAAAAGTATGTAGTGAATCCCCAACCATGTCCTACTCCTTATAGTATGCTATCAAATCTTGAGAATTCAATTAGCCTGACTATTTTGAGGCTACCCTTGACTATGTAGTTAGATGACCCTATATATGATGTTGATGTACGTATTCTTGAGTTGAGATACCAATTAGGGTTTCAATTCCTATCTAATTTAGTGAAAGCCACTCCCAAAATTAACCACTAAAATGGGTGCCCTTTATACCACTACTTTGTTTATGGAGGTAAATCTCATAGTGATGGGTTCATATCACATGATTTAGGAATTTAGTCCAACCACCAAAGAGTGTCGATTTCCTCAAACACTCATAATTAGTCCTAAACCCAATTCCTACACCACCCTATTATATGTTGTCTTTCAAGCAAGTCTTTGCTATGTATATGTCAAGAATCAAGCATGCATGGGTAGCAATGTTGAACCCTGACATAAGTTTTAGAGTAATTATGCTACCCTAATATGGTTTGGAAGGACCTCCCTTCAACGTTGTTGCTTCAACCAATCTTCCTATGGCACTGAATACTATCATCCATGAGTTCCAATTTACAATGCAGTATGGTTTGTTGAGGAGGTTATTGATACTTGTTGAAGGTCCTTTAAAGTTCATCTATATTAACTTCACAATTTAAGTTGGACACCTAAATGATTTTCTTAGGGTGTATGAATATACAAATAATATATAGTGACCAAGTTTTGTGTGATCATATAGTTCTCTTGATCAATAAGATCTTATCTCTTTTTGTGATGGTTCAGTGATGAGATTAGTCTTGAATGTGCAATAATAAAGTGTTTTGTTCCCTGGCATACATTTAAGACAAAGTGATAAGTAGTGTAAAACCAATAAGGAAATGTTGGAAGTTGACATCATCTATTAGTAAAGACTATCCCTCTCCCCTATGTTTTAAGTTATAGATGCTTTTAGTATGTTCTTCTAGATAATTGGAAAGATATATTTATCTCTGTGGAAGTATTTGATGGGAGTGATTATTTAAGATTTTGAAGTTGGTGACTTGGCCACAGATTATTATTTCCACAATTTGAGATTTACATTTCAAGGTTTTCTTCATCAACGTTATTTTCCATTATTGTTCTACATATACAAAAAAATTGAGTTTATTGATGAGTTTTGTAGCCAAGCCACCATAGATGAAATGTAATTGTAGAGTGACCCTTAGTGAAGTAAACCTTGATAGGTTACTTAGAACCATAAGCTTTGTATATAAATATGAAACCAAGCAAAAGGAGAATGTTGAGGTATGCATGACTCATCTTGTATACCCAGTGTGACCCTAGGTCTTCAGTTGTGTTGTAATTTGTTTTTTACAAATGTATACTTGTAATCCTTCAAGGTATGACTCACCTCACGATAGTGTGAGATTAATTCAATGACACCTCTAAGATACTTACCCTGATTAATATAATCATAATGTTTATAAGGAAAGTTATATTATTATAATGAGTATTCTTGGGATAACTTGGTACTATATTAAACAAATAAGAAAGATGGAGTAATAGGTTGTGAATAGTTGGATTTTTAAGAAAAAAATCCCTTCTAAGGGGTAGAGTGTTGTAACATAACCCACTTTACATACAACCACCTAACACTCCCTATTCCTTATGCCTTTTAAACTAAAACAAGAATTAGTTCTCTTTCCCTTAATATAAACGATGATAGGATTAATTGGAGTCCATTAGAAACAAGTATTAATAAACATCATTTTAGACGAAACGTAACATTAACAAACCTAATTTATTTCTCAGTGGGTTTAATTATACAAGTCTACCAATTAATGAGTTTTGACCCTACTTTGACACTCTAGACTCTTCCTAAGTATGATTGATTAAAGGGAATAGATAAGTACATTAACACTTCAAATTAGCTAAATGGGATACTAAATGCATTAAGTGAGTAATTATCAACCAAATACCCATATAAAATACCAAATACTTTCTATCGATCAAATTGACATTTCAATTAGAGTTGACATATTTTTATTATCATGTATGTTAAATTTAAGTTAGAGGGGCATCATAACCCTATCATTTAATTGATTAAAATTTATATCTTTTATACACAATTATTTGATCCACTGACTGAAACTATGGTTTGCTTCATTTATCCTTTTCTCATTCATGTACAGATCCATGCTACTTTCTCCTTCTAGTTTGTGTGTTTGCACTGAGAGGAAGGTTATTGACTATTGGCTAACATAATTATCAAGACCGCTTATCCCCACCATCTCATCCTCAAACTTTAGTTATTCACTTTTCCATACTTCTTCTCCTCCTCTCCCTCCAGAATGGCCTCCTTCTTCCTCTCTCCCATGTCTCCCAAAAACTCTAGATGCACCCATGTCTTCTTCTCTTGACACCAACTATAGACAAATACACCTACATATAGTAAGTTTTCTATCACCACCAAACAATGAATCAAATGTGAAGCCACTATTTGAATGCCCTCACTACAAAACTCTATACAGCATAATAGACGCCTTAATTTACTTTGCATGCAACTAGTAATTAATTACTTGTGGAGATGCTTTTGACCAACCATGAATCAAAGATTAGTTGTCATTGCTCACCAAGAATATAAAGCATGAGAACTATGACTCCTTGTCCAGTATATGACATTCAATCTCAATAGATCCTGGATAGCATCTCACCAAGGGAACATTTCTAGTCCTATGTCAAAATTGAAAAGGAAAAGAACCCTATTTGTCATTTCTTATTCATACATCCACCATGAGCAGTTTGTCATCTACTTAGAGAAAATGGAATGGGGTTGTGAAATGCTTGTGAACCACCAACCAGAATTCAAGTAATCTATTTATTTCTTCCAAATCCTCCTCGACTCTTTCCCATAAAATTGTCATCCTATAAAACCTTTCCAAAGAAATTGCGCATCAACATGACAAACTAAATCGAAGGAGCACCTCCTACCATCATGCAACCACCCCAAATTTGACTCATTTTGAAATGTATTCCTTGAACCCTCTCATCCACCATGAGATCAATGGGAAGTGACAATTGTCTCTCCATTTACCAATCATGACCTTTCCAACTCTGTTACCCATCAAATACCCCATAGAACTCCCAAAACTACCCATTTATTCTATCCCCTTTATGTGTCATAGCAAACACACCAAATACACTGTAACATCCCAGGATTTGAGGCCTCATATAAGTTGATCTTAAAAGGAATAATTGGACTACCCATATCACCAAGGTGTACCTCCTTTTCTAGAGCCCATGGTAGTCGTAATCTGACTATTTCAGTTTTGTATCCCTAGTTAGAACCCTATATTTGCATAGTTTCCTTATGTCCCTTAGGACCACATGCTTGGATAATTTATCCGTAGAACCTAGACCTTGGAGTTTGGGTGTTTGGGGAGATATTAGAGTGCACATTGGAAGCATGATGGATCTTGAGAATGGTAATTGTAACCTAATGCATGCTAAGGATGGATAAATGAAAATAAGGGTCATGTTGACCTAAACCCTAACTTGTAATAATATAACCCTAATCTATACATCTTTAATGCCTTTTATGATACTAATGATGTTAAGAGCCATAACCCCTCCAGTAGGTGGGGCCCACATGGGCATGTGACATGCCAGTCTTGAGCCATGCGGTCTAGGCAGGTAGGAAAGGGTTGTCCATGGTTGACGTAGCCACCCTTGCGCTGGTATTTCATGATTGGGGGCTAGGTGTCCATGGGCCATTGTGGGTCTGCACTGAAATGGGGTCAGATTGTGAGGCCATATAGACGAACCTTGACGAGGACGTCAAGAGTCTAAGTGGGGGATATTGTAACTTCCTAGGATTTGAGGCCTCAGAAAACATGATCTTAAAAGGAATGATTGGACTACCCATATCACCAAGGTGCACCTCCTTTTCCGGGAGCCCATCACTAAGAACTCCATAGTTAAGCATGCTTAGCTTGGAGTAGTACTGGGATGGGTGACCTGTCAGGAAGTTGATCATGGAATGCACGTGAGTGAGGACAAAGTGCGTAGTTAAGGCTAGTGGTGGTTTGTGGGGACAATCATCATTCCTAAAACTTTACTAGAGCCTTAGGTAGTGGCCCCATACATTACATACACTAGGGAAATAAACCCCTATACTTTTTCCTTTTAACGGTTATCAATCAATTATAAAACATGGGAATGGATTTCAATATTGAATGTATAAGTCCCAAGGAAGAATGTTACTAAGTATTACTCCAAACCAATTGAAATGAACAAAAAGTAAACTCTAGTGTGAGAGTGGTTAAAAAACTAAGAAAGAATCACAAATGTGGGAAGAAAAGCAGTTGACTGGGTTTTAGATCAAATGATAACGATATTGAAGTTTTAGGTTATCATCACCATAAACCATGTGTTTACTTAAAATATTCAACTCTTTAGTTTAGTGATTAAATCAGGAGCATGTGGATTTATGTCGTTGAAATGCACAAATCTGACAAGGGTTGTAGTTCTCTCAATATTGAAGTCTTGGTAATTAAGGATCCTAGTCCAACAATCCAACAAGATTCTATCAAGGGTCTCATCAAGAATACATGATTTCCATTTCAACATTCAAACCTATGGATATGGGGTCTCATCAGAATAAGTTATACATGATAAGATAAACTGGATAAAAAGGTCATAATCTTGATCAGGGGTCTCGTCAAGAGATTATGGGTTTATTCTTAATGTGATCAAGGGTCTCATCACCAAACAAGAACATAATCCAATTAACTGAAAAACAAGTCCAAGATCTGATGGGTAAAAAGATCATATCTCTATCAGGGGTCTCGTCTGGAGATTATGGGCTCATCTTTGTTTGGATTAGGCATCTCATCGCACCACAACAATGTAATCTATTTATCAAAATATCAAGTATAGAAATGGCTAGAAAACATTCTTTCACTAAATATTGAAGTTGAATACAATCAAAGTAAGGAAATGGCCCTAGGGATAGCCCCCATGCCCCAGTAAAGAAACTACTCAAACATAATGGAAATTGAGAAAAAAAACATGTTGGTATGTTTTCCCTGAGAGCCAGTCATTTGTTGATTTTAAGGGCATATCTTGTAATCGATTCGACTAATAATAAAGACATTTGTCGTCTATATGTTTGTTCAATTATGAGATGATGATACAACGTATTAGATGTCTAAAGGATAATATTTCTTGATGGCGTATGTCTTCAGGGTGAGGACTTGAACAGTGAGATCATATGCATGATATGAGTATGTATATATTCTTGTTATGGTCTTAGTTGGACATTATTACAGGAGCTAATAGACAAAAATGATACATTATATTAGACTGTGTTTTGGTTGATGAAAAATCTCATTAGTCATGATATATGATATCAAACCAAACACATATGTGCTTTTTAGAGAATAGTATATCAAATGGACCCACCTTGATAAGTGATGCATGGATTATAGTCATAATCACATATTAATGTGATAGTGGTGATTGTGATACTACACCTAAAATCACTACACTCATCACATGTTGTTCGATGATTTTAACCTCATCTAAAGTGACCTTGAATAAGGGTTTCCTTAAAGGCGAAGCTCGGGTATATTCTGACACATAACGATTGACTATGAGTGATGTAGATGGGATTTGTGACCCCTAATAGAGTTGATATCATGGCCACTTGATAATTGAGACTGAAGAATTGTATGGACATACTCATGTGAATCAATATGTGATATTGAGCTCATATGCATCTCTACAGTCTGCTCTGGTTCAAGGAACATGGATTGAATGATTAAAAGGATGACAATTTCGAGTTCAATCTTGATATTTTAGACAAAGGAATTATACAATCACAATAACATTGATCATATATCTAGGTTGGAGTTGTTCTCCAACTTTCTAATTGAGTAGCATTGATGTGATGTCGGACACCTCTTATACCTAATGATGTCATAAATTGGTTATGGACATTCACTGTCAATGTAATTTGGGACCTATAGGGTCACACACAAAGGATTCACCTCTATTAGGAGTTTTAATCACGAATAAGGTTTGACTTGGTTAGGAAAGTGTTTAGGTAATCAAATTAAATAGTACTAGTGAATGAGTCTATCAACAAGAGTGTCCGGTTGTCCAATTGATGTGCCAATCAATCAAAAAGAGAATTAAGTTGACCGAATGGGATGTATATATATGGACAATGGAAATAAGTCAATTGATTGGAATGTCCAATCAGGAAAATAAATATATTTCCTATTAGATTTTCGAAATTAACCAATTGAGTGATTGAAATGTTCAGTTGACTGATTGGTGAATCGATGATGTTGCTGTAATGACATGTACTAATCATCGCATCAAAAGCCATTACTTTAAAAATAGGAAAATATTCCAATCAATTGAAGGGAATGTCCATTTGATAGTACCATTCGACCAACAAGAATATCCAATCAACCGGTTGGAGATTCACATCAGAAATTGAATCGTAAAAATCTATCACTTTCACTCCTAGTTGATTTGGAAACTTTGACCCTGGCCCTCCTATAAATAAAGGGTAGTCAAGGCTTTCTAGAGACACAACTAGTGCTTCCAAATGTAGTCCTCTCACAGTTGTAGTAACATGAGATCCCAAGCAAGTCTTACCCCTAAAATGAAGAGATAGTACAGGAAAACAACTTAGTGCTGGCACATTGACATCAAAGGAACTACCTCCTTATTGTTGGCTCTAGAAAGAGAGACAATGAGTTATATGTGGTCTATGTGGACTAGCATAGAGGCATGGAGGTTGTCGCCAACATGCTAAGAGGACTGTTTCAGTCACTGTCCGTTGTGTTACCCTAGGAAGCCACCCTAAAAACTATCCATGTGTTGTCAGATCAAGTAGCACCATGCAACACAAATTGTCATTGGACTTGCTATGGGGCCATGTATATGCCTTGTAAACCCTCTTTCCTAGATACATTGTTGTTGACGTGATCAGCTGGTTTGGGATTCAAGATTTTTTTTATTTTTGACGTGATCTTCTCCCAAAAGTGGTATTAGAGCCACATTAGTCTAAGATGTATCATGATATAATATATATGATCATATTCATTTTTTGCATATATGTAAATAATTAAAATGATTAATTTTCATATATGATTACACACTACATACTATCCCTATATATACAATCAATACATATGACTCTAAAATTTGTTTTGATGGTAGATGAATATGCAGTTATGGCCAACACCCTTTGTGGGTGTGTGGTTGGTTGAATGGTTTTATTCTTGTTGTTATTCAATTTTCATAACGATCCTCTACCTTGTTATCCACATGTAAATTAAGGCTTCCCTTCCTATTCTCCCCTCAAATGTAACTTGAGGTTTCACTTTTATATTGTAATAAATTCAAAGGAATGGTGTAGTTTTATTTCATGTTTTAGAAAGAGAAGAAGCTCTATACAACCATGTTGACTGACTAGGAAATCGAGTTAATTAATTGGGGGACCAAGGAGGACATAGACAGAAGGATCATTCGATCAACTAGTGGTCCAACCGATCAACTAGAGGAGTCTAGATACCACTTGAGCTAGTTGATTGATCCATGAAGATCAATCAAATGACATGCATGCCAACCGATCGACTAGAGGGTACAATCAACCGATCAGGCTAGTTCCAGTAGAGATTTTCTATAAATTATCTGCTACATGTGTGACAAGGTGAATTTTAGCATAAGTATGATTTAATTCCAATTTTACCCTCATTATGTTCACTCTTGACCCCAATATATTTTTATTAGCCTCTAAATCAATATTAACACTCAAATTTGAAATAAGAATATCCATGCGAATTTTATACACATTATAACACCTCTCTCTAGAGGTATGCCTAACAAATTGATGTGAGAAACATCAAAATACTCCCTAACCTCTATTTCTTCTAAGAGCCACACTTTTGGCTCCGACTTGGTAACTACCATAAAGAATGCTAGACAATCTTTATCTAGCATATGTTCCTCTTTTACAACTAACACGTACATGTTGGTGGTAGAATCTTTCACACCTTTAATGGTAAAGGGTGCATGACCTGGTTGCTCTATTCTTATATTCTTTTCCCTAAAATATATTTTTTCAATATATTTATAAAGACAATCCATTCCTATAATAAAATCAAAATCATTCATATCAAGTATGATCCCCAATTCAACTAAAACTTTAACATTGTGGCCCTTTATATTAAGCAATCCTACATCCTATGTACGACATTCAAACTATGCACTTCATGGTAAAGGATAGGAAATGAAATTCTAGGGATGGTTACCTTCTATGAGATGGTTGGCATTGCCCTGAGATTATTCATTATCAATGGAAAAGACTTGGGTCACCGATGCTCTCCTGTAGGAGGGGATACTCCCTAGGGTGTTTCCCCATTGGTTGAGCCACCACTAGACATGGACCTCATGGTTCAAGAAGAGGACATTTAAACCTGATATGTCTTTCTTGTTGGAAATGGTACCACACCTTCTTCTCATGGTAACACCTACCAGGGTGCTTCTTCACACAAGTGCAATAATCAGAGTGACAGTTCTACTGACAAAGCTTTCCCTTTCCTCTATTTCTACCCTTGCCATTGTTATGCCCTTGCCCTTTCTTGTTATCATTCCTTGGGGTAGAAGTTCCTTCAGTGAACCCTAGATATCCCATATGTGGATTCTGTGTAGGCATGACTGTCTTCTCCATGACTATAGTGAAGTTGAGAGCCTTAGTGAAGTTTGGGGGTTTACTCACCATTACAAGAGGTTTTATTTGAGAGTGCAAGCATTCCACAAAATATTTTACTTGCCGATCTTCAGTCATCATATAGACAAAATGCTCTAGGAGGTGGAACTTTTGGAAATACTTCACCACTAACATGTTACCTTGATACAGGAGCAGAAGTGCTTTTCCTTCTCTTTATTGGTAGAGATGGGAATGAATCTTGTAGAGAAGATGGTATATATGTCCATCCAGGCCATTGTCTCTACAATCAAGTCTCTGATGGTGATTTAATTCTCCCATCAGAGCTTTTTGGTTCCCTCCAGAAGGTGAGTAATCAAGAGAACCTTCTTATTGTATTGCACATTCAGAATGTGGAAGCCATTCTCCACATCTAAGAGCCAGACATCTTCCTTGTCAACCACCTAATTTTTGTATTCAGCTCATAACTTTTCTATATTGTGCTTGATGAAGTCAAGGATGTTGGATCCTAGACAAGGGAAGATAGGTAGGGGTTCACCATTCTCATCTCTGACAACATCTTTCAGTGGTAGGGAACAAATGGCCTCGGTAAGCTTCTTCTATTGCTCTAGACAGAGCACATCAGGGGTATGAACAACTATTTGCCTGACTATCGGTCTAGAGCCAAAAGCATGGTTGGGGTCATCCTTGGGATCATCTTCCATTATAAGTTCACCCTTGTGGTCAGGACCATCTGCAGGGTTTGACATGCCAAAGGAGAAACCTTGTGCTCATGACCTCTCTTAGTAGAGGCCTCATCCTCCCTCTTCTACTTCTTGGATGAATCACCCTCCATTGACCGCAACCTATTTTTTGAGAACAATTTGTTCTTGTGGGAGGGCCTCCCTTCTGGATATTCCATGGGTGTGTCATCAGGGATGGTGGTGTTCTTGATGCGGGCCATGCTGATTCACATGAATCACTTTATTTCAATTTTATTTTTAGGGTATATAAAGCATCATAAAGTTATGTCCATGACATCTTATCTACATGAGTTTTATAATTTGACAGAGGATGCCTTTATCCCTAATACCCTAACCCTAGTACATAGAAGGGGTAGAGGGAGAAATTATCAAGTCCCTAGGATTTTGGTGAGTGACGAAAGGGGATTGAGAAGGGATGAAATTACATGAGAAGAAATCCTAGAGGTATTTTATTTCGAGTAAAATCCTCCAACTTTATCCAGTCATGACGCTCAGGCTCAGGAGTCCTTGTAAGCTGAATAACGGTGCAAAGGAATGTTTTGTCAGTCCTTACGTTGTGGTCCCTTCCAGACATCAACTTCTTTAGAAAATACTGTAATAATTCCATTGGGATTTACAAAACTCTTGAAATTCATTAATGATTAAAGGTTAAATGGTGAACCAGACTCTAATACCAAATGTAACAACCCCCTCTCCTTGTTATCCCCTATTCAGGCAGACCTAGAGGCCAAGGGGCATTATCATATTACATGATTGAAGTTTATCATTTAACCAATAATAATTACAAATTTTACTACACAAAAAAGATTTGATAACGGGATGAAGATAAAATCTCCACAAGAGTTATATGAAAAGGGATATATATTGTTCATGACATGAAATAAATCTATCTAACCAAGTCCTCCAGGAGACATTAGATCTTTTCTTTTGGTACCTTCTTCTCAGGATGTCCATATCTCATCATTAATTGTAGACTTGTATAAGTTTAACCTAAAACACCATGAAACAAAACAACAACCAGTATATCAAGATATACGGGTATGGTCTTACTCACCTTGGATCACCAGAGCTAGCTAGGTTAGCTCCCGACCATGGAGATTGGGGGTTCCCCGCTTCCCTCCGCCTCCACCCACATTGCTAGTTCCAGCGATAGTAAGGATGCATATGATAGGCTTTTCCCCATGTGGATGTCATAGTAGGGTGAGATTGGGCCAAATCTATTGTAGGAGGGGGATAAGCGACTGTGGACTAGGTTCAACAACCCAATTATGGAAGAGATGGAGGACTACCATCACTTCTCCAAGGTGCCCTTTTGATGGAGGATGATCCCAAGGTGCCCTTCTTCATGGAGGGGGATAAGCGACTGTGGACTAGGTTCAACAACCCAATTATGGAAGAGATGGAGGAATACCATCACTTCTCCATGATAGGACAAATCCTTGGTAAGAAGTTCCATCCCCAATAGTTGAAGGGGTGGATGATACGACACTAGCGACCTAAGGGGGAGATTGAAGTGTTCACTCTCGATGGTGGGCTCTTCCTCACCTAGTTTTCCAGTGATGCTGATCACAATGGTGTTATGATAAAGCGGTTGTGGTTCTTCGACAACCAATTGGTGCTAGTCCATAAATGGAAACCACAAGATGATACTCATAGAGCCACATTCACCACATCACCTATCTGGGTATCCCTTCCCGATGTGAGTAAGCATTGGAAATCATGAGTCATACCTCTCATCACCCATGCCATCGGGGTACCTAGAGTGATAGATAGACTCTCTAATGGATCTATTCAAGGTTGTGCAGATTTTGTGTGGACATCTCCACCGATAAGGAGCCATCCCCTGTGGTGATGGTCTAGCTATCCAACGGAGATGAATGGGAAGTGAGATTCAAATATGAAGCTTTGCCCGACCGCTGTAGTACCTATAAAGTGTTTGGATACGATGTTAGGTTTTAGGGGAGGCAGAGAACGCAGCGGAAACAAAAAAAAATTCTCCTCCCCAATCGAGAACAAGGAAATGCGTCAACGTCTATACAATATGAAAGGATGGTTTGTGGAATCATACCTTGTCCCGAGGCTTGCTCAGAGACAATACCTCGCGGCTTGTGCGGTCTTCACCTCCGGTCTTGGACGGTTTCTATGTAGCTCCTGGTCACACCGGGATTGACGACTCATGGTCTCACCGGGCCTGTCGGGATTGACAGCTGTCCTCTGAGCGGCTAAAATCTCCCACCTCTGAAGTAGTCCACACGGACCACTTGGAACTCCAATCTCCTTGTCCCACAAGGATTTGGAAGGAGTCACACCCTCCTATCAGCGTACTAGTCACTGACACACTCTCCTGCCACCAGTCACTTTCTGTAGTTGTCTTTCCCTTGCTGTGCCTCCCTTATCGGGTAGCACTTGCTCGGGCTCTCTCGGTTACCAAAACTAGAGAGAACGACAAATTTATAGAGCAACTGGTTGCACTGAGTTGTTCTTTTGAGAAGCCCCCAATACCCCTATATATATAGGAGGGTCATGGGACATGGTTCTCTATTCCGGACAATGCGGGACTAAAGCAGGAGTAGAAGGGTTCGAGATTTTCCACAAAAACAACCAACTGCGCAACCTGAACCGATTATTTCATTTATGAAACGGTCGGTTGGGGACCTGAGCCGGTCGGTTGACACCTCAACCGATCAGTTGGGACCCATGAAATGGTCGGTTCACTTCTAAACTGGTCGGTTCGTGGTCCTGATCAGTTCATTGGTATCAAATACCAATCCTTGTTCCAATCCAATTGGGCAAGTGAAACGAAAGGAAATTTCTCACCGACCTGACTTTCCCAACTTGCTCGGTTGCACCAGTTGAACGATCGTTTCAACATTTGAAGCAATTGTTTCACCCTATCCATGAGCTGATCGACTCACCACCTGAGCCGATCGGATCACCAAGCTGAGCTGATCGGTTCATCACATGAGCCGATTGGTTGGGAGTGCAGATTGTGAAGAATCAGTCAATTTGCAGTTTCAATCAATCCGATACTCTAATCAATCAGTCCAACACCTTGAACATTATGATACTGAGCTATCAATTTATTGAGTGTTTATTGAACTACTAAACTCCTTTAGTAATCAATCTAAACATTGTTTGTGGACAAAACTCCTCTTCCAGGTTCAATCATATGTGTGTGACCCTGCAGGTCCATTTCATGTTGGCAGTGAAAGTCCATAACACTTATGACTTCACAAGAAAAGAGCGGTGCCTAGTCACACATCAACGCTACCCAAGTGAAAAAGAAAGTTGGAGAAAAACTTTCAATCCTACAATCCGTGAATGGTGTTACAGTGAATGTATAATTCCTTTGTCACTGATATCCTGAATGAACTCGAGGCATGGAACAATCATCCTATCAATGTTCATTCACTTTCTTGATCTCAGAGTAGATTGGAAGAGATATGTATGACATCAATATCACATACTGATTCACACATGTGTGCACACCTTTCTCAATTCTACTCATCAAGCGGCCATGGATATCAAACTCCCTCAGGAGGGACGTATCCCATATCTATCACTCACCCCTCAAAAACCCATGTGTCAAAGCCACCAAATCATCACCTTTATAACAACCCATGTTTCAGGACTACGTTTGATGATGTCAAAGTGTGCCCAACGACATGTGTTGAGTGTAGTGATTTCAGGTCAAACAATCACACTCACCACCATTACTGTGAGTACTGACTGTGACTACCATGTCATGGTTCCATGTGTCAAACTCACAGTGGGTCTGTCTGGTACACTTTTTCTCTAACAAGTACCTATGTGTTTGGTTTGATAACTCTATATCATGACTAATGAGATTCTGTCATCAACCAACACCACAATCTAGTCTTGTGTGTCATTGCTGTCTATCTACCTTCCACAATGACATCCGACTAGGGACATAACAAGAATGTACAAACTCTTAGCATCCGTATGATCTCATCGTTCAGGTCCTTAACCTGAAAGCATACGTCATTAAGTACTGTCATTCTCTAGACATTCAATCTGTTCTATCACTATCTCATATGACTGAACCAGAAAGAATTGGAAGCTTGTCTTTGATGTTTATCAAATCAATCTTAATGTATCCCACCAATCATCCCATGATTGGCTCTCAGGGCATACATACCAACAGACTCCCACTTGCACTGCAAGCCAATCACCCTTTGAATCATATTCATAGTGATCTTCAAACATATCCCACATGTTACTCTGCTCTAGTGCAATCATAGTGAGTAATGGCAAGACTTTGCCAAAGTCAGTATAATTGCATGTCTCACATCTCTTCGCTATACGTCACCCGTATGAGATGGAGTTTCCGCAATATGCGATATAGTATTCCTTTGCTAACCTTTAGCCACATTGCATGATCAAGGATTCCATACTTTTCATCAATGAGCGGAATATCTATAAGTTCATCTCATGAACTTCCAGATCCATATAGTATCCACTGTTGTCCTTAACACACAAATACTCGACATTTCCTTTTAAATAGTTTGATTTGAACACTTCCAATTATCAACAAACTTTCACCTTTATATATCCTATATATATTTTGCGATTAATTTTTTGTCCTTTTCGGAAGTTCGCATCAATGTAACTCTTTACATTGAACTCTTCCTTATCTCAATAGAACTAGTACTTCTCAAGTACTTATCAAGTTCTCATGGTGTTCCAGTAACCCTTACTGGAAGTAGACAGACATCCACTCGTCATGTCTCACATACGAGTTATCAGGATGAGCACATCATATTGCCATGTCCTACATACAAGATGATAAATGCATTTTTGTTCTTGCCATGTCGATACATGCAAGATAATGAGATGATTACATAGATGATAGATCCATATCTATTCTTAGTGTTTCCATTCTTCATAAGAATTGGACACTTGGCCTTGGGATACTAACTCCATGTAATATGGACAAGTTTTCTCCCATTGAATCTGTGCATACTGAACCCTTCAGTACAGATTGCCAATGTATGCTTTCTCTTTTCAGGTCAAGAGGTTTTCGAGAACTATCTCTATAGATCTCTATTCCTGTCACATAGGAAACATCTCTATCTTCCTTAAAGATAATTTACACTTTTGGATTTCCATTCTAGAACATTTCCATTTCACATCAACATGTGGAATGTGAACACGCTCCCACTAAATCATGGATCCCTTCTTTATCTTTGACATATCAGTCAAACCCTTTGACTATATCATCAAAGTAAAGATCCAATTCTGATTTGATTGTACTCAATCAATCACATTGATTAGTCCATTGTAACTTACAGACTTCATTTGCATTAGTGGATTCATAAACCTAATAGGTTGTGTCACGTACACATCCTTGTTTTATTCCTCATAGGAATGCGGTTTTAGTATGCATATGCCAAATGTCTTAGTCATTAAGTTGCAATCAACAAGCATCATCATTCTCAAAATGTTATCCATGTGTCTTAACACTTAATATTCATTTGCACTTATGGATTTCATCCAATGGGTGCTACCATCAAGGTCATACCTTATGGTTCACATGGATGTCATTTAGGATGTAATGGTCATAAACCATAACTCAAAATTCGGTTCCTCATATTCATCTAGATAGTTGACTCATCACATGAACAACTCATCACATGATAAACGAGGTGTATCTATCAAGGATGTAAGAACTCACAACTCCTTGTGATTCTCAATGTCCTTTATTAGTGTGGGGTATTCTTTTATTAAGAAGAATTCAGTTATTTGATAATCATTCTCTAACTCCTTAGAGTATGATTCCTTCTTGATTTAGGCATCGCCATGACTTAATCATGAGTTCACTATGATACACTATCATAATCATTCATAATGATCTCAAACATTTGGTCCAAGGGTTTCATTCATTGATCTCATCAAGAATTAACACTTTACCAAATTTGCACTTTTTCTATGATAATCTTGAACATTTCAAGATATTCATATTGGTATTTCTCTGAACACCATTTGAAGCATTAGCATTTGTTCCAATAGGTATGTAAATACATCACATGTATCATACCTAATAGGATAATCATTCTCCCACTACATTTAGTGAAGTTGATTAATCATGTTCAAGATATTCATGTCTCTTACTGGTTCTCTAACTAAAAGAGTCTAGATTTATCCATCACATGGAAACTAGAAATGAATTTCTCATGATTGATGCTAATTTGATTGTTTGAGTTATCTATAACTTTTAGGTATCATTTTATCTTATGCATATCAAATACCACAAGATATAAAAGGCATTTCCACAAAGATCATATCTTTAGAAATTGAAACATCTCTTTATTGATTGCCATCATTGTCATACAATATGCAAAAATAGTGTTTCTATCTATTGGAAAATATGAAATAGCAGTTCTCAACTCTATTTCGTGCCCCTTAGGCTGAAATAAACTGAAAGGTACTCCTATCTATGGCAGCAACACTTGCTCCAATGATGGGTACTCCTTTCTGGGTCCTTTCACAAAGGCCATCACTTCTTTGTGGATATTGCATATGACATATCCATATCTTGGTATCATATACCTCAGATAAAGAAGTTGTTCATTTCATGATACCTTAGGTGGAGATCTCCATCCCCTCCTTCATCTTCTTTTGTTCTTCCAGATATAGAGCACAATTCCCTCATACACCCTTTCCCCATGTGCCTTGAGGTTGAAGACGGCTTGGGCTGCTGGCTAGCATCAGAACACTTCTTTGCTTTGCCCTTGCCCTTGCCCTTAAGACTTACCTTTTAGTGATCTCATCAAAGATTAGGGTTAGTCTTTCTTCATATTTGCCTCTACTGTCCTCAACATGTCCAAAAACTTTGTCAACGCTTGTCAAAGTTGTGCACGTTGTAGTTGATCATGAACTGTATGATTCTCGCAACATTTGCAGTATCATACCAATAGCCAACTCTTAGCTCAGAGGGAATCCTTCTTAGTCAGGTCTTTCCACATACCCAATCATATTGACTGTGTGAATACCCTACTGGATCTCCTTCTATCATGACATACTAGGACAATGTCTTGGATACATCATATGTCTCATGTTGTCTCTGCAACTCATAGTTCAGAGAACACAACATCAAGCAGTCCTCATCAATGTCATCCTCGGTATGCTTCCATAAGCATACTTTCAGCCATTAATGTGGTGGAATCAAGTTCATCTGGTTCTGGTATAACTAGGACTTAGAGCTTTTGCTCTTTGATTGAGAACACTTCTCATCGTCCTAACCAATCGTGGAAAAATTCCCATTTAATTTGTTGGTCTCAAGGACTAATCGCAAATAAAGTGATTATTGTTTGTTGGCATTTGTATTACAAAAGGAAATATGCAATTTTAGTCCAAAAACTCATTTTTTGACTTATTTGATTGATTTGAAAAGTTGACGATATAATTAGGCCTTTAATTAATTATCACTCCCACTATTTTACTTCAAATTGATAGAACTCACCATCAATTCGGAAGATTGCAACGTACAATCCTCTATTGGGCAAGATCCTAAAATCCTCTAAGTTATGGACCAGCTAGGACTGTCACCCACAACATAGATCTTCCAGGTAGGCAACTTTAGCCAATTGCATGTTATGCAACTCTTGATAAGATGTCATATACAACTCCTTGCCATGATCATCTCCATGCCTCAAGGTACTAGATCCCATCTAGATTACCTTGTTAAGTCCGACCCAAAGCAAATACAATGAATATGCACCCTACTAGGGCAGACCCACATATCCATCCTTCACGCTTCCACGAGATAGACGGTGCACCATGCTAGGGCGTGCCCACACTTGGTCGATCAAGCTTTTCACGTGTGTCGCATTTGGAAGGCATCTAAAACTTAATATTTAATGAGGGATTTGGTTTTTATATACATATACATATACAATCACCACAATATATAGTATGTATCATATACATGCTATATCCCACAGAAAACATGCGAAATGATAAAAGTGATGATTATGGCCATCCTAATGTGATTCCTAGAGCCAAGAGGAATCACGGTCATCTAGGTCTACATCACATGCAACCTATATAAGATGAACTATGTGCTTTGCCTTTCTGGGTTTGATCAACTCATCACATGATTGATTGGCTCGCCATCAGGCCGGTCGGTTGGGTGCCACCATCCGATCGGTTGGTTCCTCCAATTGATCAGTTCGTTTGGTCATCATGCATCTCATCATGGCCGCCACCCGCTCATCTCGCTCCTCGAACTGGTCATCAACCGATCGGATCACTCCTTGAATCGATCGTCTCGAACGTCAACCGATCGGTTTACTCCTTGAACCAATCGTCTCAGCTGTCATCAGGATGTCCTCCGCTCTTTGAAATAACAGGAAATAAAATTCTATCCTGTTTTACATTGTAAAAAGAGAAACCTCGGGTTACATTAGAGGGGAGCAAAGGTAGAAAAGAAATATAGAATTATTTTGAGTTACATTAGGAATAGGAGAAAGGGAATCGGTGCGCAGACCGAGATGCAAGCAACCACATACAACCATACACAGATAGGGTTTATTGGCCATAACCATGCTATACATCCACCACAAAACTCGTTTATGGGCGACGCGTATCGAGTGCATTCATAATACATATCATATATGTAAATTGGGATTTGTGGATTTAGGATTGGACATGCATAAATCCAAATTTATTTGCATCATATGTAATAAATAAAGGCGACAAACCAAAATTGATCATATCGATAATCCTAAAGTATAGAGCAGTTAACGTGGCTCTGATACCACTATTGGGTTTTAGGGGAGGCAGAGAAGGCAGCGGAAACAAAAAAAATTTCTCCTCCCCAACCCAGAACAAGGAAACACGTCAACGTCTATACAATAGGAAAGGATGGTTTGTGGAATCATACCTTGTCCCAAGGTTTGCTCAGTGACAATACCTCACGGCTGGCGCGGTCTTCACCTTCGGTCTTGAATGCTGTCTGTGCAGCTCCTGGTCACACCGGGACTGTCGGGATTGATAGCTATCCTATGAGTGATAGAAATTTCCCGCCTTTGAAGTAGTCCACACGGACCACCTGGAACTCCAATCTCCTTGTCCCACAAGGAATTGGAAGGAGTCACACCCTCCTATCAACGTACTAGTCACTGACACACTCTCCTACCACCAGTCACTTTCTACAGTTGTATTTCCCTTGCTGTGCCTCCCTTATCGGGTAGCACTTGCTCGGGCTCTCTCGATTACCAAAACCAGAGAGAACAACAACTTTACAGAGCAACTGGTTGCACTGAGTTGTTCTTTTGAGAAGCCCCCAATACCCCTATATATATAGAAGGGTCATGGGACAGGGTTCTCTATCTCGGGCAATGCGGGACTAAAGCAAGAGTAGAAGGGTTCGAGATTTTCCACAAAAACAACCAACTGCACAACCTGAACCGATCGTTTCATTTCTGAAACGGTTGATTGGGGACCTGAGTCGGTCGTGTTGACTCAAGGTCAATTAGGTCAATGTTTACTCACGTCTAAATTGACTAAACCCATGCTTTGATGATGACTAACCATTCCACATATTGGTGTCTAATGTATCTACTTGAGTAATTTCAGATTAGGTATAAACACACTCCAAATGCCCTAACTTGCACATCTCAAATTGGAGAAAAGACAAGTCAAAGTCATACAAGTGCACGTTTTTGTAATATGATGTATATCCATTAGAATCATGTTGTAAATCACTTGTAATGATTGTATGACTTGTAATTAAGCTTAAAAAAATATCAGGAACACTTAGATCGAATATTAGAGCACTTTTAATGCAACTTTGAAAATCAATTATAGGCACTTGTTCGGTCGAGTTTCCCACCCTGAAACTCGACCGATCAACCTTGATCAATTTTCTGAAGATTACATCGGTCGAGTTGTGCACTCACAGAACTCGACCGATTGGGTAGTAGGCCATTTCCAGTCGAAATGGTCGGTCGAGTTTCCTCAGGACAAACTCGACCGATCCTTTGAACATCGGTTTGCCTGCTACTTGATCGGTCGAGTTACACCCATAGAAACTCGACCGATTGCACTGTACGGAAAAGTGCAGAAAAGTGTTTCTAGCCGTTGTGGAGTTGCAACAAGTGAAAATAGATCTGTTGCAAGCCACAAAACGGCTAGTTTTTGTTCTTAAGTGTTCCCAAAGGTTAAGAGGCATCCCCAGCTATAAATAGGACCCCTTGGGCTTCATTCCAAGGTAGAGCATTCATTGCAAACTCTTTATGAGGTTCCTATTCTATAGTTGAGTGCTTCCTACAACCTCCTCTCTCTCTCTAAGCTTAATCACTTGCTACATCCATTAGAGTGAGTAGGAAATCTGTAAGAGAGCTAGTCCTACATGTATATCTTGTGAGGCTCTCACTTCCACCACCTCCACTTCTCTCATTTGCAATCATGAAGATGAAGGTTCTCTCTCTTGTCCAAGAGAGGTGAAGAAGAACAAGGGAAGGCGTCCCTTGGTGAAGATCAAGGCTAAAGACTTGGAGCTAGAGTGGGTAAGCCCTTGGAGAAGGCAGAAGACTCAAGCTCAAGTGGGGAAGACCTTGGTGAAAGCTTCTCGGAGTGAAGGTGAAGTCAAAGGCAGAAGATCCAAGAAGAGTGGGTAATTCCTACAAGGCCGAAGACTTGTGCAAGAGTGGGTAAGTCCTTGGAGAAGGCCGAAGACTCTTGCAAAGTGGGTAAGTCCTTGGTAAGGTTGAAGACTCTTTGTCTTGGATAGGTAAGTCTTTTGTTTGTTCATGCATTGTATGTCTTATGAATGAATATAAGAGTGCAATAGTTTGGAAGTCCTAGAGGTAGACCTCTCTAGGCAAGTGGACTGACACACTTCTAGTTTGAAGTGTGGAACCACTCTAAATAGCTTGTCTATTGGTGCATGTTCAATCTCTCTCATCCTTGCTATGTATGATTTAGTTGCACTCAAGTTGCCTATTTAGCAACCTTATCTTTTCATATATTTTGAAGGTTTAATGAGTTTTGTTTAAGTACTTTCAGCTCTATTCACCCCCCCTCTAGAGCATCTAATCACCCATCTAGGATCCAACAGGTCGGTTGACACCTCAACCGATTGGTTGGGACCCATGAAACAGTTGGTTCACTTCTGAACCGGTCAGTTCGTAGTCCTGATCAGTTCTCGATTGACTTTTCTTCTTTTGTTTCTAATTGGTATCAAATACCAATCCTTGTTCCAATCAAATTGGGCAAGTGAAACAAAAGGAAATTTCTCACCGACATGACTTTCCCAACTTGCTCGGTTGCACCAGTTGAACCGATCGTTTCAACATTTGAAGCAATCATTTCACCCTGTACATGAGCCGATCGACTCACCACTTGAGCCGATCAGTTCACCAAGCTGAGTCGATCGGTTTATCACATGATCTGATTGGTTGGGAGTGCAGATTGTGCAGAATCAGTCAATTGTAGTTTCAATCAATCTGATACTCTAATCAATCAGTCCAACACCTTGAACATTATGATACTGAGCTATCAATTGATTGAGTGTTTAATTGAACTACTAAACTCCTTTAGTAATCAATCTAAACATTGTTTGTGGACAAAACTCCTCTTCCATGTTAAATCCTATGCGTGTGACCCTGCAGGTCCATTTCACGTTGGTAGTGAAAGTCCATAACACTTATGACTTCACAAGCAAAGAGCGGTGCCTAGTCACACATCACTGCTACCCAAGTGAAAAAGAAAGTTGGAGAACAACTTTCAATCCTACAATCTGTGAATGGTGTTACAATGAATATATAATTCCTTTGTCACTGATATCCCGAATGAACTTGAGGCTTGGAACAGTCATCCTGTCAATGTTCATTCACTTTCTTGATCTTAGAGTAGATTGGAAGAGATATGTATGACATCAATATCACATACTGATTCACACATGTATGCACTCCTTTCTCAATCCTACTCATCAAGCGGCCATGGATATCAAACTCACTCAGGAGGGACAAATCCCATATCTATCACTCACCCCTCAAAAGCCCCATGTGTCAAAGCCACCCAATCATCACCTTTATAACAACCCATGTTTTAGGACTGCGTTTGATGATGTCAAAGTATGCCCAACGACATGTGTTGAGTGTAGTGATTTCAGGTCAAAGAATCACACTCACCACCATTACTGTGAGTACGGACTGTGACTACCATGTCATGGTTCCATGTGTCAAACTCACGGTGGATCTGTCCGGTACACTTGTTCTCTAACAAGTACCTATGTGTTTGGTTTGATATCTCTATATCATGACTAATGAGATTCTGTCATCAATCAACACCACAATCTAGTCTTGTGTGTCATTGCTGTCTATGTACCTTCCACAATGACATCTGACTAGGGACATAACAAGAATGTACAAACTCTTAGCATCCATATGATCTCATCTTTCAGGTCCTTAACCTGAAAGCATACGTCATTGAGTACTGTCATTCTCTAGACATTCAATTTGTTCTATCACTATCTCATATGACTGAACCAGAAAGAATTGGAAGCTTGTCTTTGATGTTTATCAAATCAATCTTAATGTATCCCACCAATCATCCCATGATTGGCTCTCAGCACATACATACCAACATACGACACAGAGGACTGCCCTAGAGAATGAAGCAAAAATGTGTCCCCCACCATTGTCCTTGATGCTCTGCACGACACGGTGAGGAGGACGGCCAAGTCTAGACCTCCACTAGAGTCTAGGAAAGGCAACGAGAAAGCTACTGCAAACATCCATGTTATGAAGGAAAATGAGGTTGTAATAGCTGATGAAATTTCTATGACTACCTCTGGTGAGGGGGAGACAACTATGTCGATCACTACTACACAGGAGGTCATAGTCGTGTAAGAAAGAGAAATGTTGGACATGTAAAAGTCCCAAGGAAGCAGAGGCAATAGATAATAGGGAGACAAAGAAGGATGACAATCCATTCTCAGTTTTGGTCCAGGTCAATGAGGAGGATCTAGTAGGAAGTGAGAAAGGGCATAGTAGAAGCCCAAGGTAGACCAGAAGTGCAGCAAAGAAAGGGATGAAGAATGCCCACCCTGATGTAGGAGGTGGGTCCAACAAGGATGATTAATGTCCATCCTCGCAAGGGATGTGCAAGGGGCATCTTTGGCGGGGAGACAAAGGGAGCTAAGGAAAGCTATAACATAGATCGGGGCTTCTCTGGTTGTCTGCTTGGAGACCAGAATAAGATGAGCTATTAGGGAGAGGTTTGATACCATGTTCCCTAATGGTTGGAGATCTATATCTAAACATGATCAAAGAGAAGGTGGTCGCATTGTTCTCGGGTGGCTGAGTGATGCCTAGGATGTGGATGCCATCAATGCATCTGATCAGGTGGTAACAATTTCTTATTGTAATTATGGGGGTGCTTCCTTCATTTTTTCGGGAGTCTATGGGGAACGCCTGGAGTGGGACAGAGTAGGATTGTAGAAGAGTCTTGTTGAGACTTCCCAACATGTGATCCCTTAGATAGTCATAGGGGACTTCAATAATATCAGGAGGTTGGATGAAAAGTATGGGGGTAAAAGGGTACCTGAAAAAATCTTGGCGTCTTTCAACAATATGGTCGAAGAAGCAGGGCAAACTGAATTGAAGAGAGTAGGTGGAAAGACCTCCTAGTCCAACAAACAAACAAATAATAGAAGGATTGCTAGTTGTATTGATAAAGGATTGGTCAATGAGCAATGGTTGAACCTATGGCCTAATTCCTTCATCAAAGTGGGGTTTAACCCTCTGAGCTATCATGTGTGGATGAAGGTTGACCTTGTAGATAAACTTGTAATAAGGAGACCTTTCCAGTTTCTTAATTGGTGGTGCGAATGGCCAGGCTTTAAAGAAGAAATTGAGTCTAGTTGGAACACTAGGGTAGAGGGCAATGACCTATTCAAAGCCTTAAAGAAAATGCAAAGTACTAAGAAGGCATTTAAAAGTGGAGCAGAGAGAAGCTTAACTTGTGGAACTGACTCAAAGAGGCTGAACAAAATTATAATTATATTATGGAGAAGATGAGGAATGACCCTCTGAATGAAGAACTTATCAAAGATGAAGATAAAGCTGAAGATAGGTTGCACAATCTAAAAAAGGTTGAGGAGTTGTATTATTGGTAAAGAAGTAGAATGGATTGGCTTAGAGATGGAATTTGTAACACTAAGATATATCATAGAGCGATAAAGAAAAAAGAGATGAGAGAATCTACAAATGAACTGATTGATGAAAATGGACAAGTGGTAAATAGCAGAGATGGTGTGGCTTTAAATTCTATGAACTAGTTCAACATGCTTTACAATCAAGTAGACAATAATAGGGACAACTACTCACAGTTACTACCAGAGAGAAGGGTAGACGATGAGGCCAATGCTATGATGTGCTCATAGGTAGATGAGGAGGAAGTTAAGAAAGTTATTTTCTCCATAAATTCTAGTAAGGCTCTGAGGCCCAATGACATGAATGGAAAGTTCTTACAAGCCATGTGGTATCTAGTGAAGGACGATATTACTAAAGTTGTGAGATGGATTATTAATGGCCATTGTATGGTCTGGGTTGTAAACCATGTGCTCATTAAGCTCATTCCTAAGAAGAATGAAATAGAAAGCATAGTCGACTATCAGCCGATTGCTTGTTGTAATGTACTATATAAAATTTTTTCTAAAGTACTTGTAGATCGACTCAAGATGGTCCTTCCCTCCATTATATCAAAGAAGCAAAGTGTCTTTATTAAGGTAAGAAGGATCTCAGATAGTAGCCTACTGGACGTAGAGTTCCTAATAGGGTTCAGGACTAGAAACAGTAATGCCAAGGCTTGCATGAAGGTTGACCTTACAAAGGCCTATGATCATGTTAGGTGGGACTCAATGTGCTCAATAATGAAGGCCATTGCATTCAGTGATAGATGGATTCATATCATCAAACAATGCATCACTTCTACCTCTTTTTCTATTCTTTTGAATGGAGGTCATGTGGGGCTCTTCACTGCTTTGAATGGACTTAGACAGGAGGATCCTTTATCCCCTCTATTGTTCACCATCTTGATGGAGTTCCTTAACACTATGGTGAATGAGGAAGTTGAGAGGAAGAAGGTGAAGTCGTATAAGATAAAGAATGTCAAGGTGATTTCACATTTAATTTTCATAAATGTTGTAATGATGTTCTCTACTAGGCACACCAATAGGTTGAAGGAACTCAAGAAAGTTATAATGATGTTTGGGAAACTAACATGGCTCTATATCAGTACCATTAAGTCAAGGGTCTATTTATTCAAGTCATGTGATGCCAGGAGAGGAAGGATGTGAGCAGTTATAGGGGTCAAGATTGGCAGGCTACCAACTAGATATCTCAAAGCACAAGTGGTAGGGGGAAAGGTTTAGCTATATATTTCTCACAATGTCTTGATATGCTCAGAGATAAAATTTGACAAATGGGCAACCATTCGCCTGTCCATGGCAGGACGGTTGTTGTTGACCACGTCTGTTCTTCAAGCTATGGTAAGATTTTGGTGCGAGGTTTGTGATATCCATCACCTACTACTGATAGTATTTGGAGAATCTATGCTAATTTCATTTTGGGCAGGAGTTGGCATAGTGTGGCTTGGGACACTATTTCTAGACCACTCTACAAAGGGAGTCTTAACCTCAAAGATCTAAAGTGCATGGTGAAGGAGAGTCCTGGTAGAAGGATTGATAGGTTCTTGAGAGAGAAGGATAACATCTGGACTCAATGGATGATGACGAGATATGGCAACACTCAACATGGATACGATGTTGCATCCTCTAAAATATGGAGGAATATGTGTAAGCAGTGGGAGTCAGTTCAGAACGCTTACAATGTTGATATGAATGGTGTTTCCTATCTGGTTGACCCAAGGACGACACCGTGGATCAAAACTCATGCTGGGGAAGATGTTCCATGGCATGGGATTCTCTAGAACTGCTGCCACATTCTGAAATGGAGAACTACGACCTACAAAGCTATCTTGTCTAAGCTTCCTACCATGGATAGGCTGAGTAGGTGGGGTCTGCAGGTGGAGGTGAAGTGTTCACTTTGTAACACAGATGATGAGAGCCATAACCATCTCTTTGGATCATGTAGCTTCTTCAGGAGGGTGTGGGCAACTGTATGCCTCAAGAGTGAATGTGGTCAGTTTTCTGGTGACAATATTACTGGTATAATCACTATTTTGAAGTGCAAACTCAATAGCAAGAATGAAGAATCTGTTGGAGGGATATGCATAGTAGGTGTTTGCTATTTTGTGTGGGAGGAGAGAAACGATACAAGTCATGGGAGAAAGTCTTGTAATGAGGAAATGGTAATTGCTAAGATAGTTATTTCTTTGTCTTGAATTATGAAGTAAACAAAAGGCTTAACTTCAGGCCTGTCTGAGAAAGCCAAGAGATAGTGGGAGTTTTGTAGATAATCCCCCATGTACATGTTTTGTTAATAATTCCTATTGTATTACACTGGTTGCTTTGGCAATATATTTACCTATTTCTAAAAAAACAAGATATACATGTATGTGGGGGAAATAAAATATTCACATGTAGGTCTAACAAAATAATCAGCCATAACAACAATTATGATTAGAAAATTCAACAAGCACTTTCTTGTTTTACACTAGCCACCCTTATCCTCATTTTATCTATGGTGTGCCCTCTCTTTAGGGAAGCCTCTTTTTGGGGAACTCTCTCTTTAGGGTTTGGTACATGCAACAAACTTTTCATAACCTTCCCTCATGCATGTCTAGTTTCATACGTAGTCCTTCCTTTTTTAGCTTGGCTTGAGTTGATCTTCCTTTTGGGATTGATCACTAGTCATTCACACAATAATTTATTTGCAATCCTATCAGGAAAAACTTCAAGAAACCACAGAATTCAGTTTAAGTGATTAGCTATAGGTGTAACTACACACCTTTTTCAGATGTAACTTAAAGTCCAAATAAATAGGTTTAGTTGAGAATAATCAAGAAATCACCATGAAATTAATGTATAACATCCAAGAATTACTATTTTCTTCATAAACTCACATTAAGACTGACTTGGTTTCCAAGTTAGGGTTTTGTAGTCAAATTAGGGTTTCATTAAGGTTTTGGTTTCCCAAACCATAATCCTCATTTTTAATATCATTTTAAACCACAAACCCAAATTTTGATATCATATGAATTCTTAATCTCAATTAAGTAATGATGTCCTTTTTAACCAAAAGATTAAACTTTATCCATTAAATTAATTTAAGCATGTTATGATCATTATAACTAAGAAATTAGGGTTTCCATGATTTAAAAAATTTAGGCACTTTTCTAATTCTAAGTAGAAATAAGTCTTGAAGATATAATTTTTTAAATCCTTACATTTTTCTGATCAATTTTTATATATAATTTATCATAATTAGACATTCCTATGAATTACTATAACTTTTAGATGTTAAATCATTTCTTGGCCAACATAGCACATAGGCTGCCACCTAAGCGACTGACTGCATAGTGACAACATGGCATGGGGCCATGGCCAAACTAATTAGCTCACGCCAGGTCAAGGCCCGCACTTGTGTGGATAAGACATGGGTGTATGAAAAAAATAGGTGAAAAGGATAGAAAAGCCCTAACCTTAAAGAAGAGGAGTATGTGGAAGACCAGTTGTTTTGTTATAGGTTGCCTTCAACCTTGGCTTGTTTGCAAGAAGCTTGAGATAGTCAACGGTGGAGGTTGACTCTAACATCCTGACTCCTTGAGCGACTGGAGATGGTACCAGTACCTTTGTCTATCCTCGATGAACTCATTGAGGGTCTCAGTTACCTCGGTGATGTTCGGAGTTAGGAGAATGTTAAATAAATATCTCCAATGAAGTTACAAAGAGCACAAGAGGTGGTGGATGGGTTGAGGAGAATAATTGAAGGTAGGGACGTGTTCGAGGAGTTGAGCACACTCTCGTGAATGCATTGGCGATCTTGCAGGGGGATCATACCCCTTTTATAGTCCATGTTTATGAAGGATAGGTTTAAGAGGGATCAACAAATTGGGGAAATCCTTAATTGCTTTCCAAATATGCCAAAACTTAGGATGAATCATTTTAGTATCTTTTTTTATCCTAATGAGATAATTTGTAGGAACTCATAAGTGCTTATGAGAGAGAGATGTGGAAAGGGTGATCAGTATTATGTAGTTGGTTTCAAATTTAAGCAGAGGTTGATGATGATCCTGATCATCTGATCTTGATACTAGGGCTAGAAATGTGCACGAAAAATATAAAAGGTGGGGTATAGAATCCTAACCTAATTAATACTCGTGACATTTATTGTATTTCCAATTTCCCATTCACTTTTGGAATACTTGTTAAATTCATATTCCACCTCCTTTTATCATTTTCATCCCAAATTTTGAAGGAAAGTTCTTAACACCCTTATCTAATGGTGGGTGATATTTGAGACCAAAACATGAAAGGTAAAGATACTTTTCCTTTTCTCCAATTCTCCTTTTTCTTTCATTTATTTAAGGCATCCAATTAATTCTTTTAACTTCTCAACTTGGCCATATTTCTTATTTTGATAACTTTTCTCATTAAAAATAATATGACACCAAAACCAACCCATTAGTTGCCTTCAAAATCACTTTCTAGAAAATTCCACTTAATTCCAAATGTAAGTTTTTAATTACCAATTACCTTTAGTAATTTACTTAATATTGGATTTTCTCTCTTATTGTCATCACATCTATTATTGGATTACTACAAATAGCAAAATCCATGAAAACCATTACAAAAAAGAAATTGCACTTTAAATTCATACTTTAAAAACAAGACATACAAAAATTTAAATATATCCTTATTATTAAAATATTCACATTTAAAATATGTAAAAACATGATAAAAACCATGTTATAGTAGATTTGGACTTGCGTTCATCATCAGATAGGCTAGCTCTATTGGAACATTCCACATTTAGAACTGAATGAAGTGCTTGATTGTGGTGTCCAATGGAACTTCAAATCCTACATTTTGTTGTAGAAGCTCCTTTGATTTTCATGCATATTCAATCTTTCCACTCTACATAACCTAAACACATATTATATACTTGTAACCAATGGAAGTTTCATGGATGACATCTAAAATTGAAAATGAAGGTTAATGTGAACTACAAAAATCTTTTCTTGTATAGGATTATATTGAAGAAAGGAATGTGCTTATTTTGCAACTTGAACCAAGTCTTTAGGTGGAAGAAAGTCTCCTTGATGAGACACATATTGTTTAGTTTTCTCATTCAAAATTCACATCAAGAAGTTTTGCAAATGGACTCATGAATATCCTTTTCCTTTTGCTCAATAGTATATACAATTATTTGTATTTACACTATGTGTTATCATGTGTTGTGCGTTTTGTTATGTGGTATCCTGTGTTGTGTTGTGTGCTATAGACTTGTCTTTGTCTTTATCCTTTTCTTTATCCCATTGTCTAATTTTGTATCTCCCTTCCTCTCTTCTCCTATAAAAGAGAGTGCACTGTAAACATTTGAAAAGAAAAAATAAAGGCTTATCCCATTTGATATGGTATCATACATTTTTGATCCTTCCTTCACCATCCCCACTGTCGACCCCACCACATCTACCATTACCTCCATCACCTTCACCATCACCACCCTCCTCCTGTCGACCACCACCCTCTTGTTGGTATGTCTACCCTGAGAGCCAATCATGGGATGATTGGTGGGATATATTAAAATTGATTTGATAAGCATCAAAGGCAAGCTTACAATTCTTTCTGGTTTAGTCATATGAGATAATGATAGAACAAATTGAATGTATAAAGAATGACAATACTCAATGGCATACACTTTCAGGTTAAGGACCTGAACGATGAGATCCTACAAATGTTAAGAGTTTGTACATTCTTATCATGTCCCTAGTCAGATGTCATTGTGAAAGGTAGATAGACAACAGTGACACACACGACTAGATTGTGGTGTTGGTTGATGATAGAATCTCATTAGTCATGAAATGGAGATATCAAACCAAACACATAGGTACTTGTTAGAGAATAAGTGTACCGGACAGACCCACCGTGAGTTTGACACATGGAACCATGACATGGTAGTCACAGTCAGTTCTGACAGTGATGGTGGTGAGTGTGATTCTTTGACCTAAAATCACTACACTTAACACATGTCATTGGGTACACTTTGACATCATCAATTGCAGTCCTAAAACATGGGTTGTTATAAAGGTGATGATTGGGTGGCTTTGACACATGGGGCTTTTGAGGGGTGAGTGATAGATATGGGATTTGTCCCTCCTGAGGGAGTTTGATATACATGGCCACTTGATGAGTAGGATTGAGATAGGTGTGTGCACGCATGTGTGAATCAATACGTGATATTGATGTCATACATATCTCCTCCAATCTACTCTAAGATCAAGGAAGTGAATGAACATTGACATGATGACTGTTCCATGCCTTGAGTCCATTCGGGATATCAGTGACAAAGGAATTATACATTCACTGTAATACTATTCATGAATTATAGGACTGAAATTTGTTCTTCAACTTTCCTTTTCACTTGGGTAGCATTGATGTGTGACTAGGCACTGCTCTTTGCTTATGAAGTCATAAGTGTTATGGACTTTCACTGCCAATGTGAAATAGTCCTGCAGGGTCACACACGTAGGATTTAACGTGGAAGAGGAGTTTATCCACAACTGATGTTTAGATTGATTACTAAAGGAGTTTAGTAGTTCAATTAAACACTCAATTAATTGATAGCTCAAAATCATAGTGTTCAAGGTGTCAGACCGGATGATTAAGAGTATCAGATTGATTAGAACTACAATTGACTCATTTGCACAGTCTGTTGCCCCAACCGATCGGCTCATAAGGTTGAACCAATCGGATCAAGTTGGTGAACCGATCGACTCAATGTGGTGAGTCCATTGGCTCATGTGTCAACAAAACAATCAGCTCAATTGTTGAACCGGTCGATTCGTGTGACCAACCGAGATCGTTTGGAAAGTCAGAAGACTCTTTTTGCAAATACATATTTGTTTCACTTATACAAATTTGATTTGGAAAAGGACTAATATTTGATTAGTTGGAAACAAACATGGAGAATCAATTTGAGTTGGACTAGGACCACGAACCGATCGACTCATGCTTGAACCAATCAGATCAGGTGTCCCAACCGACCAGTTTAGGTGTGAACCGATCGGCTCAGGTCCCCAACCGATTGGTTCAGCTGGCGCAGTTGGTTGTTTTTGTGGAAAATCTCGAACCCTTCTACTCATGCTTTAATCCTGCATTACCCGGGGTAGAGAACCCTGTCCCATGACCCTCCTATATATAGGGGTATTGGGGGCTTCTCATGCACAACAACTCAGAACACCAGTTGCTCTACAAAGTTGTTGTTCTCCCTGGTTGTGGTAACCAGGAGAGCCCAAGTAAATGCTACCGGATAAGGGAGGCACAGTAAGGGAAAGACAACTATAGAAAAGTGACTGGTTGCAGGAGAGTGTGTCAGTGACTAGTACGTCGAAAGGAGGGTATGACTCCTTCCGGTACCTTGTGCGACAAGGCTATCGGAGTTCCAGGTGGTCTATGTGGACTACAATAGAGGCTGGAGATTTCTACCGCTCAGAGGACAATTGTCAATCCCGACAGTCCTGGTGACTAGGAGTTGCAAAAACACCATCCAAGACCAAAGGTGAAGACCGCGCAAGTTGTGAGGTAATGTTGCCGATCAATCCTCGGGACAAGGTATGTCTCTACAAACCATCCTTCCTACTGTATAGAGGTTGATGCGATTCTTTTATTCTAGGTTTGGGAGAAGAAATTTTTTTGTTTCCGCTACCTTCTCTATCTCCCCTAAAACTGAACAGTGGTATCAAAGCCACGTCAACTACTCTATACTTTAGGATTATCGATGTGATCAATTTTGGTTTGTCGCCTTTATTTATTGCATAAGAAGCGAATAAAATTGGCTTTATGCATGTCCAATCCTAAATTCACAAATCCAAATATACATATATGATATGTAATATGAATGCAATAGATACACGTCACCTTTAAATGAATTTTTTGGTGGATGTATATCGTGGTTATGGCCAATAAATCCTATGTTTGTATATGGTTGAATGTGGTTGCTCGCATCTCGGTCTGCACACTGATACCCTATCTCTTATTCCTGATGTAACTCGAGATAACTTGAGATTTCTTTCCTACCTTTGCTCCCCCCAAATGTAACTCGGGGTTTCTCAATTCAAATGTAAATAGGATAGAACTTTTATTTCCTGTTATGACAAAGAATAGAGAACAACCTGACGATGAATAAGACTATCGGTTCAAGGTGTGAATCAATCAATTGGCATTCTAGATGACCGGTTTGAGGAGCAAGATGAGTGAGTCACAACTTGAGGAGATGCACGACGACCAGTGAACCGATAGGCTAGAGGTGCCATTCGATCGGCTGGTGGCACCCAACCGACCGGCCTAATGGCGAGCTGATCAATCATAGAGATGAGTTGATCAAACCCAGAATGACAAAGCACAGAGTTCATCTTGTACAGGTTGTATGTGATATGGACCTAGATGACCGTGATTCCTCTTGGCTTGAGGAATCACATTAGGATGGCCATAATCATTGCTTTTATCATTTCACATGTTTTTTGTGGGATATAGCATGTATATGATACATACTATGTATTGAGGTGATTGGATATGTATATGTACCTATAAAAACCAAATCCCTAATTAAATATTAAAGTTTTATATGCCTTCCAAATGCGACACATGTGAAAAGCTTAATCAACCAAGTGTGGGCATGCCCTAGCATGGTGCCCTATCTATCTCGTGGAAGCATGAAGGATGGATGTGGGTCTACCCTAGCAGGGTGCATATTCATCGTGTTGGCTTCGGTTCAGACCTAACAAGGTGACCTAGATAGGATCTAGAACCTTGAGGCATGGAGGTGATCATGGCAAGGAGTTACACATGACATCTTTCAAGAGTTGCATATGATGCAATTGGCAAAATTTGCCTACCTGGAAGATCTAAGTTGTGGGTGACAGCCCTAGCTGGTCCATGACTCAGAGGATTTCAGGATATTGACCCACTAGAAGATTGTACGCTGCAATCTTATGAATTGATGGTGAGGGCTATCAATTTGAACACAAATAGTGGGACCGGTAATTAATTAAAGTCCTAATTATATCGTCAACCTTTCAAATCAATCAAATAAGTCAAAATTTTGAGTTTTGGACTAAATTGCATGTGTTTCCTTTTGTAGCACAAATGAAAACAAACAACAATCACTTTTCATTGCGATCGGTCCTTGAAAAGGTTAAGCTGAATGGGACTAACTTCCACAATTAGTTTAGGGCATTGAGAATTGTTCTCACTCAAGAGTGAAATCTCTATGCCCTAGATACTCCAGCTCCAGAGGAACCTGCTCCTACCACACCAAAGGTAGAAAGGGATGCTTATAAGAAGCATTTTGAAGATGCCATTGATGCAAAGTACTTGATGCTGTGCTCCATGAACCACGAGTTGCAGAGACAACATGAGAACATGGGTGACATTGAGATGATTCATCATCTCAAGAACATGTATGAAGATCCAACACAGAAAGAGAGGTATGATGTCTCCAGGGCACTATTCAAGTGTGTCATGAAAGAAGGAGATCTAGTTGGTCCACACATGCTCAAAATGATTTGGTATGTGGAGAACCTGACAAGACTGGGATTTCCCCTGAGCCAAGAGTTGGCTACTGACATGATACTGCAATCATTGCCAGAATCCTACAGTCAGTTTGTGATGAACTACAACATGAACAACTTTGACAAGTCGTTGACAAAGTTGTTAGGCATGTTGAGGATAGACAAGGCACAGATGAAGAAGGACAAGCCTAAGTCTGTGATGATGATCAGTATCAAGAAAGGCAAGTCCAAGCGCAAGGGCAAAGGCAAGGCTAAGAAAGGTTTTGATGCTAGCCAGCAGCCCAAGTCGTCTTCAACTCTCAAGGCCAAGGGAGTTGTGACCAAGAGAGGCAATTGCCACCATTGTCAAAATCCAGGACATTGGAAAAGGAATTGTCCACTCTATCTAGCAGAACTAAAGAAGAAGGAGGCCACAGATGTCTCCACCTAAAGGTGTCATAAATAAACTTGTAACATTTTTGAGGTATATGATACCAAGATATAAAGTGTAAAGCACCCAATAAATGGGGCAAGTGTTGCCGCCATAGATAGGAGTACTTTAGTTTATTTTCATATTTAAAGGCATGTAATAGAGTTATGAACTGCTATTTCATTTTTTCCAATGAATAGAAACACCTTAATTTTTGCATATTGCATGACAATGATGGTAATTAATAAAGTTGATGTTTCAATCTTTGTGGTAATGCCTTGTTTATCTTGTGGTACTTGGTATGCATAAGATAAAATGATACATAAAAGTTATTGATAACTCAAACAATCATATTAGCATAAATCATGAGAAATTCATTTCTAGTTTCCACATGATGGATAATCTAGACTCTTTTGGTTAGAGAACCAGTAAGAGACATGAATCTCTTAGACATGATTAATCAATCTTCACTAGTAGTAGAAGTGAGCCAAAATCCTTGTCTCATGATTTGGAACTCAACAAACCCTAGTTTAACTAGCTCTAGTGCACCTTTGTGCCACCAAAATAAGTTCCTCACTTATTACCCTGAACTCCTCCTTCTACTCCTTGAGCTCCACCACACAATGCTTTTGGGTGTTGCTTCTCCTCACCACAACCACATCTGTGAGGACGCAACAATGTCAGGCGACACCTTCCTTTCCCTTGACGTCTGCAACTCCTGCTAAGATTCCCCCTCACCAGAAAAGCACTCCACCTTGGTTCTAAGCTCATGAGGTCATGCTTCACGAGAGATGGAGAGTCCCATGCTGGTCTAAGCTGAACCAACTGGGCCAATCGACCCTTTTGAACCACAAATTAACCGACCAAATCAAGAGATTGGACTCCAAACCCAAGGTTGAATCCAAACCTGGTTTGAGCTTTCCCCTCACCCATGTGGACAAATCTAGGCTATCTAATCGACATCCAAGGATCATCCTCTTTTCGCAAAATAAGGTATTTCATCTCTCTCTCTGACAAATATTTAATAAAATGGCAAGATCTTGCTTTAATCATATAAAACACATCCTAGTTCCAAAAATTATGAACAAGTAGACCATTTTGATCAGAAAAATCCAAGGGGTCATTTAAAAATACTTTTGAATCCTAATTTTTATATATTTCATTAATATCTCGTGATCTAGATCCTTTTCTTATAATTTGGCATAATGACTCTATTTTTGTTGTTAATGTTGACTAAACATTGAAAACCAAAAATTTTGACTGTAGTGTTCATATTGAGGATCTAAAAGAATATTTGACCTATTAGTAATCTAGATCCATATTTTTTGACTATATTCAACCTTAAATATGAGGATGACAACTTAATATTATGTTTGATCTAAATCTTGTGGCAAATTTTGAACTACTGATCCAATACTGGATCCCTGACTGTACTCATTATACTAATCAGAAATTGATCTAATCTTGAATACCAATGATGCTAATCATTCTTGAGGATGATCTAATAAATTTCATATTGGCCATTATAATTAGGGTTAACACATGTACCTATAATAACTACGTGGTTCATTCACACTTGAAACATAATTGACACTTGAATAATGTTGAACATCTTGATATTGTTGATCATAAGAATGACCTAACCCCAAGGTAAAGTAGAAATGAGTAACCATAATCTTGAATCATGAAACATGATATTCAAAATGTAAGGCCCCTAAACTTTCTTAATGAGTTGAAGGAGCTTAATTACCATACTTGAATGCTTATGATTCTAATATAACCTTTTGATATGTTTTGAAATCATAACGCAAGCTTAAGTTTCAAATTTGGTCCAATTTGGACACTGTTTGAGAAAGTTATGCAATTTTCTATATATTTCAGACTTTTCTGCAATTTACCCAATTGAGGGGTTTTCTTTGCAATTTGTCACATACATTATATTCCTTATTTGTTATATTATCATTCTTGAGATTTTTGAGCCATGGGGACCCTATTTGAGTCATGCTTTGAAGGTGTTTTTATCAAGGGCATTTTAGGGTTTTCCCCCTTCATGGATGAGCTACCTTTAGTAGCTATCAACTAAGGAATTATGTGATTGGCTGAGAATTTCGTCAAAGGCAAACCAAGCAGGTCTAGAGGGACGGTGGGAGAGCTGTGTGTGTGTGTGTGCTTATGTATTTTTAATAATATAAAGCCATGGATACTTGGATATATACTAGAATTTCAATTTTTTTTCTTTTTCTTAATATTAAAGTGTTATATACTTATCCAAAAGCCCCAAAGGAGCCATTTGCTCTCCATTCTCTCTCTCCTTCTCCCAGCCTCGTCCTCCCTCTGTTCAGCTTCGATTTTTGCTGCCCAAGGAAGAAGAAGGTGGGGATCCTCTTGGAAACAAATTCTAGGGTTGAAATTGATTCTCTTTTTGGGTGTATAAAGCTTCCCCCTAGTGATACTAACCTAAAAGTGTAAGTTTTTCCTTATTTCCTCCGTCCAATTCTTTGTTCCTCTTCCTCCTACATCTCTCCAGGTCGGAACCATGGTTTTCCATGGTGAAAGTTCCCCTAGAACTCAAAACTTCTTCCTTCTTGTCTCTTTTCTAGGGTTTTGCTTGTTTGTGGAGAGAATTGCATAGTTGGCCAAGTTCAGATCTGAATTCAAGGTTTCCTTGCCCTATTTTCTCGAGATTTTTGCTTTTGGATATCTGAACTACTCTATATAGGCGAGTTATATAACATTCTTCACTTATATTGCTTATTAGAAGCTTGTTAGTTCATGATTATGCTGGAATGTGATGATCTAAGCATAGTGGAATTATGCTTGTTTAGAATTACGAATTTTGTGATGATTCCTATTTTATTCCAGTTCTATATGAACCTGTAAACTTGTGTAAATCCTTTATAAGGTGTAACATGATTTGGGACAGGTTGATAGCAACAACCTATGGCAT
Organism: Alisma plantago-aquatica; assembly: GCA_963693085.1. Lineage (NCBI taxonomy): Eukaryota > Viridiplantae > Streptophyta > Magnoliopsida > Alismatales > Alismataceae > Alisma > Alisma plantago-aquatica. The sequence goes on along the minus strand of OY856412.1, from coordinate 1,297,497,135 downwards.
TATGTACAAAACAAATGAGGGTGCAAATTAGGGTTTTTAAGCTATTTCCTTCCCTATCACATAATTGATTGTTATACCATTCAATAACCAATAGTGTTGCTATCTTAGCAACTTAGGTTCGTGATCAAGGGTGTCAAATTTATAGTTACAACCTATGGTTACCACCTTAGTACAAGTTTTGACTCAATTATACATTTAATTATCATCCACTAAGTATTTTAATGATGTTATCAATCAATGATGATATTAGCCTATTATTTGATGATGTTAATTGAATGTATTACTGATCTAGAAACCAATGGTGACTTAATGATCACAATTGATGGTGTATCAGGTCATCACCATATATGATGAATTAGGAATGTAATTGTAGATTTGACTATACCTTGAACCAATGATTTCTAGGTTCAATTGATCTAATGGTTAGACCTATACTTCAATTGATAACCTCGAACAATGAACCTGATCCAATGAATAATATTGGATGCTTTAACATCCAATGGATTTGAATAAATCACATGTTATTATATGTGGTTCCTAGTGAAGATAATTCAATGGTTTAATACCATTAATTGGCAGCATTACCTTTTCCATTGTATAGTTATATTTGATAAATCACTATAATAAGTGGATGTGTAACTCCCATGTGATCTAGCTTGTTATACCTAACCTTGATATAATTATTTGATGTTGATTGGTTATAATCAGACCTCTTGAATGATTAATTTGATAATGAATTACACTCTTCTTATGTTGAAACCATATTGTAGTACTATTTGAATATCATAGTACCTTGCCATGTTAATATCTATGGACACATATGTGTTAAGGATCTTTTGAGCCTTGTTTAAGGCATGGAATGATGATGATAATCAATGAAGGTACAAAGGTTGAAACCCTAATAGTACCTAAGTGATTAGTGCCAATTAAGGGATGAATCCCTAATTGCTTATAGGATCAATGACTTGATACATTATGTTAATCATAGTTGTATGTACCCGACTGAAGGGTTGATATGACCTAATCAAGTTGAGAAGTTGATAGCATGAATTCATACATGAATATGATTCATGTGGTGATTAAGGGTTATAATCCTTAAGTAAAGAGATCATAAAACCCTAAATATGAACATAAACCCTAATTGACAGGGTTATTGAACTCAAATCCTAGTTGAGGGTGATTCTATGAGAAATCCTAGTTGAGGGTGATTCTATGAGAAATCCTAGTTGAGGGTGATTCTATGAGAAACCCTAGTTGAGGGTGATTCCATGAGAAACCCTAGTTAAGGGTGATTCTATGTAAAACCCTAATTGAGGTTGAATGCATGTGAAATCCCTAATTGAGATAATGGCAACCGTGGTACTCTATGATTGAATTAGAGTTGTTTTGAAAAGGACCTAACATGGTCTTTTTGTTAATTCCTGACTTATGGATGAATCCATAGTATTGGCAATAGTTGTGTATTCCAAGTGAGTGACTAATGATCACTACTTTATATGATGAATGTGATGAACTGGTGCATAAAGTATTAGGATGGGTAATACCCTAATACAAGCTAATTATATGAACTCAAGAAAGTTAATGGTGTTGAGAGAAGTGATACATCAAAATATGATAGAAATCATATCCAACACCCCAAATACTGGTATACCTTGCTGTGTTATAAATCCAATGTAATTGGATGAATGATACATGAGATGTATGATGGAAATCCTAATCTTGGTAAAGGAATAAGGGTAATACCCTTGAATTATTAATACATTGTTTTTGTATGGTGTTGATAGATAATTGATGTGTTGTTATCATTTGTGCTAACCATGCAGGTATCATGAGATGATGGGCATAGCCAGGTATGGGCTATGATGTGTTATTAATTTGAATTTGTTTATTGCGCCTTGTGTGCCATAATATACCTTGTTGCCTAGTAAGAGGTAGCAAGACAGTTAATGGGCCTCAAGTGTCATGATGGATGCTTGTGTAACAAGTATCATGCTTATCTTGGTCAGATGACCTAAAGGTGTTAGTTACTTGAGAATGTGGTAACAATGCTCAAGTGATGAGCTAAGGGTTTAAATACCCAGAATCACATGGTTATGGTATTGAAATTGTGAAAAGGATTTATATCTTGTGATAGCATGATGAATGGTGTAGTCTCATGAATGGCAAGTGAATATTACCATGTGATGATGAGATGAGAAATTATGTTTCATACATTTTATGTCTTTTCAAGTTTTGATATTTATATGCTTGCTAGAAGTGAATTAGGGTTTGTATGTCCACTTGTTTGATGCAACCTTAATTCATCCAATTGGCATAACTAATCAAGTGTAACTCTAATCATGTAGTGCCCTGTGCCGTAGAACCATCTTCAGTGTCAGAACTTGCTGGATGGTGAAACGAGTATTCCTAAGGGAAACTCGGAGCGCATATTGTTGAATATGTGGGGGTGGCAGGTTGAGGATATATCCTTGTCATCCACAATGCAGATTGTGGAGGTTGGCTATGGTCATGCCTCATACATCTGATGTGATTGAGAACGCCTGCGGTCGTGTCTCTGTGGTTATAACATGATGTGATTAGAGGACAAATGCGGTTGTACCTCAGTGTTTGGGTTTGAATACCCTGGTTTCTAGTGTCGTGACCTGTACCAAGGTCGGACTAGTGGTTTTCAGCTTGACTATATGTCGCTGTGGTGGCAGCATTGACTGATATGTCACTGCCTTTTTACTCGTACTGACCGAGGGGAAGAGATTCTAGGATGCCGGTACTCCTAGATCTTGTACGGAACCGAATAGCCCTTCGCAGGGGTCGGTTGGACTTTGAATGGTACGATTCAAATTCCCCAGGGCATAATAAAAGATGTAATACAGCCGTATAGCATATCTGTTTAGGGTTATACATGACGCTTCACATTGGATGATAACCCTTGTTTGTTCTCTTTACATAAAGATGATGCTTAGTGCAACTAAGAGATAGTAATTATACTTATGTTGTGGATATGCATAAGACTGTAAATGTGTACATACAATAGTCATGCTTTTGTTGATATCTTACTGCTATTGTTGATTATAATCATGATGCTAGATAACTCATGTTGATAGTTATGTTTTGCATGCTATCCATGCCTCTATAATTAGAAATACTTGGTAGAGGCTTAATGCCTGTAATTAGGATTGGTATAGTCCAATGCCTGAAACATTTATGCTTGATTGATATAGTTTAATGCTTGAATAAGACATGATGATATATATAATCACATGTCTGGCATAAGTGAATACCTGTTTAGTAGATTGGCTAAGGCCAACAAATAGAAACAAGAATGAATCATGGGTGACACATCAGAATAATGAATGACATGAGCAAAGCTTGAGATGTTGAAAATGTATGGTAGATAAATGTTATACATGTTCTTTCTATTTCTTATAAAGAGAATAGATGAATTACTGTTCAATCATAGATAGGTGTAATACTTTAAAAGATGAGAATGATCTAAACTGCTTATCCTCTGCTCAGTTTTATATTAATTAAACTACAATAATGATGTTTCTGGCGGAGAGTTATATCTCTCGCTGGGGCAATTTTCAATTGTCTCACCCCCGTGGGAACCAACATTTTTAGGTGGACGAGTGCAAAAGAGACTGAGAATATCTTTCAGAGGAAGAACATCAAGAACAACAGGGACAACAGTGACAACTCAGGTTGAGTGTGCTGTCTGTCATGTTTTGTAGATAGAAGTCCTATGTGTCGTCTCTGTACTCTCAGGTCCTCAAAGTTTTAAATGCATCAATCGAATTTTTGGCATAGTTCCTCAAAGTTTTTGTACTGTCTGTGTATATTTGTTAGCAGGGCAATCGATGTTGTAATCCTTGAAAAGGAATTGTACAGATTGTGTACTTGTGTACCAGGATGAATTTGAAATACTTTGGTTCTTGATTAAAGAGTTTTCCTGTGAATGGATCTCTTTGAAAAAGTTTTAATTTTTAGTGATTTTCAGTAATCCGCTGCTTAGTGAACGCTTTCGCATTAGTTAATTATGTTTTTATGAGTTGTATGCCACAATTTAGTGGTATCAGAGCTCTAGGTTCGCTGAGTCTACAGAGACATAGGACTAAGGTAGTAGAGTCTGTTCAGGTATCATCCAGTGTATCTGATAATGTCTTCTGCTTATATAAGAGAAGTAGAACTTAAAGATGACTGGGTCACATGAGGAGTTTGCTGCTGAGAGCAGCAATATTGCATCAAGAAGAGGTACATGGGATCAGGCAAGACAGAGACAATTGCCTAAGAGTCTCCTAGTTGATCCATTTATGATAAGAAAATCTTTCTTTAAGTATTACTGTTGGATAATTTAGGGCAACAGTAATGTATATAGTGGATCAAGCATTGGCACTGTAACCTAGATTACCAACCCCAATGATGATGTTGTAGATATCAACATGATTTGTAATCAGCATCGGCAGGTTGAAGCAAAAGGAAATGATGAATTTCTGGACTTAAATTGAGTCTGTGCTCAACCTTAGCCTGTTGAATCAATCTTTGAGGCAGAGTTAGCCTGAGGCAGTGAATAATTCATGAATTATGACAAGTTAGACAAGATAATGTCATTCAAATATGTCATTTTATGAATTCCATGATTAACTGAGAAAGGAAATGATTGAACTTTCCTTGATTAGTCCTATGAGGACTTATGTTTTGCATAGTAAAACATTACAAATGTTTTATGTTGTTCTTACCTCCTTGAGAAATGATGAGGTACAGAAGAGGTTCCTGAATGAAATTCAGGGATGATAAGTCTTATGCTTGTGAGAATATGAAAAGAAGAAATATGATAGTATACAAAGTGCATACTACCTAATCTCAGTATTTATATACCCTGGCCAGGTATACAACTATTGATGATAAAGTGGGTATGGAAACTCTTAGATTGTTGTCTTTTTGATTGCTCTGATCAAGTAGTCATTCTGAGACAATCTAATGAGTATCATGAAATCAGAAATATGGGATGAATAAATGTGTTCATGTGATGGATACTTAGAAAAGTATCAGTTATCTTGGAATTTGGTCCCAAAATGAGGATATATGAAACAATTAATGTTCCAAGATGAAAGGAAGTGATATATATGATGTGTTTCCAACACATGTGATAGATACCAAGGTGAAATATTCTGGTATCTGAGAGTTATCATATTGGTTAGGTTGGCTACCTAGAGTGGTCAACTATGAAATTAGTTTGATTATAATAATATGAACATCATATGTTAGGGGTTTATGCTCTACATAAACATAATGTCTTCCATATCTCTATGTTGAGGAAATGCCATCCAGATACTGAACAGACAATTCAACCAGTAGAGGTTGAGTTAGATGAGGATATTTCCTATGTTGAGGGTCCTGTGTTGATCCTGAATAGAAGGGTGAAAAAGCTGAAGAGAAAGGATATAATACTAGTGAAAGTTTTGTGGAATCACCATGGCATTGAGGAAGCCACATGGGAACTAGAGAATGAGATGCGTAGAAAATACCCATCTCTTTTTGCGTAGGATTTCGGGGCGAAATCCTTGTTAGGGGTTTATAGTTGTAAGGCCCCTAAACTTTCTTAATGAGTTGAAGGAGCTTAATTACCATACTTGAATGCTTATGATTCTAATATAACCTTTTGATATGTTTTGAAATCATAACGCAAGCTTAAGTTTCAAATTTGGTCCAATTTGGACACTGTTTGAGAAAGTTATGCAATTTTCTATATATTTCAGACTTTTCTGCAATTTACCCAATTGAGGGGTTTTCTTTGCAATTTGTCACATACATTATATTCCTTATTTGTTATATTATCATTCTTGATATTTTTGAGCCATGGGGACCCTATTTGAGTCATGCTTTGAAGGTGTTTTTATCAAGGGCATTTTAGGGTTTTCCCCCTTCATGGATGAGCTACCTTTAGTAGCTATCAACTAAGGAATTATGTGATTGGCTGAGAATTTCGTCAAAGGCAAACCAAGCAGGTCTAGAGGGACGGTGGGAGAGCTGTGTGTGTGTGTGTGCTTATGTATTTTTAATAATATAAAGCCATGGATACTTGGATATATACTAGAATTTCAATTTTTTTTCTTTTTCTTAATATTAAAGTGTTATATACTTATCCAAAAGCCCCAAAGGAGCCATTTGCTCTCCATTCTCTCTCTCCTTCTCCCAGCCTCGTCCTCCCTCTGTTCAGCTGCGATTTTTGCTGCCCAAGGAAGAAGAAGGTGGGGATCCTCTTGGAAACAAATTCTAGGGTTGAAATTGATTCTCTTTTTGGGTGTATAAAGCTTCCCCCTAGTGATACTAACCTAAAAGTGTAAGTTTTTCCTTATTTCCTCCGTCCAATTCTTTGTTCCTCTTCCTCCTACATCTCTCCAGGTCGGAACCATGGTTTTCCATGGTGAAAGTTCCCCTAGAACTCAAAACTTCTTCCTTCTTGTCTCTTTTCTAGGGTTTTGCTTGTTTGTGGAGAGAATTGCATAGTTGGCCAAGTTCAGATCTGAATTCAAGGTTTCCTTGCCCTATTTTCTCGAGATTTTTGCTGTTGGATATCTGAACTACTCTATATAGGCGAGTTATATAACATTCTTCACTTATATTGCTTATTAGAAGCTTGTTAGTTCATGATTATGCTGGAATGTGATGATCTAAGCATAGTGGAATTATGCTTGTTTAGAATTACGAATTTTGTGATGATTCCTATTTTATTCCAGTTCTATATGAACCTGTAAACTTGTGTAAATCCTTTATAAGGTGTAACATGATTTGGGACAGGTTGATAGCAACAACCTATGGCATTATGTACAAAACAAATGAGGGTGCAAATTAGGGTTTTTAAGCTATTTCCTTCCCTATCACATAATTGATTGTTATACCATTCAATAACCAATAGTGTTGCTATCTTAGCAACTTAGGTTCGTGATCAAGGGTGTCAAATTTATAGTTACAACCTATGGTTACCACCTTAGTACAAGTTTTGACTCAATTATACATTTAATTATCATCCACTAAGTATTTTAATGATGTTATCAATCAATGATGATATTAGCCTATTATTTGATGATGTTAATTGAATGTATTACTGATCTAGAAACCAATGGTGACTTAATGATCACAATTGATGGTGTATCAGGTCATCACCATATATGATGAATTAGGAATGTAATTGTAGATTTGACTATACCTTGAACCAATGATTTCTAGGTTCAATTGATCTAATGGTTAGACCTATACTTCAATTGATAACCTCGAACAATGAACCTGATCCAATGAATAATATTGGATGCTTTAACATCCAATGGATTTGAATAAATCACATGTTATTATATGTGGTTCCTAGTGAAGATAATTCAATGGTTTAATACCATTAATTGGCAGCATTACCTTTTCCATTGTATAGTTATATTTGATAAATCACTATAATAAGTGGATGTGTAACTCCCATGTGATCTAGCTTGTTATACCTAACCTTGATATAATTATTTGATGTTGATTGGTTATAATCAGACCTCTTGAATGATTAATTTGATAATGAATTACACTCTTCTTATGTTGAAACCATATTGTAGTACTATTTGAATATCATAGTACCTTGCCATGTTAATATCTATGGACACATATGTGTTAAGGATCTTTTGAGCCTTGTTTAAGGCATGGAATGATGATGATAATCAATGAAGGTACAAAGGTTGAAACCCTAATAGTACCTAAGTGATTAGTGCCAATTAAGGGATGAATCCCTAATTGCTTATAGGATCAATGACTTGATACATTATGTTAATCATAGTTGTATGTACCCGACTGAAGGGTTGATATGACCTAATCAAGTTGAGAAGTTGATAGCATGAATTCATACATGAATATGATTCATGTGGTGATTAAGGGTTATAATCCTTAAGTAAAGAGATCATAAAACCCTAAATATGAACATAAACCCTAATTGACAGGGTTATTGAACTCAAATCCTAGTTGAGGGTGATTCTATGAGAAATCCTAGTTGAGGGTGATTCTATGAGAAATCCTAGTTGAGGGTGATTCTATGAGAAACCCTAGTTGAGGGTGATTCCATGAGAAACCCTAGTTAAGGGTGATTCTATGTAAAACCCTAATTGAGGTTGAATGCATGTGAAATCCCTAATTGAGATAATGGCAACCGTGGTACTCTATGATTGAATTAGAGTTGTTTTGAAAAGGACCTAACATGGTCTTTTTGTTAATTCCTGACTTATGGATGAATCCATAGTATTGGCAATAGTTGTGTATTCCAAGTGAGTGACTAATGATCACTACTTTATATGATGAATGTGATGAACTGGTGCATAAAGTATTAGGATGGGTAATACCCTAATACAAGCTAATTATATGAACTCAAGAAAGTTAATGGTGTTGAGAGAAGTGATACATCAAAATATGATAGAAATCATATCCAACACCCCAAATACTGGTATACCTTGCTGTGTTATAAATCCAATGTAATTGGATGAATGATACATGAGATGTATGATGGAAATCCTAATCTTGGTAAAGGAATAAGGGTAATACCCTTGAATTATTAATACATTGTTTTTGTATGGTGTTGATAGATAATTGATGTGTTGTTATCATTTGTGCTAACCATGCAGGTATCATGAGATGATGGGCATAGCCAGGTATGGGCTATGATGTGTTATTAATTTGAATTTGTTTATTGCGCCTTGTGTGCCATAATATACCTTGTTGCCTAGTAAGAGGTAGCAAGACAGTTAATGGGCCTCAAGTGTCATGATGGATGCTTGTGTAACAAGTATCATGCTTATCTTGGTCAGATGACCTAAAGGTGTTAGTTACTTGAGAATGTGGTAACAATGCTCAAGTGATGAGCTAAGGGTTTAAATACCCAGAATCACATGGTTATGGTATTGAAATTGTGAAAAGGATTTATATCTTGTGATAGCATGATGAATGGTGTAGTCTCATGAATGGCAAGTGAATATTACCATGTGATGATGAGATGAGAAATTATGTTTCATACATTTTATGTCTTTTTAAGTTTTGATATTTATATGCTTGCTAGAAGTGAATTAGGGTTTGTATGTCCACTTGTTTGATGCAGCCTTAATTCATCCAATTGGCATAACTAATCAAGTGTAACTCTAATCATGTAGTGCCCTGTGCCGTAGAACCATCTTCAGTGTCAGAACTTGCTGGATGGTGAAACGAGTATTCCTAAGGGAAACTCGGAGCGCATATTGTTGAATATGTGGGGGTGGCAGGTTGAGGATATATCCTTGTCATCCACAATGCAGATTGTGGAGGTTGGCTATGGTCATGCCTCATACATCTGATGTGATTGAGAACGCCTGCGGTCGTGTCTCTGTGGTTATAACATGATGTGATTAGAGGACAAATGCGGTTGTACCTCAGTGTTTGGGTTTGAATACCCTGGTTTCTAGTGTCGTGACCTGTACCAAGGTCGGACTAGTGGTTTTCAGCTTGACTATATGTCGCTGTGGTGGCAGCATTGACTGATATGTCACTGCCTTTTTACTCGTACTGACCGAGGGGAAGAGATTCTAGGATGCCGGTACTCCTAGATCTTGTACGGAACCGAATAGCCCTTCGCAGGGGTCGGTTGGACTTTGAATGGTACGATTCAAATTCCCCAGGGCATAATAAAAGATGTAATACAGCCGTATAGCATATCTGTTTAGGGTTATACATGACGCTTCACATTGGATGATAACCCTTGTTTGTTCTCTTTACATAAAGATGATGCTTAGTGCAACTAAGAGATAGTAATTATACTTATGTTGTGGATATGCATAAGACTGTAAATGTGTACATACAATAGTCATGCTTTTGTTGATATCTTACTGCTATTGTTGATTATAATCATGATGCTAGATAACTCATGTTGATAGTTATGTTTTGCATGCTATCCATGCCTCTATAATTAGAAATACTTGGTAGAGGCTTAATGCCTGTAATTAGGATTGGTATAGTCCAATGCCTGAAACATTTATGCTTGATTGATATAGTTTAATGCTTGAATAAGACATGATGATATATATAATCACATGTCTGGCATAAGTGAATACCTGTTTAGTAGATTGGCTAAGGCCAACAAATAGAAACAAGAATGAATCATGGGTGACACATCAGAATAATGAATGACATGAGCAAAGCTTGAGATGTTGAAAATGTATGGTAGATAAATGTTATACATGTTCTTTCTATTTCTTATAAAGAGAATAGATGAATTACTGTTCAATCATAGATAGGTGTAATACTTTAAAAGATGAGAATGATCTAAACTGCTTATCCTCTGCTCAGTTTTATATTAATTAAACTACAATAATGATGTTTCTGGCGGAGAGTTATATCTCTCGCTGGGGCAATTTTCAATTGTCTCACCCCCGTGGGAACCAACATTTTTAGGTGGACGAGTGCAAAAGAGACTGAGAATATCTTTCAGAGGAAGAACATCAAGAACAACAGGGACAACAGTGACAACTCAGGTTGAGTGTGCTGTCTGTCATGTTTTGTAGATAGAAGTCCTATGTGTCGTCTCTGTACTCTCAGGTCCTCAAAGTTTTAAATGCATCAATCGAATTTTTGGCATAGTTCCTCAAAGTTTTTGTACTGTCTGTGTATATTTGTTAGCAGGGCAATCGATGTTGTAATCCTTGAAAAGGAATTGTACAGATTGTGTACTTGTGTACCAGGATGAATTTGAAATACTTTGGTTCTTGATTAAAGAGTTTTCCTGTGAATGGATCTCTTTGAAAAAGTTTTAATTTTTAGTGATTTTCAGTAATCCGCTGCTTAGTGAACGCTTTCGCATTAGTTAATTATGTTTTTATGAGTTGTATGCCACAATTTAGTGGTATCAGAGCTCTAGGTTCGCTGAGTCTACAGAGACATAGGACTAAGGTAGTAGAGTCTGTTCAGGTATCATCCAGTGTATCTGATAATGTCTTCTGCTTATATAAGAGAAGTAGAACTTAAAGATGACTGGGTCACATGAGGAGTTTGTTGCTGAGAGCAGCAATATTGCATCAAGAAGAGGTACATGGGATCAGGCAAGACAGAGACAATTGCCTAAGAGTCTCCTAGTTGATCCATTTATGATAAGAAAATCTTTCTTTAAGTATTACTGTTGGATAATTTAGGGCAACAGTAATGTATATAGTGGATCAAGCATTGGCACTGTAACCTAGATTACCAACCCCAATGATGATGTTGTAGATATCAACATGATTTGTAATCAGCATCGGCAGGTTGAAGCAAAAGGAAATGATGAATTTCTGGACTTAAATTGAGTCTGTGCTCAACCTTAGCCTGTTGAATCAATCTTTGAGGCAGAGTTAGCCTGAGGCAGTGAATAATTCATGAATTATGACAAGTTAGACAAGATAATGTCATTCAAATATGTCATTTTATGAATTCCATGATTAACTGAGAAAGGAAATGATTGAACTTTCCTTGATTAGTCCTATGAGGACTTATGTTTTGCATAGTAAAACATTACAAATGTTTTATGTTGTTCTTACCTCCTTGAGAAATGATGAGGTACAGAAGAGGTTCCTGAATGAAATTCAGGGATGATAAGTCTTATGCTTGTGAGAATATGAAAAGAAGAAATATGATAGTATACAAAGTGCATACTACCTAATCTCAGTATTTATATACCCTGGCCAGGTATACAACTATTGATGATAAAGTGGGTATGGAAACTCTTAGATTGTTGTCTTTTTGATTGCTCTGATCAAGTAGTCATTCTGAGACAATCTAATGAGTATCATGAAATCAGAAATATGGGATGAATAAATGTGTTCATGTGATGGATACTTAGAAAAGTATCAGTTATCTTGGAATTTGGTCCCAAAATGAGGATATATGAAACAATTAATGTTCCAAGATGAAAGGAAGTGATATATATGATGTGTTTCCAACACATGTGATAGATACCAAGGTGAAATATTCTGGTATCTGAGAGTTATCATATTGGTTAGGTTGGCTACCTAGAGTGGTCAACTATGAAATTAGTTTGATTATAATAATATGAACATCATATGTTAGGGGTTTATGCTCTACATAAACATAATGTCTTCCATATCTCTATGTTGAGGAAATGCCATCCAGATACTGAACAGACAATTCAACCAGTAGAGGTTGAGTTAGATGAGGATATTTCCTATGTTGAGGGTCCTGTGTTGATCCTGAATAGAAGGGTGAAAAAGCTGAAGAGAAAGGATATAATACTAGTGAAAGTTTTGTGGAATCACCATGGCATTGAGGAAGCCACATGGGAACTAGAGAATGAGATGCGTAGAAAATACCCATCTCTTTTTGCGTAGGATTTCGGGGCGAAATCCTTGTTAGGGGTTTATAGTTGTAAGGCCCCTAAACTTTCTTAATGAGTTGAAGGAGCTTAATTACCATACTTGAATGCTTATGATTCTAATATAACCTTTTGATATGTTTTGAAATCATAACGCAAGCTTAAGTTTCAAATTTGGTCCAATTTGGACACTGTTTGAGAAAGTTATGCAATTTTCTATATATTTCAGACTTTTCTGCAATTTACCCAATTGAGGGGTTTTCTTTGCAATTTGTCACATACATTATATTCCTTATTTGTTATATTATCATTCTTGATATTTTTGAGCCATGGGGACCCTATTTGAGTCATGCTTTGAAGGTGTTTTTATCAAGGGCATTTTAGGGTTTTCCCCCTTCATGGATGAGCTACCTTTAGTAGCTATCAACTAAGGAATTATGTGATTGGCTGAGAATTTCGTCAAAGGCAAACCAAGCAGGTCTAGAGGGACGGTGGGAGAGCTGTGTGTGTGTGTGTGCTTATGTATTTTTAATAATATAAAGCCATGGATACTTGGATATATACTAGAATTTCAATTTTTTTTCTTTTTCTTAATATTAAAGTGTTATATACTTATCCAAAAGCCCCAAAGGAGCCATTTGCTCTCCATTCTCTCTCTCCTTCTCCCAGCCTCGTCCTCCCTCTGTTCAGCTGCGATTTTTGCTGCCCAAGGAAGAAGAAGGTGGGGATCCTCTTGGAAACAAATTCTAGGGTTGAAATTGATTCTCTTTTTGGGTGTATAAAGCTTCCCCCTAGTGATACTAACCTAAAAGTGTAAGTTTTTCCTTATTTCCTCCGTCCAATTCTTTGTTCCTCTTCCTCCTACATCTCTCCAGGTCGGAACCATGGTTTTCCATGGTGAAAGTTCCCCTAGAACTCAAAACTTCTTCCTTCTTGTCTCTTTTCTAGGGTTTTGCTTGTTTGTGGAGAGAATTGCATAGTTGGCCAAGTTCAGATCTGAATTCAAGGTTTCCTTGCCCTATTTTCTCGAGATTTTTGCTGTTGGATATCTGAACTACTCTATATAGGCGAGTTATATAACATTCTTCACTTATATTGCTTATTAGAAGCTTGTTAGTTCATGATTATGCTGGAATGTGATGATCTAAGCATAGTGGAATTATGCTTGTTTAGAATTACGAATTTTGTGATGATTCCTATTTTATTCCAGTTCTATATGAACCTGTAAACTTGTGTAAATCCTTTATAAGGTGTAACATGATTTGGGACAGGTTGATAGCAACAACCTATGGCATTATGTACAAAACAAATGAGGGTGCAAATTAGGGTTTTTAAGCTATTTCCTTCCCTATCACATAATTGATTGTTATACCATTCAATAACCAATAGTGTTGCTATCTTAGCAACTTAGGTTCGTGATCAAGGGTGTCAAATTTATAGTTACAACCTATGGTTACCACCTTAGTACAAGTTTTGACTCAATTATACATTTAATTATCATCCACTAAGTATTTTAATGATGTTATCAATCAATGATGATATTAGCCTATTATTTGATGATGTTAATTGAATGTATTACTGATCTAGAAACCAATGGTGACTTAATGATCACAATTGATGGTGTATCAGGTCATCACCATATATGATGAATTAGGAATGTAATTGTAGATTTGACTATACCTTGAACCAATGATTTCTAGGTTCAATTGATCTAATGGTTAGACCTATACTTCAATTGATAACCTCGAACAATGAACCTGATCCAATGAATAATATTGGATGCTTTAACATCCAATGGATTTGAATAAATCACATGTTATTATATGTGGTTCCTAGTGAAGATAATTCAATGGTTTAATACCATTAATTGGCAGCATTACCTTTTCCATTGTATAGTTATATTTGATAAATCACTATAATAAGTGGATGTGTAACTCCCATGTGATCTAGCTTGTTATACCTAACCTTGATATAATTATTTGATGTTGATTGGTTATAATCAGACCTCTTGAATGATTAATTTGATAATGAATTACACTCTTCTTATGTTGAAACCATATTGTAGTACTATTTGAATATCATAGTACCTTGCCATGTTAATATCTATGGACACATATGTGTTAAGGATCTTTTGAGCCTTGTTTAAGGCATGGAATGATGATGATAATCAATGAAGGTACAAAGGTTGAAACCCTAATAGTACCTAAGTGATTAGTGCCAATTAAGGGATGAATCCCTAATTGCTTATAGGATCAATGACTTGATACATTATGTTAATCATAGTTGTATGTACCCGACTGAAGGGTTGATATGACCTAATCAAGTTGAGAAGTTGATAGCATGAATTCATACATGAATATGATTCATGTGGTGATTAAGGGTTATAATCCTTAAGTAAAGAGATCATAAAACCCTAAATATGAACATAAACCCTAATTGACAGGGTTATTGAACTCAAATCCTAGTTGAGGGTGATTCTATGAGAAATCCTAGTTGAGGGTGATTCTATGAGAAATCCTAGTTGAGGGTGATTCTATGAGAAACCCTAGTTGAGGGTGATTCCATGAGAAACCCTAGTTAAGGGTGATTCTATGTAAAACCCTAATTGAGGTTGAATGCATGTGAAATCCCTAATTGAGATAATGGCAACCGTGGTACTCTATGATTGAATTAGAGTTGTTTTGAAAAGGACCTAACATGGTCTTTTTGTTAATTCCTGACTTATGGATGAATCCATAGTATTGGCAATAGTTGTGTATTCCAAGTGAGTGACTAATGATCACTACTTTATATGATGAATGTGATGAACTGGTGCATAAAGTATTAGGATGGGTAATACCCTAATACAAGCTAATTATATGAACTCAAGAAAGTTAATGGTGTTGAGAGAAGTGATACATCAAAATATGATAGAAATCATATCCAACACCCCAAATACTGGTATACCTTGCTGTGTTATAAATCCAATGTAATTGGATGAATGATACATGAGATGTATGATGGAAATCCTAATCTTGGTAAAGGAATAAGGGTAATACCCTTGAATTATTAATACATTGTTTTTGTATGGTGTTGATAGATAATTGATGTGTTGTTATCATTTGTGCTAACCATGCAGGTATCATGAGATGATGGGCATAGCCAGGTATGGGCTATGATGTGTTATTAATTTGAATTTGTTTATTGCGCCTTGTGTGCCATAATATACCTTGTTGCCTAGTAAGAGGTAGCAAGACAGTTAATGGGCCTCAAGTGTCATGATGGATGCTTGTGTAACAAGTATCATGCTTATCTTGGTCAGATGACCTAAAGGTGTTAGTTACTTGAGAATGTGGTAACAATGCTCAAGTGATGAGCTAAGGGTTTAAATACCCAGAATCACATGGTTATGGTATTGAAATTGTGAAAAGGATTTATATCTTGTGATAGCATGATGAATGGTGTAGTCTCATGAATGGCAAGTGAATATTACCATGTGATGATGAGATGAGAAATTATGTTTCATACATTTTATGTCTTTTTAAGTTTTGATATTTATATGCTTGCTAGAAGTGAATTAGGGTTTGTATGTCCACTTGTTTGATGCAGCCTTAATTCATCCAATTGGCATAACTAATCAAGTGTAACTCTAATCATGTAGTGCCCTGTGCCGTAGAACCATCTTCAGTGTCAGAACTTGCTGGATGGTGAAACGAGTATTCCTAAGGGAAACTCGGAGCGCATATTGTTGAATATGTGGGGGTGGCAGGTTGAGGATATATCCTTGTCATCCACAATGCAGATTGTGGAGGTTGGCTATGGTCATGCCTCATACATCTGATGTGATTGAGAACGCCTGCGGTCGTGTCTCTGTGGTTATAACATGATGTGATTAGAGGACAAATGCGGTTGTACCTCAGTGTTTGGGTTTGAATACCCTGGTTTCTAGTGTCGTGACCTGTACCAAGGTCGGACTAGTGGTTTTCAGCTTGACTATATGTCGCTGTGGTGGCAGCATTGACTGATATGTCACTGCCTTTTTACTCGTACTGACCGAGGGGAAGAGATTCTAGGATGCCGGTACTCCTAGATCTTGTACGGAACCGAATAGCCCTTCGCAGGGGTCGGTTGGACTTTGAATGGTACGATTCAAATTCCCCAGGGCATAATAAAAGATGTAATACAGCCGTATAGCATATCTGTTTAGGGTTATACATGACGCTTCACATTGGATGATAACCCTTGTTTGTTCTCTTTACATAAAGATGATGCTTAGTGCAACTAAGAGATAGTAATTATACTTATGTTGTGGATATGCATAAGACTGTAAATGTGTACATACAATAGTCATGCTTTTGTTGATATCTTACTGCTATTGTTGATTATAATCATGATGCTAGATAACTCATGTTGATAGTTATGTTTTGCATGCTATCCATGCCTCTATAATTAGAAATACTTGGTAGAGGCTTAATGCCTGTAATTAGGATTGGTATAGTCCAATGCCTGAAACATTTATGCTTGATTGATATAGTTTAATGCTTGAATAAGACATGATGATATATATAATCACATGTCTGGCATAAGTGAATACCTGTTTAGTAGATTGGCTAAGGCCAACAAATAGAAACAAGAATGAATCATGGGTGACACATCAGAATAATGAATGACATGAGCAAAGCTTGAGATGTTGAAAATGTATGGTAGATAAATGTTATACATGTTCTTTCTATTTCTTATAAAGAGAATAGATGAATTACTGTTCAATCATAGATAGGTGTAATACTTTAAAAGATGAGAATGATCTAAACTGCTTATCCTCTGCTCAGTTTTATATTAATTAAACTACAATAATGATGTTTCTGGCGGAGAGTTATATCTCTCGCTGGGGCAATTTTCAATTGTCTCACCCCCGTGGGAACCAACATTTTTAGGTGGACGAGTGCAAAAGAGACTGAGAATATCTTTCAGAGGAAGAACATCAAGAACAACAGGGACAACAGTGACAACTCAGGTTGAGTGTGCTGTCTGTCATGTTTTGTAGATAGAAGTCCTATGTGTCGTCTCTGTACTCTCAGGTCCTCAAAGTTTTAAATGCATCAATCGAATTTTTGGCATAGTTCCTCAAAGTTTTTGTACTGTCTGTGTATATTTGTTAGCAGGGCAATCGATGTTGTAATCCTTGAAAAGGAATTGTACAGATTGTGTACTTGTGTACCAGGATGAATTTGAAATACTTTGGTTCTTGATTAAAGAGTTTTCCTGTGAATGGATCTCTTTGAAAAAGTTTTAATTTTTAGTGATTTTCAGTAATCCGCTGCTTAGTGAACGCTTTCGCATTAGTTAATTATGTTTTTATGAGTTGTATGCCACAATTTAGTGGTATCAGAGCTCTAGGTTCGCTGAGTCTACAGAGACATAGGACTAAGGTAGTAGAGTCTGTTCAGGTATCATCCAGTGTATCTGATAATGTCTTCTGCTTATATAAGAGAAGTAGAACTTAAAGATGACTGGGTCACATGAGGAGTTTGCTGCTGAGAGCAGCAATATTGCATCAAGAAGAGGTACATGGGATCAGGCAAGACAGAGACAATTGCCTAAGAGTCTCCTAGTTGATCCATTTATGATAAGAAAATCTTTCTTTAAGTATTACTGTTGGATAATTTAGGGCAACAGTAATGTATATAGTGGATCAAGCATTGGCACTGTAACCTAGATTACCAACCCCAATGATGATGTTGTAGATATCAACATGATTTGTAATCAGCATCGGCAGGTTGAAGCAAAAGGAAATGATGAATTTCTGGACTTAAATTGAGTCTGTGCTCAACCTTAGCCTGTTGAATCAATCTTTGAGGCAGAGTTAGCCTGAGGCAGTGAATAATTCATGAATTATGACAAGTTAGACAAGATAATGTCATTCAAATATGTCATTTTATGAATTCCATGATTAACTGAGAAAGGAAATGATTGAACTTTCCTTGATTAGTCCTATGAGGACTTATGTTTTGCATAGTAAAACATTACAAATGTTTTATGTTGTTCTTACCTCCTTGAGAAATGATGAGGTACAGAAGAGGTTCCTGAATGAAATTCAGGGATGATAAGTCTTATGCTTGTGAGAATATGAAAAGAAGAAATATGATAGTATACAAAGTGCATACTACCTAATCTCAGTATTTATATACCCTGGCCAGGTATACAACTATTGATGATAAAGTGGGTATGGAAACTCTTAGATTGTTGTCTTTTTGATTGCTCTGATCAAGTAGTCATTCTGAGACAATCTAATGAGTATCATGAAATCAGAAATATGGGATGAATAAATGTGTTCATGTGATGGATACTTAGAAAAGTATCAGTTATCTTGGAATTTGGTCCCAAAATGAGGATATATGAAACAATTAATGTTCCAAGATGAAAGGAAGTGATATATATGATGTGTTTCCAACACATGTGATAGATACCAAGGTGAAATATTCTGGTATCTGAGAGTTATCATATTGGTTAGGTTGGCTACCTAGAGTGGTCAACTATGAAATTAGTTTGATTATAATAATATGAACATCATATGTTAGGGGTTTATGCTCTACATAAACATAATGTCTTCCATATCTCTATGTTGAGGAAATGCCATCCAGATACTGAACAGACAATTCAACCAGTAGAGGTTGAGTTAGATGAGGATATTTCCTATGTTGAGGGTCCTGTGTTGATCCTGAATAGAAGGGTGAAAAAGCTGAAGAGAAAGGATATAATACTAGTGAAAGTTTTGTGGAATCACCATGGCATTGAGGAAGCCACATGGGAACTAGAGAATGAGATGCGTAGAAAATACCCATCTCTTTTTGCGTAGGATTTCGGGGCGAAATCCTTGTTAGGGGTTTATAGTTGTAAGGCCCCTAAACTTTCTTAATGAGTTGAAGGAGCTTAATTACCATACTTGAATGCTTATGATTCTAATATAACCTTTTGATATGTTTTGAAATCATAACGCAAGCTTAAGTTTCAAATTTGGTCCAATTTGGACACTGTTTGAGAAAGTTATGCAATTTTCTATATATTTCAGACTTTTCTGCAATTTACCCAATTGAGGGGTTTTCTTTGCAATTTGTCACATACATTATATTCCTTATTTGTTATATTATCATTCTTGATATTTTTGAGCCATGGGGACCCTATTTGAGTCATGCTTTGAAGGTGTTTTTATCAAGGGCATTTTAGGGTTTTCCCCCTTCATGGATGAGCTACCTTTAGTAGCTATCAACTAAGGAATTATGTGATTGGCTGAGAATTTCGTCAAAGGCAAACCAAGCAGGTCTAGAGGGACGGTGGGAGAGCTGTGTGTGTGTGTGTGCTTATGTATTTTTAATAATATAAAGCCATGGATACTTGGATATATACTAGAATTTCAATTTTTTTTCTTTTTCTTAATATTAAAGTGTTATATACTTATCCAAAAGCCCCAAAGGAGCCATTTGCTCTCCATTCTCTCTCTCCTTCTCCCAGCCTCGTCCTCCCTCTGTTCAGCTGCGATTTTTGCTGCCCAAGGAAGAAGAAGGTGGGGATCCTCTTGGAAACAAATTCTAGGGTTGAAATTGATTCTCTTTTTGGGTGTATAAAGCTTCCCCCTAGTGATACTAACCTAAAAGTGTAAGTTTTTCCTTATTTCCTCCGTCCAATTCTTTGTTCCTCTTCCTCCTACATCTCTCCAGGTCGGAACCATGGTTTTCCATGGTGAAAGTTCCCCTAGAACTCAAAACTTCTTCCTTCTTGTCTCTTTTCTAGGGTTTTGCTTGTTTGTGGAGAGAATTGCATAGTTGGCCAAGTTCAGATCTGAATTCAAGGTTTCCTTGCCCTATTTTCTCGAGATTTTTGCTGTTGGATATCTGAACTACTCTATATAGGCGAGTTATATAACATTCTTCACTTATATTGCTTATTAGAAGCTTGTTAGTTCATGATTATGCTGGAATGTGATGATCTAAGCATAGTGGAATTATGCTTGTTTAGAATTACGAATTTTGTGATGATTCCTATTTTATTCCAGTTCTATATGAACCTGTAAACTTGTGTAAATCCTTTATAAGGTGTAACATGATTTGGGACAGGTTGATAGCAACAACCTATGGCATTATGTACAAAACAAATGAGGGTGCAAATTAGGGTTTTTAAGCTATTTCCTTCCCTATCACATAATTGATTGTTATACCATTCAATAACCAATAGTGTTGCTATCTTAGCAACTTAGGTTCGTGATCAAGGGTGTCAAATTTATAGTTACAACCTATGGTTACCACCTTAGTACAAGTTTTGACTCAATTATACATTTAATTATCATCCACTAAGTATTTTAATGATGTTATCAATCAATGATGATATTAGCCTATTATTTGATGATGTTAATTGAATGTATTACTGATCTAGAAACCAATGGTGACTTAATGATCACAATTGATGGTGTATCAGGTCATCACCATATATGATGAATTAGGAATGTAATTGTAGATTTGACTATACCTTGAACCAATGATTTCTAGGTTCAATTGATCTAATGGTTAGACCTATACTTCAATTGATAACCTCGAACAATGAACCTGATCCAATGAATAATATTGGATGCTTTAACATGCAATGGATTTGAATAAATCACATGTTATTATATGTGGTTCCTAGTGAAGATAATTCAATGGTTTAATACCATTAATTGGCAGCATTACCTTTTCCATTGTATAGTTATATTTGATAAATCACTATAATAAGTGGATGTGTAACTCCCATGTGATCTAGCTTGTTATACCTAACCTTGATATAATTATTTGATGTTGATTGGTTATAATCAGACCTCTTGAATGATTAATTTGATAATGAATTACACTCTTCTTATGTTGAAACCATATTGTAGTACTATTTGAATATCATAGTACCTTGCCATGTTAATATCTATGGACACATATGTGTTAAGGATCTTTTGAGCCTTGTTTAAGGCATGGAATGATGATGATAATCAATGAAGGTACAAAGGTTGAAACCCTAATAGTACCTAAGTGATTAGTGCCAATTAAGGGATGAATCCCTAATTGCTTATAGGATCAATGACTTGATACATTATGTTAATCATAGTTGTATGTACCCGACTGAAGGGTTGATATGACCTAATCAAGTTGAGAAGTTGATAGCATGAATTCATACATGAATATGATTCATGTGGTGATTAAGGGTTATAATCCTTAAGTAAAGAGATCATAAAACCCTAAATATGAACATAAACCCTAATTGACAGGGTTATTGAACTCAAATCCTAGTTGAGGGTGATTCTATGAGAAATCCTAGTTGAGGGTGATTCTATGAGAAATCCTAGTTGAGGGTGATTCTATGAGAAACCCTAGTTGAGGGTGATTCCATGAGAAACCCTAGTTAAGGGTGATTCTATGTAAAACCCTAATTGAGGTTGAATGCATGTGAAATCCCTAATTGAGATAATGGCAACCGTGGTACTCTATGATTGAATTAGAGTTGTTTTGAAAAGGACCTAACATGGTCTTTTTGTTAATTCCTGACTTATGGATGAATCCATAGTATTGGCAATAGTTGTGTATTCCAAGTGAGTGACTAATGATCACTACTTTATATGATGAATGTGATGAACTGGTGCATAAAGTATTAGGATGGGTAATACCCTAATACAAGCTAATTATATGAACTCAAGAAAGTTAATGGTGTTGAGAGAAGTGATACATCAAAATATGATAGAAATCATATCCAACACCCCAAATACTGGTATACCTTGCTGTGTTATAAATCCAATGTAATTGGATGAATGATACATGAGATGTATGATGGAAATCCTAATCTTGGTAAAGGAATAAGGGTAATACCCTTGAATTATTAATACATTGTTTTTGTATGGTGTTGATAGATAATTGATGTGTTGTTATCATTTGTGCTAACCATGCAGGTATCATGAGATGATGGGCATAGCCAGGTATGGGCTATGATGTGTTATTAATTTGAATTTGTTTATTGCGCCTTGTGTGCCATAATATACCTTGTTGCCTAGTAAGAGGTAGCAAGACAGTTAATGGGCCTCAAGTGTCATGATGGATGCTTGTGTAACAAGTATCATGCTTATCTTGGTCAGATGACCTAAAGGTGTTAGTTACTTGAGAATGTGGTAACAATGCTCAAGTGATGAGCTAAGGGTTTAAATACCCAGAATCACATGGTTATGGTATTGAAATTGTGAAAAGGATTTATATCTTGTGATAGCATGATGAATGGTGTAGTCTCATGAATGGCAAGTGAATATTACCATGTGATGATGAGATGAGAAATTATGTTTCATACATTTTATGTCTTTTTAAGTTTTGATATTTATATGCTTGCTAGAAGTGAATTAGGGTTTGTATGTCCACTTGTTTGATGCAGCCTTAATTCATCCAATTGGCATAACTAATCAAGTGTAACTCTAATCATGTAGTGCCCTGTGCCGTAGAACCATCTTCAGTGTCAGAACTTGCTGGATGGTGAAACGAGTATTCCTAAGGGAAACTCGGAGCGCATATTGTTGAATATGTGGGGGTGGCAGGTTGAGGATATATCCTTGTCATCCACAATGCAGATTGTGGAGGTTGGCTATGGTCATGCCTCATACATCTGATGTGATTGAGAACGCCTGCGGTCGTGTCTCTGTGGTTATAACATGATGTGATTAGAGGACAAATGCGGTTGTACCTCAGTGTTTGGGTTTGAATACCCTGGTTTCTAGTGTCGTGACCTGTACCAAGGTCGGACTAGTGGTTTTCAGCTTGACTATATGTCGCTGTGGTGGCAGCATTGACTGATATGTCACTGCCTTTTTACTCGTACTGACCGAGGGGAAGAGATTCTAGGATGCCGGTACTCCTAGATCTTGTACGGAACCGAATAGCCCTTCGCAGGGGTCGGTTGGACTTTGAATGGTACGATTCAAATTCCCCAGGGCATAATAAAAGATGTAATACAGCCGTATAGCATATCTGTTTAGGGTTATACATGACGCTTCACATTGGATGATAACCCTTGTTTGTTCTCTTTACATAAAGATGATGCTTAGTGCAACTAAGAGATAGTAATTATACTTATGTTGTGGATATGCATAAGACTGTAAATGTGTACATACAATAGTCATGCTTTTGTTGATATCTTACTGCTATTGTTGATTATAATCATGATGCTAGATAACTCATGTTGATAGTTATGTTTTGCATGCTATCCATGCCTCTATAATTAGAAATACTTGGTAGAGGCTTAATGCCTGTAATTAGGATTGGTATAGTCCAATGCCTGAAACATTTATGCTTGATTGATATAGTTTAATGCTTGAATAAGACATGATGATATATATAATCACATGTCTGGCATAAGTGAATACCTGTTTAGTAGATTGGCTAAGGCCAACAAATAGAAACAAGAATGAATCATGGGTGACACATCAGAATAATGAATGACATGAGCAAAGCTTGAGATGTTGAAAATGTATGGTAGATAAATGTTATACATGTTCTTTCTATTTCTTATAAAGAGAATAGATGAATTACTGTTCAATCATAGATAGGTGTAATACTTTAAAAGATGAGAATGATCTAAACTGCTTATCCTCTGCTCAGTTTTATATTAATTAAACTACAATAATGATGTTTCTGGCGGAGAGTTATATCTCTCGCTGGGGCAATTTTCAATTGTCTCACCCCCGTGGGAACCAACATTTTTAGGTGGACGAGTGCAAAAGAGACTGAGAATATCTTTCAGAGGAAGAACATCAAGAACAACAGGGACAACAGTGACAACTCAGGTTGAGTGTGCTGTCTGTCATGTTTTGTAGATAGAAGTCCTATGTGTCGTCTCTGTACTCTCAGGTCCTCAAAGTTTTAAATGCATCAATCGAATTTTTGGCATAGTTCCTCAAAGTTTTTGTACTGTCTGTGTATATTTGTTAGCAGGGCAATCGATGTTGTAATCCTTGAAAAGGAATTGTACAGATTGTGTACTTGTGTACCAGGATGAATTTGAAATACTTTGGTTCTTGATTAAAGAGTTTTCCTGTGAATGGATCTCTTTGAAAAAGTTTTAATTTTTAGTGATTTTCAGTAATCCGCTGCTTAGTGAACGCTTTCGCATTAGTTAATTATGTTTTTATGAGTTGTATGCCACACAAAACATCATGATCTTGGTCCTTGATCCAATCTTGATGATTTAGGATCTAACTCGAAGGGTTGACCTACTACTTGTTGAGATCTATACTCAAAATATTCTATGAAAGGTACGCTATTATATCTCCTCTTTGGTTTTATTGAAGATACTTTTTATGTATCTCTTGACTGTATAATTGGCTATATAACTTTATTGAGCTACTATTCCCTATGATTAGTCTTCCATTTTTCCCTATAATATATTTTGAGAAAACCTGAGAACATAAATGATGTTGCCCATTATGACTGCTAATATATCGATGATGATGATGATGATGTCGATAATGTTGAAAATGTTAATATTGAGTGAAAGCGACCTCCTCATTCGGATGTGGGACTTGTACATTGGCCTTCTACCTCATATTGAGAGAAGGTTCGTAGTGACGTACCCCATCGCGTTGGGGCAATGGAGTCACACAAAATATATAAGCATGCTTCTCAATTACAACATAATTGGAACTTGTAATAAAAAGTGAATTGTTTGAAATAAACATCTTGTCGAATAAATGTTAAATTTGGAAAACCACTTTTTATTCTTTTCTTGAATATATGTCCAGCTAAGTATACTCTTGTTCTATAAACTATTGATTCGATCTTGATAATGTACCGTGCAATTGCATGATTGTGTCTTGATTTTATTGATTTTAGGAAAAACAAATGGAACTTTGACTAGATCACTTCCGCACTCTATATATGCTGATGACAAGGATAAATTAGCAATATCTCCTATATTGGGCTAGTTTGTTCTTTAAATCTCTAATTTTTGAGTTATTATTTCTTATTGTATATGCCAGTGTGTGAGATCCTATTGGGCCACTCAGGGATGTGCACTTCAATCCTTTTACTACTGTCTAGGCAGTAGGATTGGGATTAGGGTAAGAATGGTTTCGTGACCATTGGTATTAGAGCATACACACTCCCATGTACTTTATGTAAATAATTGCTAGAGTTCTTGAACCCCAGAAACCATAAAATCCATAATGGTTAAAATTGAGGTGTCTAGGATCGGGTTATGGCATAATTTCTCCTATTCATTTTCACAGTGGTTGAGATTCCCCACTCTACCTGGCCTTAATTGATCCAGAACTGGGCCAAAAGGTTCCCTATTGAAACCCTAGAGAGTCTTTTGGCATCTCATCTCTTCTTTAATGAATACCCTAAGCTACCCATTTATATGAAGATTAGGTAGTCTTCTCATCTCCTCATGTGGTCCTTCTCTTGTCACCTTTTTCCACATGATGCCTTGATTATGGGTAGCTTATGCATGGAAAAAAATGGATGTCACTAGAAATTATGAAAAATAAAATGAGACCATGATCTGACCTTAATTTGAAAAACTCAATATTGATCGATGAATCTTGGAATAAAATACTCATGTATGACCCCTAATATAATGCAAACTCAATTTAGACAAAACTTGACTACATGTTTACTATTTTTGAGGTAAATATTAATGATTTTGATATGGTGAAATAAGAAGGATGTGATGGAGTGAACTTTTAGAGTACTTGGATCTGTATGTGATGTCTTTTTATGGTATTTTATTCAATGATCAAGCAATAGCATTTTGACACCAAATTCATGTAGAAGGTAGTTTGAGTTAAGATGAAGATATGATTAAAATTTAGTTACACCTAGAGGGAGCTTTTTAGGTTTGAAATTGTTTAAATATTGGATGCATTATAATGCTTTTGGATGAAGATATAAGTCATTTGCCTAGATTCCTAATTAATGGATATGTCATACACCCCTAGTCTGTGGTGTGAGTATGTTGTCATGGATCGGCTAAGTGGGGTCCTTTCATAGCCCTTGGATGTAGTCAAATGACTGAGAAGTTGAGGCAAACAGAGATGCCATGCTTCAATCCTCCCCACGTCGTGTTCCTGGTTTGATTAAGGAAGTGAAGTGGGTGGTTAAGCCAAACTTATCTAGACCTAATGGCTGACGAGGCACCCGAACCAGTTGGATGTGAGGGACCCACCATCATATCTTCTACTTCTCCACTAGTTCACCGTGAGAAGCAGGTGGTGCAAGGAGGAAGAACATGGAGTTCGAAGGGACAAGGAGGAGGAGACTAGATGCTGATGCTCAGAGATGGACTCACGCAGAGGAATCTAGCAGGCGTCAGACAGGATGGCGATGCGTTGTTTGCGAGACGACGAACTGGAGGCGCCAAGATAGGATGAGGCACTTTTGCTTACTTTCATCAGATCCAGTAGTTGTAGAAGCAAACCATGTACATCAGGGAGGAGCCTTTGGTTGCTCATAGATCATAGGAAGCCACGACAACACCCAGAAGCTGGTAGATGGGGGCGCTGAGTGGAGAAGTTGTACGAAGGCGGCTGTGTGATGCCCCGTCATGTCTTCGGGTGTTCACGTGAGAAGGAGGGAGAGTAGGCAGTCAAGGAAGCCCACTCATAGAGGCACAACATTGCATATGGGCAGTTCACATTGACCTAGCGGGGAGCCATGGAGTCACTACTTTTGCTCACCAGAGGAGAGCAACGTGACTGGCGCTCATACACGCCCAGATTGGGAAGGAACACAAGCGTCAAGTTTCGAGTGGCGGCGACAATTGAACAGAGGACCTGAAGGTGTTGTGTTGGGGCACTAGGCTGGCAGTGACCCAAGAAGATCTGGAGGTGGTAGGCTTTCTCATCATTTCTCCAACCACAGTGGTGGCTACGAGGTAGGGAGCCGCACGACGCAACCATTGCTGGGAGCACAACGAAGGGGAGGACTCAATTCGCGTGGACCCGAGAAAGGGGGAAAAGGCAGACCAGGTCCAGGTAGCGAACTGGCCGCATGACCAGTGAACTGAAGTCTTACTTGAGACCAGCTGAAGGCAGTCCCTTAAGTGGCCACGTGATGACCCATCATTGCCCGCAAAAAGGTAAATCCTTCACAAATGTTCAGATCTTAGATAAATCATAGTAAATTGCCTGATGATCAGAAAATTACAAATAAGGTACCAAAATTCTCAAAACAATGAGTAGAACGCAGTAGAATGATAATATTAGGCTTTTAATGCACGAATAATTGTGATATCATGTAAGATGTGTAATTCTTGTTTAATGGATAATAAATGTCAAACGATATTCTAAAGTTATGATAACATGTCAATAAGTCTATAATCACGTTTATGATGCATATGATGTTAGATATGGTCATGTTGATGCACCAAAGCTTATAATTTGATTAATATGGCTAATTAGGGCTAATAACACTAAAGATGATGCAATTAATACATGCATGCTCAATAAATGATAAAATCTACATAAAACCTCCCATATCTGTAACTGGAAGATAATATATAAATCTAAGATCAGTTATATACAAGAAATCCATGTTATATGAAGTTGATCTCTAATACATGGTTTAAGATCCTAAATTAGGTTAATGATGTAACCTAGGGTTAATGTATTCACAAAATGACATCGAAGCTAATGATTTAGATAAGAACTGTAATCGGGAGAATGACATCAGTAAAGATAATCCTAAGATGAGAACACAAGTAATGAAACACATATGCTAATGAGATAAGCTAAACCCTAGTGGATATAATTAGGGTTAATATGAGATGTAAGATGATGAGAATTTGATGATAGTATGTGGTCTTGTTTTAATTAGGGTTTGAAAAAGATATAGTTGACATCAAGAATGTGTTATAGATTGTGATATCTCTTTGGAAGGTACGCCATTACCTCTTATTTGGCTTATTATACAATATGCTTGTGATATATGAGTAGTAGAATACATGGCATATGATATTGGATGAGATGATTGTTCTTGTATGATATGTTGCATGACTTTTCTATACTTATTGCTATGAACACATGAAACATAATATATTTTGTTCCATTATATGAAAGCACCAACTCTTTGGTAGTGTTCTTGGAAGTGACCTAACTCTTTGGTAGTGGTCACATTGTACATATGGAAGCACCAACTCTTTGGTAGTGGGCACATTGTACATATGATTCGACTCTTTGGTAGTGATTATAAAGGCCTTAATGCTTTCAACTACTTGGTAGTAATTCATGGATGATATAATGGAAAATATGCCTAAAAGATATGTGTTCTCTTTTGTTAATAAACATTCTTGTTCAAGTATGCTTTTGTTATATTCTTCTATTACTGCCAATTATTAGTTTTATCTTATTTCCAAGATATGATGAGAGGTATATAAAAGACATGTAGGCATACTCAGTACAATATTCTTGAATATTAGGCTGACATGCTCCACATGTAATCTTTTGTTTAGGTTGTGGACGTATGATCTTGGAGAACCAGGATAGCTGAGAGTTGTATAGAAAGTTGATGTAAAAGTGGACTTGTTGTCTTAAGATCCTGTAGTTTAGTGGTAGTACATGTATATGTATAAGTTTGTTGTTCTATATGTAATATCAAATGATGTAACAATTCATGTTGTAATTATATGTTGAATTGTGAACATATGTGTATGGTTTTATTATTGTTCATGTGCATGTGCTACTGATTGTTTCCTTCTGACTCCCTTGATTTTCTTCTTCTTAGCCTAGTGTAGGATGTTTAAATTGAGATTCTCATTGAGGTGAGGTTTCAATTTGGACGTCTCACATCAGATTAAGTTTTAAAAAATTTGGGGATGTCACATGTGGTATCAGAGCATGAACAATAGAAAATCCTAACATTTGCTCATTATGCAACTCAAAAGTAGAAAACCTTGAAATGAATAATCTTTAGGGTTGGATTACTCATCTTTTAGAGACTATATCTGACATAGCCTCTAGGTTAGCACCTAGATGTCTGAGAATTAAGTCTAGACTGGTGCTTGTTGAATAGCAAGTCCTTAGATGTCATTCTTTCCTCCTAGTGCGGTGGTATGGGATGTTGCAGTATTTGGAAATGACGTGCATCAAGGGAAGAGAAATCCTAGACATATTGCACACATTGTCTAGAGTAGCTACACTAGTCTACACCATGTTCTCACCTTTTTCACTAGTTTTCATGACATTGTACTCTCTACTATGTGTGGGACACTCATTTTCTGGATTTGGGTTTTTGATTCCAATCGAATCGAACCTCGATAGTTTTCTCTGATGTTTGTTTTAACAGAGAAAAACTATATAATATTTTATTATATATATGTATTACAAAAATGTGTCCCCACACGTGTATGAGTAGGAGGCGGTCATGTAACCTAAGTGAAAGTGAATGACATCAGTCTAGAAGAGAGAGTAGTTCTAGATTAGATGTCTATAGCCTTGTTGAAATATATGATAGATGGAATAGATGAAATAAGTTTTGATGATAAGGTCTAAGTCTTATATAGATAATATAAGATGGTTATGTTGATTTATGTTTGTCTTTGAGGACATGAGTTAGGTTTGAGGTTTTGAGATAAGTCTTGATGATGCAAGTAACTAGGCTTTTATGAGATAAGATGTCTTAAGTAAAGACTAGGTTGTGAGTCGGCACAAGCCTCAATCTCTTTTATGAAGGAGGACCTCTAGTGTTAGGACCAGTTTTAGGGTTAATTCTAGGGAGAGTGAGACCCATTGGGAGAAAGTTAGATAACCTAAACTCCAAGATATGAGAATTCTAAGATATGCGATATGATATGTCCTAAACTAGACTACTCCTGAGTGAATGGGTTGTGTTGCTTAATGCATGATTCCTATAGTCTTGTTGAACCCTAGATGTCCTTGGGAGGACAAAACCCTAGAGACAGAGAGAGTCTGGTTATATATGTGCATATGTGAACATCAATATGAGTGCCTGCCATCTAGGTGAGGGAGAGATCCCAAGACCCTGGAGGAGGTAGCTATGTTAGTTATTGTGAAGCCTCATAATCGGGTTGGTGGTACCTTGTAGGAATCTAGTAGTTGTGTATATAATAAATTTTTGGGGGTAAGCATGTCTCATGGGTAGAGACCTATGAAGAGTATGTCATAGCATGTTTTGGTTTGTGCTTATGTGGCTGGAGCTAGTAAAGAAATCAACTAGTGCCAATGAGGTAATTCGAGAACCCTAGACAAAGAGAGGAAAGATAAAGTATATGCATATGAGATAATCATAGAATGAGTTAGCTCAGAGAGACTGAGCGTGGAACTGCCCTCATGGTATGGGTCATGAGAAGCTCAGTTGGACTAGATGATGTTTTGATATATGTTTGACAAGCCACTCATATAAGTTTCTTTAGCACAACCATGATATAACATATGTAAGGATGTGATCTAATCTTGAGATGTTATGCATGAAGGAAACCTAAAGATGGTTTAATACATATCGATGCATAAATGGTTAACCATATACATGTATAATGATGATAATGTGATATAGTTGGTTAATCTTGTGATGAAATCACTAGTAAATGTTGTAATTTATTATGAGCAATGAAATAAGATCATATGAATGAAACATGTTACATGAAGTGTTAATCTTAGTTCTTAACAAAGATGGAATATATAGTTTGGAAGCTAGCACAACATAATGATTATAACACCTTGATATGATCTAGATGGATAAAGCGGGTTAATTATAGTTAACTCCCTCCTAAAAGAAATATGTTAATGATGAACATGTTCTAACAATTATCTCAATAAAATGTTGTTGACACTTTGATAATGGGTTAACCTTTGTTAACTCCTTTAGAACATGGTAATATGATGTGGGAACCCTAATGTACGGGTAAGGATATGGATGCAGCCCTAACAATGAGATGTGTCATGACATAACTAGAGTTTCTCAACCCTTGTTTCAATCATTTTGTAGGGGTAGTTGATCCAAGATTCTTTGAAATACTCTAGAAAGACATGGATATAGTTATGAATATGTTGTTTGTTGATAAGTTACACCTATAGTGGTGTCCAACATATGGATGAAGACCTTTTAGTTTTTTTTCCTTAATGTGAGAGTATGGCTTAATTTTAAGGAAGAAATTTCTTTTAAGATGTATATGATGTGATGGATTGGATTTTTTGTCTTAATTTCGAGGACAGAATATCTTTTAAGGTGTGTAGGATGTGATGGAGTGAACTTTTGGAGTATTTGGATCCATATGCGATGCCTTTTTATGGTATTTTATTCAGTGATCAAGCAATAGCATTTTGACACCAAATTCATGTAGAAGGTAGTTTGAGTTAAGATGAAGATATGATTAAAATTTAGTTACACCTAGAGGGAGCTTTTTAGGTTTGAAATTGTTTAAATATCGGATGCATTATAATGCTTTTGGATGAAGATATAAGTCATTTGCCTAGGTTCCTAATTAATGGATATGTCATACACCCCTAGTCTGTGGTGTGAGTATGTTGTCATGGATCGGCTAAGTGGGGTCCTTTCATAGCCCTTGGATGTAGTCAAATGACTGAGAAGTTGAGGCAAACAGAGATGCCATGCTTCAATCCTCCCCACGTCGTGTTCCTGGTTTGATTAAGGAAGTGAAGTGGGTGGTTAAGCCAAACTTATCTAGACCTAATGGCTGACGAGGCACCCGAACCAGTTGGATGTGAGGGACCCACCATCATATCTTCTACTTCTCCACTAGTTCACCGTGAGAAGCAGGTGGTGCAAGGAGGAAGAACATGGAGTTCGAAGGGACAAGGAGGAGGAGACTAGATGCTGATGCTCAGAGATGGACTCACGCAGAGGAATCTAGCAGGCGTCAGACAGGATGGCGATGCGTTGTTTGCGAGACGACGAACTGGAGGCGCCAAGATAGGATGAGGCACTTTTGCTTACTTTCATCAGATCCAGTAGTTGTAGAAGCAAACCATGTACATCAGGGAGGAGCCTTTGGTTGCTCATAGATCGTAGGAAGCCACGATGGCACCCAGAAGCTGGTAGATGGGGGCGCTGAGTGGAGAAGTTGTACGAAGGCGGCTGTGTGATACTTTGTCATGTCTTCGGGTGTTCACGTGAGAAGGAGGGAGAGTGGACGGTCAAGGAAACCCACTCACAGAGGCACAACATTGAATATGGGAAGTTTGCGTCGACCTAGAAGGGAGCCCTGGAGTCGCTAATTTTGCTCATCGGAGGAGAGCAGCACGGTTGGCGCTCACACACACGCAGATCAGGAAGGAACATAGGCGTAAGGTTTTGAGTTGCGGAAGCAATCAAACAGAGGACCTGAAGGTGCTATGCGGGGGCACTAGGCCCGCGGAGACCCAAGAAGATCTAGAGGCGTCAGTCTTTGTCGTCATTCCTCCAGCCACGGTGGTGGCTGTGAGGCAGGGAGCCACATGACACAACCATCATTGGGAGGACAAGGAAGGGGAGGGCTCAATTCGCGTGGACTAGAGAAAAGGGGGAAAAGGTGGACCGGGTCCAGGTAGCGAACTGGCCGCATGACCAGTGAACCAGAGGCATACTTGAGACCAGTTGAAGGCAGCCCCTTTAGTGGCCAAACGGCGACCCATCATTGGCTGCAAAAAGGTAATCCTTCACAAATGTTCAGATCTTAGATAAATCATAGTAATTAGCCCGATGATAAGAAAATTACAAATAAGGTACCAAAATTCTCAGAAAAATGAGTAGAACGCAGTAGAATGATAATATCAGGATTTTATTACACGAATAGTAGTGATATCATGTAAGATGTGTAATGCTTGTTTAATGGATAATAAATATCAAGCGATGTTCTAAAGTTATGATAACATGTCAATAAGTCTATAATCTTGTTTATAATGCATATGATGTCAGATATGGTCATGTTGATGCACCAAAGCTTATAATTTAGATAATATGGCTAATAAGGGCTAATAACACTAAACATGATGCAATTAATGCAAGCATGCTCAATAAATGATGAGATTTACAGAGAACCTCCCATATATGTAACTGGAAGATAATATATAAATTAGAGATTAGTTATATACATGAAATCTATGTTATATGAATTTGACCTCTAATTCATGGTTTAAGACCTTAAATTAGGTTAATGATGTAACCTAGGGTTAATGTATGCAAAAAATGACATGGAAGATAATGATTCAGATAAGAACCATAATCTGGAGAATGACATCAGTTAAGATAATCCTAAGATGAGAATACAAGTAATGATACACATATGCTAATGAGATAAGGTAAACCCTAGTGGATATAATTAGGGTTAAGATGAGATATAAGATGATGAGAATTTGATGATAGTATGTGGTCTTGTCTTAATCAGGGTTTGAACAAGATATAGTTGACATCAAGAATGTGTTATAGATTGTGATATCTCTTTGGAAGGTACGCCATTACCTCTTACTTGGGTTATTATGCGATATGCTTGTAATATATGTGTAGTAGAATACTTGGCATATGATAATGGATGAGATGATTGTTCTTGTATGATATGTTGCATGATTTTTCTATACTTATTTCTATGAACACATGAAACATAATATATTCTGTTCCATTATATGAAATCACCAACTCTTTGGTAGTGTGCTTAGAAGTGACCTAACTCTTTGGTAGTGGTCACATTGTACATATGGAAGCATCAACTCTTTGGTAGTGGTCACATTGTACATATGATCCATCTCTTTGGTAGTGATCATAAAGGCCTTAATGCATTCAACTCCTTGGTAGTAATGCATTGATGATATAATGGAAAATATATATAAAATATATGTGCTTTCTTTTGTTAATAAACATTCTTGTTCAAGTATGATTTTTGTGTATTCTTCCATTACTGCCAAGTATTAGTTTTATCTTATTGCTAAGATATGATGAGAGGTATATAAAAGACACGTAGGCGTACTCAGTATAATATTCTTGAATATTGTGCTGATGTGTACCACATGTAATCTTTTGTTTAGGTTGTGGATGTATGATCTTGAAGAGCCAAGATAGTTGTGAGTTGTATAGTGAGCTGATGTACAGGTGGAACTATTATCTTAAGATCCTGTAGTTTAGTGGTAGTACATGTATATGTATAAGTTTGTTGTTCAATATGTAATATCAAATGATGTAACAATTCATGTTGTAATTATATGTTGAATGGTGAACATATGTGTATGGTTTTATTATTGTTCATGTGCATGTGCTACTGATTATTTCCTTCAGATTCCCTTGATTTTCTTCTTCTTAGCCTAGTGTGGGATGTTTAAATTGATATTCTCATTGAGGTGAGGTTTCAATTTGGATGTCTCATATCAGATTAAGTTTTAAAAAATCTATGGATGTCACAAAGGACTTATACCTTATACCTCATTGTTGATGAGGTATATATTTTATTAATGTCCATGTTGCCCTATTATTGAAAAATTTCAAACATAGTTAAGTAAACTCTTATCCTATTTGATACACATAATGACTATTCTATCAAGTGACTAAGCCTATGACTCACAAAATCATGATGCCAGACTATGATGCAAAAGATGTTTTCCCATTGAATATTGATTTTTTTTTTGCAATTTTGATTTTGATATGAGAATTATGGACCTAGATCATGCACTATTATGCACTGATTCTTCGAATATCCAATTCAAATCCTCAATTTCCAAATTATATCACTACCTTGATCATGAAAAGAAAGGAATGCAAATATTAACTTGACTTTTTAAAATCTTGACATTATTGCCCTATTCTCTTATTTTTTGACCTTGTAGAACATGATTTGATCATTGATACTCTTCTTTTTGAATAATCTCAATGCATAATGACTAATGTAGGTAATGTGCTATATTAGGGTAGCAGTTGACTCATCAGTATTGCCTTTCGACTTTGGTAAATAAACGATGAAGGGTGCCAGGAAGCACTCGAACAAAGAGTGGCACCATGGTGCGAGAAGCACCGACCAAAGAAGGTCATGGGAGCCTCAAAGATCAAAGGGGAAGGACAAGCCGTACACCTGACAGGCCAGGTGTGGGATGTGTCCCCCCTCTGTACCCATAAGACAAAAAGGTAGGTGTAAGACTGGCATTAGTTGACTCATGACTCCCCTAACCTAGATCACATCCCTACTATGACTATGTATAAGTTTTCACTTTGTTGTTTATTTAAAGTTTAAAGATATCTCCTTTCACTCGATAGTTTGGTTGGCCTATGGTTAGTAGGCTAAATCCAGGATGATATTGATACTCAATCCTGAATATTGATTTAATAATGACCTTGATATATGACAATGTTTACTATAGCTTTTGGTGGACTTCCTAAGTAGACCTAGGTCTTGATCAATCATCAAACTTGGATACCATGATAATGAAATCTTTATGTGTTTCTCTAATATTGCATGAATATTTTTGCTCAAAATTGAATATAGATGAGCGATCTTCTCTAAGGTCTAAATATGAATCTAAACCTAGCTTTGGTATATTTATAAATATGATCAAATTTTGGATCTATGACTTTTGTTGTCTAAAATCTTGACTCTTGATATTGATTAATAGAATTTTAACACACGATTATCAATCTCTAAAATGATAAAAATCCTATGTTCACATTATTTGGACCTTGAGATCACCTCATATATATGATTAATGACTTCAAAATTCCAAATCTTGAAATTTTTTCTATGATAACTATTTTGACTCGTACGATTTATGACTTAGGGTTTATATCTCATTAGGACTAGGATGGGACCTCCCATTTATTTGGAGCTCAAAAATAATGATACTGAAAGTATGATCTTGTCTTGAAATTGTTGAAATATGAAATCTTAAATCATGGGTGTATAACCCCAACTAGGCCAATATAGAGGCTAGGACCCTAAGATATTGGGATTGAAAGTCACCTTGTACACTTTATTCAAATCTATTTGTTTGACCTAAAATATGATGTCTCCAAATTTGTGATCAATAGGATGCTTTCCATATTTGTGACTCATATGGTGACTTTGAACAATATATGCATTGACTTTGATACTCATTTGCTCGATGATGAAATGATATTGGTACCAAGTTGGTTTAGATGTGGAACATGGAATTCCAATTGTGATTATTGTACTACTTGAATTCTTCGGACATGATTTTGATTATATAGTTGATAATTTTCTAGTATTAGAAAATATGACTTGGATTTGGATAATCCCAATTTTGAGGTTGTTCTATAACTTTTGAGGACAAAATTCCCTTTTAAGGAGGGAAGAATGTGACAAAGTGAAATTTTCCATAAGTATGATTTAATTCCAATTTTACCTTCATTATGTTCACTCTTGACCCCAATATATTTTTCTTGGCCGCTAAATCAATATTGACACTCAAATTTGAAATACAGTGATCAATGTGGTTTTATAAACATTATAACACCACAAACTAGATTCATTCATCACTTTGTCCAAAGAAGAAAATTGATCCATCAAACATCATATTTTGGTTATAAAACTTTTTCCAAATATTCTTTACATTATTTTGAAGCTATGATCCAAAAATCATATCATTTGGATGTTCCTACGATTTTCTATGAATTATTGAAGTTTATGTATGGAAAACACCTTTATTTTTCTTTTAATTTGCTCTCTTTTTGACTTTTCCATGTAAGCGATGCATGGAATGGGATCGGGTGTGAGTATCATGCCTTGGATCACCTATCGACAGATCAGGGCCGGATCCAATGATCATTTCATCATCTCCTACCACCTGTAGTCAGCTGGGAGGAGTAAATGAGACCATGATGATCAATCTCCCACTCCTGAACACTATTTGAAAAACTAAGCAAGCCAAAATCCCCACCTCACAATTTGGAACTCATTAAGTCCTAGTTTCACTATCTCTAGTGAACCTTTAAGCAGCCAAAATGAGTTCCTCAATAGCTCCTCTCTTTCCAGTGACCACGACTACTGCCCCAAACCTTTTAGCCCTAAACCCTAGCCCCAATACTATATAAAGGGTCCTTCCTACTCACAATATCCACACCAAGCTACGAGCCTCTCTATTGCTCTTTGTTTTGGCCTTAGGTGGTCTAATTTACTATCCCCTCATCCTACTACTCTCTAAGCTCTACCACACATCTTGTTTGGGCGTTCCTTCTCCTCGCCCCCTCTCATCAATCTGCCATGACCACCACATCAGCGACGATGCGACGGGGCCGGGTGACACCTTCCCTTCACTCAACAACCAACTGCTCCTCCTCT
The DNA here is from genome assembly GCA_963693085.1 of Alisma plantago-aquatica. Taxonomy (NCBI): domain Eukaryota; kingdom Viridiplantae; phylum Streptophyta; class Magnoliopsida; order Alismatales; family Alismataceae; genus Alisma; species Alisma plantago-aquatica. The sequence continues at coordinate 1,297,459,541 of OY856412.1, read as the reverse complement.
AAAGCTTCCCCCTAGCCAAAAAATCCCCCTGCCCTGGTTCTGGGATCGCGAGGTCATGTTGGGTGAGAAATTTCTAGTCCAAGCTGAACCAACCGGCCTAAGCGGCCCTTTTGAACCAAAAATTAACTAACTAAATCAAGAGAATGAACTCTGAAACCAAGGTCAAATCGATACCTGGTATGAGCTAGCCGCCATTCCTACATGGAAAAATCTAGGTTGTCCAACCAACATCTAACGATCAACTTTTTTTGCAAAATAAAGTATTTCATCTCTCTGTGGCAAATATTTAATAAAATGCCTAGATCTTGATTTAATCGTAGGAAATACATCCTAGTTCCAAAAATTATGAACAAGTAGTCCATTTTGATTAGAAGAATCTGAGGATTCATTTAAAATTACTTTTGAATCTTAATTCTTGATGTATTTCACTAATATCCTAGGATCTTTATCCTTTTCTTATACTTTTGTCTAAATGACTCTATTTTGTGGTTAGTGTTGACTAAATAGTGAAAACCCTAACTTTTGACTCTATTGTTCATATTGAGGCTCGAAAAGCATACTTGACCCATTAGGGATCTAGATCCATATTTTTTGACTTGATTCAACTTGAATATGATGATGACATCTTAATATCACGTTTGATCTAAATCTTGTGGCATTATTTGATCCATTGATCTAAACCTTGATCCATGACTTTACTCAATATACTAATCATAACTTGATCTAATCTTGAACACCAATGATGTGAATCTATCCCGAGGATGATCTAATAACTTGCATAGCCATGATAATTAGGGTTAGCACATGTACCTAGAACACCTAGGTGGGTCATTCCCACTTGAATCATAATTGACACTTGAATAATGTTGAACATCTTGATATTATTTGTCATAGAATGAATTAACCCCAAGGTGAAATAGGAATGAGTAACCCTAATCTTGAATCATAAAACATGATATTCAAAAATTCATGATCTTGACTCTTGATCCAATCTTGATGATTTAGGATCTAACTTGAAGGGTTGAGCTACTACTTGTTGAGATCTATACTCAAAATCCTCGGTGAAAGATATGCTATTATATCTCCTCTTTGGTTGTATTGAAGATACTTTTCATATGTCTCTTGACTATGTAATTGGCTATATAACTTGATTGAGCTACTATTCCCTATGATCAGTCTTCTATTTTCCCTATATTATATTTTGGGAAATACATGAGACCATAAATGATATTGCCCATTATGACTGGCCAGATATTGATGATGATGATGATGATGATGATGTTGATAATGTTGATAATGTTGATATTGAGTGCAAGCGACCTCCACATTCATAGGTGGGACTTGTACATTGGACTCCTACCTCATATGGAGAGAAGGAGCCTAGTGACCTCCCCCATCATGTTGGAGCAATGGAGTCACACAAAATATATAAGTATGCTTCTCGATTACAACATAATGGGAACTTGTATTAAAAATTGAATTGTTTGAAATAAATATCTTTTCGAATAAATGTTGAATTTGGAAAACTGCTTGTTATACTTTTCTTGAATATATGTCCTGGCAAGTATACTCTTTTGCTTTAAACTATTTACTAGATTTTGATAGTGTACCATGCAATTGCATGAATGTGTCTCAAATTTTTTTATTTTAGGCAAAACAAATGCAACTTTGACTAGACCGCTTCCAAACTCTATATATTCTGATAAAAAGAATAAATCAACAATATCTCATTCATTGGGTTAATTTGTTCATTAAATCTTCTATTTTTGAGTTATGATTTCTAATTTTATATGCCAGTGTCTGAGATCCTATAGGGCCACTCAGGGATGGGTACGTCAATCCTTTTACTATTGTCTAGGAAGTAGGATTGGGATTGGGGTAATAATGGTTATGTGACAACATGTGATGTGAACCTTAGGTTGTAGCAATTATTTGCATCTCCAAATAATTTCATTAGTATGACCATAAATGTCGCTTCTGTTTTGTGATTTCCTATTTTGTTTGTGGATATAGAATGTATGTGATACATATTGTAAATATGTTTTGATTGAATATGTATATGTATATGTATTTATAAATACAGATCCCTCAATCAAATATTAAGTCTTACAATTTTTTCGTAAGCATCACACATGGAAAACTTGATCGACTAAGAGTGGGCACATTTGATCATGGTTCACCATCTATCTCGTGGAAGTGTGATGGTAGTTGTGTCGTTCTACCTCTGTAGGGTGGATATTCTATCATGTTGTCTTTTGGCTCAGGCTTAACTAGGTGATATTAGTAGGATTAAGTGCCTTGCAACATAAAGATGGATTATGATGAAGAGTTGTACATACCATCTATCAAGAATTGCATGGGATGCAGTTGAAAAATATTGTTTACCTAAATAGTCATGTTGTGGGAGATCATTCCTCTCTTATTGATGACCTTGATGAAATACAAATTTTGACTCACTATAAGAGTGTATGCTACAATATTCCAAATTCATAGTAAGAGTTATCAATTTTAACAAAATAGTGGGAGAGCTAATTAATTAAATGCCTAATTAATGTTGTTAAATTTTCTTTTAATCACATCAAATAAAAAGTGTTTTGGTAAAATGCAAATTCCTTTTGTAGAAACAAATGGAAAACAACTACACATTTTTTTTGATTGGTCAATGAGAAGGGCAAGATAAATAGGAATACCTTTTAAAACTAGTTTAGGATGTTGAGAATTGTTTGCACTCAAGAGCTCAAGATCTATGTCCAAGAGGCATCAGAGTCGAATGAACCCACTCCCACTACACCTAAGACTGACAAGGATGCTTACAAGAAGCATACCAAAGATGACATGGATGTCAAGTGCCTAATGCTATGCTCAGTGAACTATGAGTTGTAGAGACAACATGAGAATATTGATGTTACGGAGATGGTAACACATCTTAGAATTATGTACCAAGATCAGGAAAGAGAAGATAGATATGATGTCTCAAAGGAGTTGTTCAAGTGCAATATGGTAGAAGGTGAACCAGTAGGTCCCCATGTATTCAAATTGATTGGGTATGTGGAGAACTTTGGTAGATTCAGATTTCCTCTAGGCTAAGAGGTGGCCACAAATGTGATTTTTCAGTCAGTTTTGGAATCATACAACTAGTTTGTCATAAACTACAACATGAACAGTATTAGCAAGTCCTTGTTAGAATTGTTTGGCATGTTGAGGAATATTGAAGCACAAATAAAGAAGAACAAACCCAAATCTATGATGATGATCAACAGAGGCAAAGGGATGTCCAAGCGTAAAGGAAAAATGAAGAAGAGTTCTAAAGCTAGCCAAAATACTAAGTCATCTGTATTGAAGTCTAAGGGAGGGGTGAATAAGGAAGGCAATTGTCACCATTGTCACCAACCTAGACACTGGAAAATAATTGCCTTTTTATCTTGAGGAATTTGAGGAAGAAGAAGTAGGGGATAGATATCTCCAGTTGAAATATTTATGTTATTGAGATAAATATGTATAATTCTTGATCTTGGGTACTACATACCTGATGTGAATCTCACATATGCTCTAATATACATGATCTGAAAAGAAATAAACCTTTAAGAAAGGGAATGGTCAAACTGTGCATTATAAATGGAGTAAGAGTTTCTTCTACTGCAATTAGAACCTATCATCTATCTCTACCCCATGGGCTTGTAATAGGGTTAGAGAATTTCTATTATGTTCCTTCCATTGATTGAAACATCATTTATGTATCTTATATGGAAAGTAATGGATCCAAATTTCACGTTAAGAATGTTTGTTGTTTTATCCTTAAAGATGAGATGTTTTATGACAATGCCCTAATGTCTTATGGTCTTTATATGCTATATCTAGAGGAAGATGTTTATAACGTAAATACCAAAAGGATAAAACTCAATAACTTAAACAAAACATATATTTGGCATTGTGATCTAGGAAAAATTGATGAGAGACACATCTCTAGATTCCATAAATATGTTATCTACACTCTTTTGGTTTTAAATTAATTAGGACACAAAAATCTTGTTTATTGGGCAAGAAGACAAAGACTCCTTCCAATGGTCAAAGTGAGAGAGCAAGTGATCTATTAGGACTTATACAAACTAATGTATTTGGCCCTTTTAGAACAAACACCATAGGTTGTTACCAATACTTAATTACCTTCACTGATGATCTCAATAGGTTTGGCTATGTGTACTTGACAAAGCACAAGTCAAAAACCCTTGCAAAGTTCAAGGATCACATGAATGAAGTATAGAACCAACTTGGTGAAAGTATTAAAGCACTTCATTCTACGCGAGGTGGAGAATACTTAATCCAAGAGTTTGATGACCTTCTATGAGCATGTGGCATCATATCACAATGGACTCCACATGGTAAACCAAAAAAATATGGTGTATTAGAAAGATGGAATCATGCACTAGATATGATATGAGAAATGATGAGTTTTACTAATTTAGAAACTATCGCGTTTAATCAGTTTAAAAGACAACATATGAGATATGACATGGGATATTTCCCAATGTGTCTTTTATGAAGATTTTGGGATGAGAAACTTATGTCAAGGAAATGTTTCCTGAGAAGCTTGGACACAAATAAGATAAATGTTATTTTTATTTTTATCCCAAGGAAACTAAAGGATACTAATTTCATACTCCATTTAACAATAAAATGCTTGTTTCCAAAACTAGTGTATTCCTTGAAAAGGAATTTATTTCCAAAGGAACAAGTGGGAGTAAAGTATAGTTCAAAGAGATTCAAGACCAACAGGGAGACATTGAACCAGAAGAGGTAAAATAGGAAGAAGGAGACTCACAAGTTGTTGTGGAATCTCAAGTTCCTCTTGTACACAAGAACCTCGTAAATCTAGTAGGACACTCCTTGAGCCTAAAATATTTGGTTATCTTGTGAATCAAGAAGGCAATGAGTTGGTTATAGATGATAACCAACAAACTACTTAGAATCTATAAGGGACTAGAGTCTATGAAGTGGCTTGATGCCATGAGATATGAGATGGAATCCATGTACAACAACAAGGTATGGACCTTGATGGATCCACCTGAAGGGGTAAAACCCTTAGGGTGCAAGTGGGCTTTCAAGAAGAAGACCGATATGGATGCTAATATACAAATCTATAAGGACCAATTAGTTGCCAAAGGCTTCAGATAGGTTCAAGGTTTTGACTATAACAAATCTTTTTCACCAGTTTCTATGGATAAATCTACCAGGAGTATTCTTGCCATTGTAGCTTATTATGACTATGATATTTGAAAGATGAATGTTAAATTTTCTTTCCTTAACAAGAATATTCTGGATGATGTGCAAGAAAAATCCAAAGGGTTTTATAAATCCAAAGGAAGCTTATAAAGTCTGTAAGCTATAAAGGTTCAATGTATGGATTTAAGAAAGCATATTAGAGTTGGAATCATTGATTTCATGTAACAATCAAAGAGTTTGTCTTTAGTCAAAATGAATCGGAATCATGTGTTTACAAGAAGGTTATGGGGAGTGTAGTTGTATTCCTCATATTGTATGTAGATGACATACTATTGATGGGTAATGCCATCCCTACTTTACATATGGTAAAGACCTAACTACGAAGTACCTTCTTTATGAAGGATTTAGGCATAGAATCCTATATCTTAGAAATCAATACCTTTAGAGATTGATCTAGAAGGCTTCTATGTCTAGAGCACATACATTGACAAAGTGTTGAAGTGGTTCAGCATGCAGGACTATAGAGTGGGAATTTTCCCATGTCTTATGGAATTAGCTTCTCTAAAGACCAATGTCCTAGTTCTTGTAAAGAATAGGAGTACATGAGTAAGATTCAATATTCACCTGCAATTGGATCTATCATGTACACGATGTTATGTACGCGTCTTAACGTTTCATATCTCTTGAGCTTGACTAGAATGTATCAATCAGATCCTAGTGAATATCACTAAACTACTATAAAGGACACCCTTAAATACTTGAGAATAACTAAGGATCAGTTCATTTCTTATGGGAATGAGGAGATGGTAGTAAAATGTTACATAATACCAGCTTCCAAACTGAAAAACATGACTATAGGTCACAATATGGATTTGTGTTTTGCGTTAACAACAAATCTATAAGCTGGAAGAGTTCCAAGAAAGAGATAGTTGTTGATTCTACAACAGAGGTTGAGTATATTGTTGCATCCAATGCAACAAAGGAAGTGTCTGAAGAGAAGTTCAACAGTGAATTTTTAGTGGTTCTAAGAATTAGTGATTCAGTACAGTTGTATTTGATAAAACAATGGAGCTATTGTACAATCTAAGGAACCCAGATCGCATCAACGTTCCAAGCACATACTATGACAATTCCATCACATATGAGAGATCGTATAGCGAGGACATGTGAACATCTATAGAGTACTAATTGAAAGCAATGTTGTTGACCCACTAACAAAAGCACTTTCTCAACAGACACATGATGGTCATGTAAGGTCACTTATGATTAAGTTCATTGGTGATTGGGCCTAAGTGCAAGTGAGAGTCTTTAGGTATGTGTGCCCAGAGAGTCGATGATTTCATGATTGTAATACATATTTTGTAATCAATTTGATTAATAATAAAGTCATTATATGTCTATATATTTGTTCAATTATGAGATGATAATATAACATATTAGATGTCTAAAGAATAGGAATGCTCGATAACATATGTCTTCAGGTTGAGGACATGAACATTGATATCATATGTATGATAAGAATATATATATATATATATATATATATATATATATATATATATATATATATATATATATATATTTTCTTGTTATGTCCCTAGTCAGATACTATTGTGGGAGATAATAGAAAAAAATAATACACAAGACTAGAATGTGTGTTGGTTAATAAAATTACATTAGTCATGATAACAAACCAAACACATAGGTACTTGTTAGAGAATAGTGTACTAGACAGACCCATCTTTAGAAGTGATGCATGGATTGTAGTCATAATCACATCTCAATGTGATAGTGGTGATTTTGATTCTTAGACCTAAAGTCACCACACTCATCACATGTTGTTCAATGTATTTTAACATTATCTAACGTGACCTTGAATAAGGGTTTCCATAAAGGTAATGCTTGGGTATATTATGACACATGGGGATTGACTATGAGTGATGTAGGTGGGATTTATCCCTCCTACTAGAGTTGATATCTTGGTCACTGAATAAGTGAGACTGAGAAAATGTATGGGCATACTCATGTAAGACAATATACAATATTGAGCTCATATGCATCTCTCCAGTCTACTCATGTTCAAGTAACATGGATTGAATGATTACGAGGATGAAGATTCCATGGCTCAAGTTCAATCTAGATATCTAAGACAAAGAAATTATACAATGACAGTAACAATGTTCATAAATCTTGGTTTTAGTTGTTCACCAACTTTCCAATTACTTGGGTAGAAATGATGTGTTTCTAGATACTTCTCATTGGTGGTGATGTCATAAATTGGTTATGCACATTCACTACTAATGCAATTTGTAACCTATAGGGTCACACCCAAAGGAGGAACCTATAATAGGAGTTTTAATAAAAATAAGGTTTGTCTTGGTTACTAGAGTGTTTAGGTAATAAAATTAAACAATAGCGTTGAATGAGTCGATCAACTGGAGTGTCTACTCGACCGAATGGGGTGCCAATCGATTGACTAGAGTGTCTAGTCAACTGATTGGGATGTATAGACATGGTCAATTGAGATAAGGCAATTGACTGATTGGAATATCCAATCGAGCAAGTAAACATATTTCCAATTGGATAGTCAAAATAAATCGATCGACTGATTGGGTCATCGACGATTAACAAATAAGATACAAAATCCAACTAAGGCTATGGCCCTCCCTGAGGGATGTTTAGGCCATAGAAGTGTCACCGTAGGCTAGATGGCTCGTCCCCTCATAGATCATACAATTACTACCTCATGGAATCCCATTCTATTTCTAGTTTGGGAGTCTAACTCATTAATTGAACCTGCTCCAAATGGTTTTCTTGAACAGTCTGGACACCGTGAGGCTCCGAACGGTCTTGGAAACCATTTAGTGGCCAATGAGTCTTGGAGACTGTTAGGTGTGAATGTGATCTTGCAAATCTATGATCATACTCTCTTTAGCAAATGACCATCTTGAACGGTTTGGAAACTGAGAGGTTCCAAACAGTTTTGGAGACCATTTGATGGCCAAATGGTCTTCAGCCAATCAGTCTTCTACTCCAACCGGTTTTGTTGTCCAAACAGTCTGGAGTCTTTGTCCAAATGGTCTTGCAAAACTCTGACCATACAGTCTTGGGACCGTGCGCCACCAAACATTTTTTAAGCTCTTCACGGTCTTTCGTTCATCGATCTTTACTTCCTAATGGTTTATATTTCAATCAGTCTTAAAAACCGATGGGATCCAATCGGTCTTGAGATCAAACGGTCTTGGGTTCCAACCGGTCTTGGCTGCAACTGGTCTTGGCTCCAACCAGTCTTGGGGCCGAACGGTCTTTCTCTTGATCGGTCTTTGCTTGAGTGTCCAAATGGTCTTCATCCAAACGGTCTTGGATCCAAATGGTCTTGAGGACCGATGGCCTTCGATCAGTCTTCAACATCCAAACGGTCCTTGGTCCAAACATTTTTGAAACTATTAGGGGTTATACAATCTTAAAACCGTTTGGGCTCAAGCGATATAGGGACCGTATGGGCTCAAACAGTCTTGAGACCATTTAGGTAGTGTAGTGAAAGAAGGACTGTGTAGGTGAATGTCTAAGACCAAGAGGTCAAAAACGCATGAGTAGACCATTAGGGAAAATAGTTTGGTTAAGACCAATTGGTCAAGACCAAAGTTGAGTGGATCTCGAGCGAATTCCATATGATGGTTGAACCTCATCAAGACCTGCACAAAATCAATATAAATCTAGTTAATATTCTTGATAATTGATTAGTTTGAGAGATCTTGCATTTTGTGAGATTTAGGAGATGAAATCAAAAGTATTGAATCGAATTTGTCCTAAAAAAGCGATTGAAAATCATGATGAATGAAGATTCATCAAAATACCCCAAACTTAAATGTTGCTCGTCCTCGAGTAACATACAATCTAAAACAGTCGCCAAATGAATACTTTCTAATTATGTGATTGCCTCCTCTTCACATCACGATTTTTTCCTTTTTTCTCAGTATGACTAAGTATCTCAACATCCTGAAACCACTAAACACATATTACCATATCTTTATTCCTGAGTTTGCTTTCCAAGTTCACTTCCTCCTCACTTTTTCCAACAACAAGCATGCCAAAGAGTTTCGTAAGATTCCAATGATACCCGCAAAACAACAAGTGTGCATCTTATCTGACACTGGTGTTTTTCAGGATAATGGAGGCATTCATTGTGCCTTTTAGGTAGAAAAGGGAGTGAAGGGTGGTGTGGAAGGAAGAATTAAATCTCTCCTCTATTTGACTTGATATTTTTATTATATTCTTTTCAATTTCATTGATTGCCTTTTTTTGTGTGAATTTATCCTCTATTCGACTCGAGATTGCATTTTTGTGTGCACTTTGGCATCTTTTCTTGGTGGTACACCTCTATTAATTTTTGAGGGGTATGGAAGAAGATGATTAGAGGGAAGTGATGTGCCACCCCGAACTTAGGGTTTGGCACTATTTTGGCTATTTTATTTCTTTATGATGGATGGAGGGGTACGAAGATGATAGAATAAGTGTAGAAGAGAGTTCAGATCAGAATGCAACTTGATTTACAATTATGTGTACCAAGTTGTTCTCTTTATCATACTCTACTCAAATAATGACTTGATGAGGATCTGATGGTGATAACACCCATTTTATGGCTATTTAGGGCCCATATTTCATTGTCAAACCTACCTTCTAAATTGTTTTCCTCTCCGTTTTATCTTTTTATCACATAGAAATAACCCACACTATGCTCCTAATGATATTTCCTATCTTTATATAGTGTTTTCCTCATATTTCCGCCCAAAGAGCGTTAAATGGACCCATCCCATCCCATCTATGAGCAACTAAACTGACCCGACCCCTTTTTGGCAACCTGACACGCCCAGTACACGTCGTGGTCGCTGCCTGTCATGGCAACAACCTGACATGGGCGTGTCACGCAGTGAGGCACTGACGAGCAGCATCACTCTTACCTGACATGGAGCCTTATCGCCATGACCAGTCACCTTGATAGAGTCTACCACACGACAAGGTCTCCTATTGGTGCAGCAACCCGGTAGGACCTTCACGCGACAACGACTTGCTCACAACTCGGCATGCATTGGCCCCTGCCAAACTGTGCTGGGAAATGGACGTATCAGCCTTCTCCCCAAAGCCAGAAAGATGGAGCAAACAAAGGACACATGGCTCCATGTGAACCACAACCTCTACCAGCCGCTTCCTATAAATAGAAGCTACAGGACTTCGATGGGACGGGTCGGAACCCCATGAGAGATAACTTCAGAAAGACATCAGGAGCTAGTGTGTCACGTCCCAAGGTGTGCTAGGTGATACTAGGTGAGCACACCCCCAACCCAAGAGGGGCGGGAGTGGTTCACTTATAACCCGTCTCAATAGCCGTAGCAACACGATATGACCAAGAAGGCCACCCATGTCGTGTCCCTCGATGGGCCTCAACCCGAGACAGCTCGCCCCTCTATACCTGATACAAGGAACCCAAGAACCTAAGTTATTCCTAGCCTGACACGATATCTAACCCGATACGGACTAAATGTTATGGCCTATTGCCTGACACGGCTGTATCAGGTAGGGAGTTCTATCCCAATAAGCCCCTAGTTGTCACGGTCAGTCGCCAGATAGGGTTGGCCGCCCGACACGGGTGTATTGGGTAGAGCTCTTTCCCGGTATCAGGTTAGCAGATAGGGGTCCGCTACTACATATCAACCTCCTACATCAAGGAGGCTCATACCTATCTTCCCCTTTTCAACATTTTACTTTCGTTCATTATTCATTGTAACCAAAACCTCTTTACATATCTATGCTTATGGAATCAATGGAGTTTAATACATGTTGTTATGTATTTAGTTCCATTTTGTTGGATGATTTCTTTATAGCATCTGAACTCTACCCTTTTATGCATGGATCATGTTTTGACTAGCTATCGAATCATGTTTCCCATTTCAACTCCCTTGAGAGAGGGATGTTGCAACTCTAGAGTTTGGTCTGATCCAGGAGTATGAGAGTACCCAGGATTGGGGCTGCCCTGGTTTATCTTTCCACTCCAACCTATGTCCATTACTCTTGAGAGAGGGCATTGGTACGTAGATGGAGGTACTCTCTTTGATAGAAGAGGGTGCAGGATGTTTTTCACTGCCGCTTGTTATGCCCAAGTTTTCACCCTTCATGCTTTACCTCAACGATAATTTTATCTCCTCAGATTATATTATATAAAACCTCTATAAAACCGCTTAACCCCAAAACTTAAACCTTTCTTGTAACTCCTTTTAGAGATAGGGTTTTTTGTTTGATTCTTTGTGATTCTTTCATGATACAATGACCTTCTTCTTATGCCCCTTTTGATGTGCTTAGACAAGTAAAGCTCAAGTTCTGAAGCGCCATTCTTCCTATCCCTGCGTTCGACCTCGAACTACATCGACCCTGTGCTAGTTGCAGGTGTCTTAAACATTCATGTATTATAAATTATAAAAGTATGATAGCCTAGACATGATTCAATTCATGGACCCACGTTTAAGGCTCGTCAACGTTTTGGTGCCATTTTTTGGGATAGGCAATGAAAATCATTCTATGAACTTGAGTTTTGCTTGCACTTTGCCAAAACCTTGTACATATGCATATAATACTGCAAATATTCACTACACATAATATTTACTATTCATGATATTGATACTTTCACACCTTTCTCCTCTTTCCAGGTGTTTCTTCTCTTTCTTCCAAGTCATCCTTGCCTTAACAAGTCATGCCTGGCGTACCTCCTACAGCTCGCTCTCTTCACTTGTTTGTCCAAGTTTGGGCAAATGAGGAAAGAAATCATGTTGTCATGCAACCTCTTAACATCACCAACTTCAAGATGAAGCCTACTTTCCTTCAGATCTTGCAACACAACAGGTTTGGCAGGAACACCATTGAGGAAAACCTCTACAACCATCTAACAACATTCAAGAGGACATGCAACACCTTCAAGATCAATAGAGTCCTACTGTCACACATCTACATTCAGTGCTTCCTGTTCTCTCTGAGGGACAAGGCAATGGAATGGTACACCAACCTGTAAGATGGAAGCCTCCCTGATTGGGAGCATCTCGCTAATGATTTTATATCCAAGTTTTTTCCCATCGAAAGGACAATCAAATGTCAGAACAAGATAACGAGGTACTCTCAAAAGACTTTGGAGAATCTGCATGAGACATGGGAAAGATTCCTGAGCTATCAGTGACAATGCCCGCATCATGGTTTTTCTGAGCCAAAGCTCATCACCACGTTTTACAACGGGGTGTGTCCTGTAGAGAGGAAGTCCTTAAATGTTGCAGCTGGTAGTGACTTCCTAGGACTCAGTGCTCAGAGGGCTAGGGAAATCATTGGAAACATGTCCACAAACCAACAAGATGGAGAGTATGACCATGAGTCAATGAGCCATACCACTCCAGGAGAGTCTAAGGCAATGGAAGCACTCACATCCAAACTCGACAAGATTGTGACTAATGTTCAGACCCTTAAAGAACAAGAAAGGGAAAGTTTGACAAGAATTTGTGAGGAGTTGTGTCACATGTGGAGGGCCTGACAACGTGTCAGATTTTTGTCCACACACAACACCCCAAGAAGATCTTGATGAAAATAGTATTGAGGATGTAGGTTTTGTCTTACGGGAATACTAGTGCTGCTAAAAACTCTCACCAGCTGGTGGGTGGGAATCCTTCAGGAGGACCATCAAATCAACAACGGTAGACAGGCTTTCAGCAATAGAGGACCTACCAACAGAATCAGCAAAGACCATCCATGATGACAGAGCTAATGTCCTTTGCCAAGAAACAAATTGACCTCAATGAGAAGATGCATATGAGCTCAGTGGATAACACAACTTTACTCAAATTGATGCAGCAACAGATGGGGGGTTTTTCCACCCAGATTGGGGAGCTCCAGTAGAATAATAAATATATTGATTAGTAGCTGGCGAGCCTCACCCAAACCATCAACCATTAGGTGGGGCATTTCCCCTCAAATATCGAAGACAATCCACGAGGCCACAACACTGCGAAGATGGTCATTTTTGAGGTCCAGGACAATTCTATCACCAACCGTTAAGAAGACAGCAATGCCAGCAGTAGCACCTGTCGAAGGAGTCAACACAGAGGTTTTCGAGGAAGAAGTTCCACCTAAGTCAAAGAAGGTAACTAAAGACAAGGTTAACGACGTCTCGTCTGAAGAGCAACTGGATAGGTATGCACCCCGCATACCCTTCCCGCATAAGCATGTAAAGCCTAGCTAAAAAAGAGGTATGAAAAGTTTATGGCCGCTATAAAGAAGTTGCACGTGGACATCCCATTTTTGGATGCCATTGAAGAAATACCATCCTATGCCAAGTTTCTATAAGATTTGATAACAAGGAAAAAGAGAGGAGAGGATGTAGAGACTATGAAGCTCGCCAAGATGTCTAGTTCTTTTGTCAAGGCTAGTATGCCATCGAAGAAGAAGGATCTGGGGGCCTTTGTAATCCCCTTTCAAGTTGGATATAATGTAACTCAGAAAGGTCTAGCAGACCTAGGGACCAACATCAGTCTCATGCCTCTGTCCCTTGCCAAGAGAATTGGGCTCACCGACATGGTGAGCACTAACATGAGGATACAACTAGCCGATCACACCTTTACAAGGCCAGTTGGGGTTGTTGAAGATGTGCCCATTCGAGTGGGACATTTTTTCATCCCTTGCGATATTTTTTTGATCGACACTGTAGAAGATCCAAGCTTCCCTATCATTTTCGGGTGACCTTTCCTTGCGACCGGACGAGCTCTTATTGACATCAAGGCGGGAATGATTATGATCTGTGTTGGAAGAGATCACATTAATTTCAACATCAATGATTATATGATGGCCCCCTCGTTCTTTGAATCTTCCTACTTTGTTGAAATCTATTAGCAGTTATGCGAAGAAGTACAAGAAGAGAAGGCCATGGTAGATCCTTTCATGCACGCCTTAACTGGCGAGGTACAAGGGATCGATGACCCTGAGGTAAAGGAATTGTTGGCCTATCTGGATGTTGAAGAAATGATTGAGGATGAAGATCCTATTGAGATAGTTAGGTACGCCGCTCTCCGAGAAGCCCCTACTGATGAATTAAAAAAGGAAGTCCCACCAGAGCTGCAAGTTTTGCCGAGAGGCCTTCAGTATCACTTTCTGGATCAATAGAAGATGCACCTGGTAATCATCAACTCGGAGCTAACTGATTGCCAGAAAGATTAGTTATTTGAAGAGTTAAGGCTGTGGAGGAAAGCCCTAGGTTACTCAATCAGAGACCTAAGGGGGATAAGTCCTTCTATGTGTATGCACATGATCCATCTGGAAGAGGACTCTAGACCGTATTCCCAGCCATAGAGAAAGTTGAACGAGAAACTCTGAGAAGTCATTAGAAAAGAAGTGGTTAAGCTCTGAGATGTTGGGATTATCTATGCTATTAGTGATAGCACGTGGGTGAGTCCAATTCAAGTAGTTCCTAAGAAGAGAGGTATGACTTTGGTCAAGGGAGATGATGGTGTCAAGGTGGCCACCAAGATGGTCACTGGATGGTGGATGTGTATAGACTATCAGAAACTTAACACTACCACCCGCAAGGACCATTTCCTCCTTCCATTCATCGATCAGATGCTCGAATGCCTAGCTCATCATTCTTACTTTTGTTGGTTGGATGGGTACTCAGGTTTCTATCAGATCACCATCCACCCTGATGACTAGGAAAAGATGACTTTCACTTATATATATGGAACTTTTGCCTTTAGAAGGATGCCCTTCGGGCTCTGTAATGCACTTGCTACCTTCTAGAGGTGTATGAACGCTATCTTTTCATATCTACTCAAGGACAAGATGGAAGTGTTTATGGATGATTTCAGTGTGTACGGTAGCTCATTTGATGATTGCTTAAACAACTTGTCTCTAGTGATGAGACAATGTGGAGTAGAGTCTCACCCTTTAGCGGGGAAAAATGTAATTTCATGGTTTAGGAAGGTATAGTTCTGGGGCACAAGGTGTCCAACAGAGGTATCAAGGTTGATCCCTCCAAGATTGAATCTATTGCTAAGCTGCCTCCGCCCACTTCAGTTACATGTATTCATAGTTTTTTGGGTCATGCCAGTTACTACTGGCGGTTCATAAAGGACTTTTCTAAGATAGCAAAGCCCATATCCAGCCTTCTAGTAAAAGATGTCAAACTTGACTTCATGGATGAGTGCACAAAGGCATTATCCACATTGAAGGACGCTCTAGTGACTGCACCAATCCTCTAGTCCCCTGATTGGAATCTTCTGTTTGAGTTTATGTGCGACGCTAGTGACTTTGCCATTGGGGCAGTCCTAGGGCAAAAGAAAGACAAGAAACACAATGTTATTTTCTACGTGAGAAAGACCCTAGATGAGGCTTAGCAGAACTACATGACAAAAGAAAAGTAAATGCTAGCTATCATGTACGCCTTTGACAAGTTCAGGTCTTACCTCATAGGCTCCAAGGTAGTGATCGACACAGACAATGGGGCTATCAAATATCTAATGCAGAAAAAGGATGCAAAGCCTAGGCTACTGCGATGGGCATTACTGTTACATGAGTTTGACCATGAGATAAAGGATAAGAGAGGTTAAAAAAATGTGGTCGCAGACCATCTCTCCAGAATCCAGGTAGAAGATGATCACCCAATACCTATCAATGATAGTTATGCTGATGAATCCATCTACGCCGTGCAGTCAGCCAACCCTGAGGGGCCATGGTATGCAGACTTCTACAATTACCTGTCCTATAAATAGCTACCCCCTAATATGTCCTATAAGAAGAAAAAGAAATTCTTTGTTGATTTGAATAACTACTATTGGGATGATCCTTTTTTGTTCTGGCATTGTGTCGATGGGTTATATAGAAGATGCTTACCAGAGGAGGAAGTTCTAAAAGTTTTGTTTGTGTGTCACACCTCTACTTATAAAGGACATATGGGAGGTGAAAGAACAGCTACCAAAGTGCTACAATCTAGTTTTTACTGGATGACCATATTCAAGGATGCTCATGCTTTTGTGAAGTCTTACAATGAATGCTAGCGAACTGGAAACATTTCCCGTCACAATGAAATGCCGCTATCAGATTAAATTGAAGTTGAGATTTTTGATGTATGGGGTATTGACTATATGGGATCTTTCCCCTCATCTTATATCTTTAAATATATTCTTGTCGCTGTCGACTATGTCTCTATGTGGGTAGAAGAAGTTCACACCACAACATGTGACGCAAAGGCAATAATCAAGCTTTTCACCAAGATAATCTTTCCAAGGTTTGAAGTTCCGAGGACAATCATCAATGATGGAGGCTCTCACTTTGTAGAAAAGCAATTTGAATCACTGATACAAAAGTACAACATCTGTCACAAGGTTGCAACGCCATATCACCCAAATACGTTTGGGTAGGTGGAAGTCTCCAATCGGCAGATCAAGCAGATCTTGGAAAAGATAGTTGGCAAGTCCCGCAAGGACTAGTCGGCTAAGTTAGATGACACTCTCTGGGCATAAATGACTGCTTTTAAGATGTCGCTGGGTACCACACCTTACCATTTAATTTATGGAAAGGCATGCCATCTTCCCTTTGAGCTGGAGCATTCTAGGCGATCAAGCGCCTCAACATGGACTAGACACTGGCTAGAAAGAAAATATTTCTTCAACATTAGGAGCTTGAAGAGCTGAGACTCCATGCCTACGAAAATGCTAGGATCTACAAGTTACAAACCAAGATCTGGCATGATTCAAATTTGAGGAAGGACGTTAATGAAGGTGATAAAGTTTAATATTTAAATCTTGTATCCGTCTTTTTCCAGGAAAGTTGTAGAGTAGATGGTCTGGACCCTTCATCGTAGCAAAGATATATCCATCCGGGATGATGGACCAATATGATAAAGATGATCCAGCGAGAGTCTTTCCAGTGAACGGGCACAAAGTCAAGAGATTTTATGAATATGAAGCATTCGTGAGAAGTTTAGAGATAACCTTGCAAGACACTGAGGCAACAACCACTGTAGCAGAGTAAAAGAGTTTGAAGTTGTCAAGCTCACGACACAAACCACAATGCTCCTCAGGAGGCAACCCGAGTCTTTTACTTTTCCTATCATAGGACCTAGTTTCCTTTCCTATAGAAAAACATTATGAACACTATCATTGTAGTAAGGCCCGAGTCAGTGTATACGCCACATGCACAAACTCTCTCATTTTGTGGGCCACCGACTTAGTTTATATAGCCTTGGTAAGGATTACTATCTGAGGTTGTAAGTCTTCACTTAGGCCAATGATGTTTTACCCATCAAGTGCTCTCTGATTTCAATTTCTTTCTATCCTAGTTTTGACTTACATCTTGCTATTCTTGATGCCATATCAAGCATACTTGATGGTGCATTTTCCTTTCCCTCTCACCTTGCATGACAAGCATTTTACAATTGTATCGCCCAGACTGACTTTCATATTGTATGGTGCGACACGCTCGGCTCTTTGAGATGGCGTGTCAGGCAATGTTCACAATTGCCTTATCGCCCACACCGTATCAGGATGATGTACCGTGTGGCGCAGAGTGTGTTTTGCCATTCCATAAAATAGATGTACCAGGGAAACTGTATCGCGTGACAAGATGTATCCCGTGTGACACGCGTTCCGTGCGGCGCCAAGCTTGCTTAGGAAGCCAAATTTCCCCATGACGTGACGGAGTAGACTGATTTTACTGTGTCTCGGGAGATGATTCGCCTCCTCACATGACACGTGTCCCTATTTTACCTGATTTACCCCCGCTCACCACAGCTATATATAGTAACTTGAGTTTAACTGTGTCGGGCACTCACATTTACTTTTCACCTACTCCCGTATCGTGCATCCTACTTTTACATCAGCTCTCGTGTCAGCCATTCTCTTTTGCGATACCCGTGTCACGCATCAGAAATCTCGCCCGATATAGGTATAACCCAATACACCTTAACGAGTAGTTCAATCAATCGTGTCACGCAAAATGTATCGGGTAAAGCTTATTGTGCAACGTCTTTCCTAGAGTGAGGCCCTTGTTGGGTAAGGGATTTTATCAAGTTTGCATGTCGCCCAGATCGTATCGGGCAAGACGTGTGTCCCGGGACACCATTTACACGATGTCAATATCGGGCAACGACCTTTGCTTTGTGTCAGGTTTTGCCTATCGAGTTTTCTTCACCGGTACTTTGTTTGTATCGCGCGACACGCTTGTCGCGCAGTACACACACCCTAGCGATACGAAGCATACCGGGCACGACTCATATCACCCAATATTGTTTTACAAAGACGCTTTGACTTGTATCGCCCGACACTTTATTGTATCGGGCGACACCTTTTTCCTATGAGCCCGTGTCAGGCAAGACCTTATTCATACCATGCTTCGCTTACCATGCGAAAGCCTTGCATTTTATTTTGTCAATTTAAGATCGTATCGGCCTTTGACCCTTTTCGGGCGATACAAGCATCACGCAGATGCCTTATCGGGAACCGTATTAGGAAAGCTTTGTTTTATTAACGTGACCCAATATCGGCCAGACCCTATATCGGGAAACAAGATGTGTTTACCTCTGGCCGATACTCACTTGCTGGTATTGAGTATTCTTGTATCGTGTGGGACTCTCTTAGATCCTAAATTGTTATCAGTTTTTCAAGCATCGCCTATATGGTATCGGGTGATACAACTCTTTTGGTCTGCCACCCGATATTGGGTAAGGTGATCCAGTCAGTATTACTTACCCCACTCTTGTTTAAACATTGCAGAAATGGCCAACACAAAACAAACTTTCATCCAAGTTGACAAACACGACAAGAGGATCAATCCTGAGGCCACAACCAAAGCAACCATGACCGGGTAGAAACGCCCAAACCCTGATACAACGGGGCTATCCGAGGCTGAGAAGTGGCCCAAATTAGAAGCGGCAGCAGCCCCAATAACAACTGCCGAAAGAGAGCCTCTAGACCGCTCACCGGGCCGGCTCATGCCCAGAGACGAAGAGCACATGCGGCCGTACACAGAGTTGGCAGTTAAAGTCTACAGGCCAACCCTCTTCGGCCACCAGGCATCCTTCCACCAACTAGGCATTTTTAGCAGGCTGGAAAATGTCCTAGAAGTTTCCAGGCTGAGGAAGTTGTGCTTCAGCTACACCACCTCCTACACTAAACTCACAAAAGAGTTTATGTCATCCCTCCACCAGGGTGCCAAATACCCCAGAAGAAGTCAAAAGATTCGGCGGGGCAGACAGAATGCAGGGGCATATGTACAATGTTGAGCCCAACATCTCTGAAAATATGCTCAACGAGATCTTCTCCTTCGATGAAGCTGAGAAGGTGCTCCTAAACAATGGTGTCATAATCACCAAGAGTGATGGTTTCAACCTAGTCGATATTTGGAAGAAGCTAACTGGAAAATCATCGTTCAAGCCAGGGAGAAAGGTGGCGGCAATCCACTCCTATTTCTGGAGAATCGTCAACAAGATCATGGCAAACCTCCTTTTCAGCAAATATGAAACATGCAATATATACACCGAAGAACTCCATCTCATGGGGTACATGATGGAGGCCAAGGTGATCAACTTGGGGTGCTTTCTGCTAAGCCGGCTGCACCCAATTAAGGATGCCATCAAGGAGTATTGCATGGGAGGGATCGTCAACCTGATTGTGGTAGGATTGAGGTACCCTAGAGAGCCACGCAACATGTCAAGAACGAGGGGCGAAGATAGGATAGAGTTGAAGTTCCTCGTGAGAGGTAACATAACCAAGAAGGAGATAAGCCACTTCTTCTACAAATTCACACAGACAGATCTGCTCCTGCCCCTCCCATTCTACGTCAACTACGATGCAGAGAAGTTGGTCTTCACGAAGGAAGAAATTGAAGCAATAATTGTAGAAGCCATCTACACCGCCACTAGGAGAATACAAGAGAGGGTGGCCGCGCAAGGAAGGCCGACCCCGTACGATGCTCGGCAGGAAAAATCTTCGACAATTGTCATCCCTATCGAGTCGTCAACCACCGCCATACAACCAGCGTCAACTACTCCCAAAGTCGTTGCTATCACCATCGAACCAGCCGTGGCCAACATAGCAACACCCTTTGTGGCTACTGAAGAAGTAACGACAATCGTGGAGGTTGTCGACACCATCGGGGCAGAAACAATGATGAAAACCCCCGAGGATGCTACCGTAGAAGAGACAACCGCAGCTCCTAAAACTTCAGTTGCGCCATTAATGGCAGAGACAGAAGTGCAGTCGGATGCTAGTAATGGCGCATTCACTGAGCTCCTAGAGGCGGAGCTCACGGCTGTGTAGCTAACATCACTGCCGCGGTCGCCAATGACGTTGGTGATTTTTGCAAAGGAGGATGCTGAGAGTCAGATGGTAGATCAATAGTTGCCTTCTCCACGCCCTTCTCCACCACCCCAAATGGAAAAGGCAGAGGTAATCACAAAGGTGCCAATGCCTCACCCTGAATCTATGCCCTAGTAGACGGTTCAGATGGATTCAGACCCAATCGAAGATGCACACTTTTCGGGCCGGTCTTCTCACACGAGGAGCAGTACATGAATGAGGAGTTGACTAGCTGCATCCCCTTCGTCACTAGGGCAGATGCTCGGCCTCAAGTTCGACAACTTGCAGGAGGTAACAAGCAATTAGACATCTACATTTGCTTCCCTAACCCGCAAGTTCAATGTTTTCCAGAGGAGGCTGAATGAACAGGAACACCAACAGCTAACCCTGGTTAGCATGCCTAGCCAACTGGAGGCGTTGAACGATACAATGTAGGCGACGCTCCAATGCCTCGACGCGATCGAAGAAAGGCTGAATTGAAGGGATGACCACCCCCACTCAAGGCATCCGAGGAGATCACCATCGCCTCCAGGCTCTGGCTCTTAGCGTTCTTCATCAACATCCTCCTCTAGGTCATCCTCTTCCTCCTCTAAAGGGCCCTCCACAACACTCAAGGAAGAGACGACAAACTAAACTGCCGACAAGGCTCCCGTAGTCTAGGAGAGCACTCGCGGTGTCGACATAGTTGCGCCCTCACCCTCCCTAGATGAAGCTGAAGATGTAGACATATCCATTATCCTAGAGGAGGGCTCTTCTGAAGAATCACAGGGAGAAGGGGGCGACATATACTCCTCCAACAATAGACACCCCCCTAGAGCATGGAATTCGATGGAAGATGAGTTTTTTGCACTATCAGAGATTCCTTCCTTCAAGATGGCTGACTTCGATCGAAGGGCCATCGGCTACCTGATGATTAGAAACCAGAAGCTTCTAAATGTGGTCTTGAGATCGTAGGCAGAAGAAGAGGATGTCGTCTGGAGTGACAGTTACTTCTCCATACGATGGGGAGCGTTGAGAAGCTTGTTCGTTCCCCCACCGTCGTAGGGAAGGTCCTCTTCTGGGTTCTGGAAAGTGTCATGATCGAGAACATTGGCATCAGGACAGGCCGGAAGCCAATTTACAATGCCACCCCGGCCTTGGCAAGAAGACTAATGAAAGGGGCGTACGACTCCATTCAGGTGGCCAACATGCTACAATACATTGAAGAACACAACCCAGTCTTGGTGTTGACCCCCTACAAGCATAGAAGAAACTAGTTCCTCTGCATGGAAGACCTTCGCGACTACGACGTCCAGCTCCTCAGTTGTTGCAACCAGGAGGTCCTACGCTCAAGACATATTTTTGTACGGCCAAAAGACAAGAATCTCATGCTTATCCCACTATGTCTTCTCTGCATCATCAAGCAAGGAGTCCAACGCCACATTGGTGTTTGGAACTTCTTCTCTCTCAGGGACTTCCCCATCCAAGAAGAATTGGGAAGTGAAAATAACACCTTCATCATCCTACGCGCAATGGAGCTGCTCAACATCTTTAGATATATAAGGTGTCTCCAGGGCCAAAACTAATTCCAGCTCAGAAGCACATACGCGTTGTTGCTGATCAAGGACATACACTATTTTCGAGATGCAGAAGTACGAGAGAAGCTACTGGACAGTGCCCAACCCAGCAACCCTCCAGGAGAAGCTGAGATGACCACAGACGTCCAAGGGGTTGGCAAGCGGATTGACGTTCTACAAGAAATACTCACCAATGAAGGCTCCACTTCGCCTGCTTCTTCAAAAATGATGATCCGCAATTTCGACCGTTATGCGTGTGCTTCGCTGACTCAAGAATAGGTGAATGAAATCCTCCTCAAGCTAGTTGATTCTACACCTACAGACGTCATTTGTGAGACATACAACATCATAGTCCCCCTTGATGACCTTGGGGACTTAGTAAAGGCAGGAGGATGTCTAGTGTTGTCTATGGCGTCAACATACATCCAGATTCTATAGAAAAAGTTTGAACACACCTACATCACCCACTCGATGGTGTTCAACAACCTCTGCCTAGCTGATGAATCAGGAGAAAAATAACTATTTCTGACTGAGATACAAAGAAACATGTCACATATCATATTCTTTCCAATGTTGCATTACAACCTTTGGATGCTCATGATGGTGTACACGCGCCCGCGAGCTGCAATCTTCTACAACAACTCTGACAACAACAAATATCATCTGATGTAGTGTACATCAACTCTGTTGACACCCCTCGAATGCCTAGAAAGGAAATACTACATCGAGGTGGTGATGTTCATCCAGCCATTTCTAGAGAACACGGAGAACAAATGGCACGAGCTTCAATTCTGCCACAACAGTCCACAACAAGCTCCACAATCAAACATCTACGACATCTACATGCTGGAATGGATCTCTAGCTCTGTGGCGCTACAACAAACACCTAAAAAGCTCCACCACATTTACTATCACAACAAACACAGAGAGTATGTGTTGGAGCTTCTATCCGGTGAAGGCGTAGGCACCAGCTAAAACCCTCGCTGTCATATGTCTATCCTTTCCTACTTATTTCACAACTCTAGGGACAGAGTATGGGGTAAGTTTGGGGGGGTACTCTATCGCATCAGTGGGGGAGGTACTGAACATTTTCCCCTCTTTTTATCTTTCTTCATTTTCTTATCATACCTTGTGTATATATACATACATGATTGTTACAAAAGAAACTTTTCTACAACTCCTTGCTTCTCAAAAATTGTACAAAGATACTCTAATAGTAAATATCTGATACAATTTCCTCCAGTTTGTTTTCCCTTTGTCTAAGGTGGTGCACGTTTTTATTACTTTCTTTTTGAAAACGCAATCTCAAACGACAAAGGCTACAACTTTTCTACACCAATTTTGAAAAATAATCTCGCTACAGCTAAGAGATGTGTATGCAAAGGAAAAAGCTGCCCAAACAATAAACTTCTTCTTATTTCCCCTACCCACCAAAATGCCAAAAAGAGAGAAAAGCCTTATTAGAGTGAATAAAAGCATGAGAGTTGTGCCAAGAAAAAACACACTTGACTTTCCAAAAGTACCCATCTTTAGTCATGGTAGATCTGGGGCAGTGGTATGTAGGATGTGAAATCACTGCTCTAAAGCCAACTGGCTTGGACTACAGGGACCAATCACCCGTTAACGAACATGTACCTAGATGGACTAATGGAAAACAACAAAAACCCCCAAAAGACTTAAGGCTACCCAAAAGCCCAACTTCTATTTCCAAGCTGTTTGGTGTGAAAGCTAACTTTGGAATCATGCACCCAAGTCTTGCTGAAGCTGAAGAGAATTTTTTTGCTTAAAATAAGGCAGGAAAAATAAAGTCCATTGCTCGTAGACAGACATAATTTTCCTTCAGACATCTCAGAACTCGCTTAAACCCCTTGTCCGAGGACTATGTCTGATTGTGAAAAAGTATTGCAAATAAAGTGTTAAAATAAGTAGAGATTGATTGAGGAAAATCAAAATGTTAAGTTTGGGGGAGTTGATAAACCCATTTTATGCTATTTAGGGCCCATATTTCATTGGCAAGCCTTCCTTCTAAACTATTTTCCTCTCCATTTTATCCTGTTATCGCATCGAAATAACCCATACTATTCTCCTAATGATATTTCCTATCTTTTATAGTGTTTTCTCATATTTCTGCCCAAAGAGCACTAAATGGGCCCATCCCGGCCCATCCACGAGCAACTAAACTAAATTGACCCCTTTCTGGAAACACGACATGCCCAATACGCATCGTGGTCACTGCCCATCATGGCAACAACCTGACACGGGCATGTCGCGTAAGGAGGCATTGACGGGCGACATGATTGTTACCCGACATGGAGCCTTGCCCTCCATGACCCGTCGCCTTGATGGAGTCTACCGTGCGATAAGGTCTTCTATCGGTGCAACATCCTGACATGTGCTTTACCTAACAACGGCCTGCTCACAACCTGGCATGCATCGGCCCCTGCCAAACCGTGTCGGGCAATGGATGTGTCGGCCTTCTCCCCAAAGCTAGAAAGACGGAGCAAACAAAGGACATGTGGCTCCACGAGAACCACAACCTCTACCAGTTGCTGCCTATAAATAGCAGCTACATGACTTTGATGGGAGTGGTCGGAACCCCGTGAGAGCTAACTTCGGAAAGACATCAGGGGCTAGTGTGTTGTGTCCCAAGGCGTGCTAGGAGATACTAGGTGAGCACACCCCCAACCCAAGAGGGGCGGGAGTGGTTCACTTAGAACCCATCCCAGTAGCCGCAACAACACTATATGACCAAGAAGGCCACCCCTGTCGGGTCCCTAGATGGGCCTCAACCCGATATGGCTCGCCCCTCTATACCCAATACAATGAACTCGAGAACCTAAGTGATTCCTAACCTGACATGATACTGAACCCGATACAGACTAACCGTTACGGCCTGTCGCCCGACAGGGTTGGTAGCCTGACACAACCGTATCGTGTAGGGAGTTCTGTCCCTATAAGCCCCTAGTCGTCACGGCCTGTTGCCCGACATGGTTGGCCACCCAACACAGGCATATCGCGTAGAGCTCCTGTCTGGTATTAGGTTAGAAGTACCTTAGGGGTCCACTGTTGTATATCAACCTCCTACATCAAGGAGGTTGATACCTATCTTCCCCTTTTCCGCATTTTACTTTCATTCATTATGCATTGTAACTAAAACCTCTTTACATATCTATGCTTATGGAATCAATGGAGTTTAATACATGTTGTTCTGTGTTTGGTTCCTTTTTGTTGGATGATTTCTTTATAGAATATGAACTCTACCATTTTATGCATGGATCATATTTTGACTAGCTATCGAATCGTGTTTCCCGTTTCAACTTCCTTGAGAGAGAGATGTTGCAACTCTAGAGTTTGGTCCGATTTGGGAGTATGAGAGTACCCGGGATTGGGGCTGCCCTAGTTTATCTTTTCACTCCAACCTATGTCCATTACTCTTGAGAGAGGGCATTTGTACATAGATGGAGGTACTCTCATTGAGAGAAGAGGGTGCAAGATGTTTTCCACTGCCACTTGTTATGCCCAAGTTTTCTCCCTTCATGCTTTACCTCAATGATAGTTTTATCTTCTCAAATTCTGTTATATAAAACCTCTATAAAAATCTCTTAACCCCAAAACTTAAACCTTTCTTGTAACTCCTTTTGGAGATTGAGTTTTTTGTTTGATTCTTTGTGATTCTTTCATGATACAACAACCTTCTTCTTGTGCCCCTTTTGATGTACTTAGACAAGTAAATCTCAAGTTTTGATGTGCCATTCTTCCTATCCCTACGTTCAACCCCGACCTACTTCAACCATGTTCTAGTTGTAGGTGTCTTAAACATTTGGGTATTATAAATTATAAAAGTTTGATAACCTAGACACGATTCCATTTATGGACCCACGTTTAAGGATCATCAGGTGGGGATTCCATGGTATTGTTCCACTAGTCAGTTACGAAGCACGACGTGTTTGATCCCTATCAGTTAGACAGACACTTGCCATTTTTGCATAAAGATCATGATGTTAGGATTCATAAGCTTCACACGATGATTTCAATCAAAAGGCTAGTTTTTAAAAGAAGGTCCTTTCGAGGACCTGCTTCGAAAAAGGAGGGTATAATGATTAAAAATGCGTAGAGATTGAAATGAAAAGTGTCAAAACTTCATCAAGTATCTGTTCAATTTCTTTGGAAAACGTTAAAAATGTAGAAAAAATTGAAACTTTTGGTCAAAAATGCAATGATGAAATCTTAAGTCTGAATTAGATGGGTGAAGGTGGAAAGTGAAGTACGTACCACCCACCCTCCACACTGAACTTAGAAATTTTCTCATCCTGAGCAAACTCTAAATCCAAGATGGAGGGGAAAACTCATGCCAGTTAGACCACCAGATGTGGTTGCATACTAATCGGCATGCATCCTCCATCTGAAAATATCAAAAATAAAGATCAATCAAAACTCAAGATGGCATATTTCGATGCAATTTTTATATTGTGAAAAATTACCTAAAAAGTAGAAACAAAATTAAGAAAAATTCCTAATTAAAAATTAAAACTAAATATGAATTTATTGATCGGGTTGCCTCCCGACAAGCACCTTTGTTTTACGTAGATGGCTCGACTTGATTCCTTCAACTTTATGGTGGATCTGTTGGATTGGTAAGTTCCAGCATTTCTTGAGTGCCTATGTCAGTTGAGGTGAAATATCTCTTCAAACATTGACCATTTGCCACATATTCTCATGACTTTTCACTCCATAAAGAGAAAGAACCATGTGGGGAGATGTTCTTGACAATGTAAGCTCGAGACCTTTGAGAATGGAGCTTTCTTGGGAATAACCTTATTCTTGAGTTGAACAAAAAAACTTGGTCTCTGACTTGTAAGTCTTTTCTTTTCAGATGGCCATCATGCCAAATCTTGGTGCGTTCTTTATAGATTCGTACATTCTCATAAGTTGTCATCAAGAGTTCTTCTAGCTCCTGGAGTTGCAGAATCCTGGCTTGGCCTGCTTTCTTCATATAAAAATTTAGTAGTTTAATTGCCCACCATGCCTTGTGTTCCAGATCAATAGGAAGGTGGAAAGACTTTCCATATATTAATCAAAATGGTTTTGTTCCAAGGGGAGTTTTGAAAGCAGTTCGGTAGGCCCACAATGCGTCATTGATTTTTGCTGACCAATATTTTCGATTGCGGCCAACTATCTTTTCCAAAATAGCCTTGAGTTGACGATTAGAAATCTCTACCTGTCCACTTGTTTGTGGGTGGTATGGTGAGGCTACCTTGTGAGTCACCAAATTTCCTTGGTGCGTTTCCGCTAGTGGTGCTAACACACTACTCGATTGAATAGATGCGCCCCACGAGGTCGGAATGCACGGTGGATGGGGGTTTGCTTTCAACATTTATAGGACCTAAAATAGCTACCTACTTCTACTAAAACACTACACCTGCAAGCGCACGGGGTCGTGTTGTAGTATAGGAAGGTGGCAAGTAAAGGGTCGATCCACAGGGAAAAGAGGGGGCACTAGAGCTAGGTTAGTTTAGCTAGGTTCCTACTGCGGAGACTAGGGTTAAGGGTTTAAAGGTTGATTTGATTGTTAAACTACTATGAACAAATGAGGAATTAAAGGCAAGAATGAAATCTATGTTAACCCTAGGTTAGATTAAGACTAAGCAAGCAAGGAAAGACTAAGCTAGGTGTGAAAAGGAAAGTTACACTAAGGCAAGAAATAGAGAAGCAAAAGAACAATTAAAGAACTAAACTATCGTAAACAAGGCAAGAGCAAGGCAAGAAGCTAACTAGGCAAGAAAAGAACTAACTAAGCGAAGTGAGCACAAAACTAGGATTTTAAGCAGTAAAGAGATGTGTGGGCTGTTTAGGGGTATGAACTTATCACTTAAGTTGGGGGGTGACATGTGAACATTACGATTCCATTTAGATTATCCAAACCAAACAACAAGTTAGAGTCTAATGGATTAACCTAAGCTACTAACTGGCCATGGATATGCTAGGTTGTGTATAGGGGAACTAGTCCCTAACACCCCCTACTACCCTTACGAGGCTCAATTGGGTTAGGGATTAGGTTCAATTCAATTAGAGTCTAATCAAGTCTAGGTTTCTAGATTAGGCATTCCTAGGGCAATTAGGGGCCGAGGGTAGTAATGGGGAGGTGAGATTAGGGTTTTGGACCCCAATTCCCCCACATTCTAGCCTTGAGAAGGCACCATGCTAATTGCACTAGAATTATCTAATCTAGCTACTTAGATCTCTCACTTAGTTTTTGGGAGATTGATTAAGATGTAGGAAGATGGGAGGCAACCTAGGGATCCAAGAATTGGACCTAGGGGCAAATCCCAAAATTCACACATATAAGCAATTTTCCTAAATTCCTAGGTGATTTCACACACAAACCAACACGAAATCCATGGAGAACGAGATTCAAATAGAATATAATAATTAACAAATGAAATTACAATGTTTACATGTCATTATCCCCCAACATGGTATCAAAGTAACATATTTTCCCCCAAACAGTCCACCCAAGGGGCCTAGCTACTCATAACAAAGCAAAATACAAAAAGAGAGGAGAAAGAGGTAGAAGAAGCCATGGAGCTCAGTGTAGATGAAGAAATCCTCCTCTCCAGCAGCTGCAGGGACGTCCTCCTTCTTCTCCTTGGATGAAATGGTGTGGAATGATGGAGGGAAGTGGATGGAAGGCTTAGATATGGGGGGTTATGTGGTGGAAATGGTGAAATGGAGTGGATTTGAGGTGGTTATGGAGTGGAATGGAGTGGGTGGCGATTTGGGGAGCTAGGAGGCGGTGGAAGGTAGCTAGCCTCATACCCCAGCCACCACCGAGGTATATATAGGTGTCTAGGGGGTCTAGGGTTAAGTTAGGGGTAAAATGGGGAAAACAATAGAAAAATCGGGTAAAATTATGTGTAGCACGGCCGTGCTGGGCTGCACGGCCGTGTTGGGCAATGGGTAGCACATCCGTGGTGGATGGGAACGGTCGTGGTGAGAAAATGGATTGAACAGGGGAATTTTAAGTTTCCGGGGCTGGTGGCATGACCGTGGTAGCCAGCACGACCATGCTGGGAACTGCCAAAACGACCATTCTTGGTAACACGGCCGTTTCGGCCAACTGGGTCAATTTTTGATGATTCTGCTGCTTGGGGCATGTCCCAGCACGGCCATTCCATGGTAGCACGGCCGTGTTGGGTTCCTTCCCCTGCATTTGAGTGTTGAACTTGGCCATCCATGGAGGCTATTGCTTCAAAACCTTCTTTGACCACTTGGGGTAGGTTGGGCGTGGTTTCAGCCTCATTTTGGGCTCCTCCAAGCCTAGGGAAACCCTAAATT
Organism: Alisma plantago-aquatica; assembly: GCA_963693085.1. Taxonomy (NCBI): domain Eukaryota; kingdom Viridiplantae; phylum Streptophyta; class Magnoliopsida; order Alismatales; family Alismataceae; genus Alisma; species Alisma plantago-aquatica. The sequence goes on along the minus strand of OY856412.1, from coordinate 1,297,430,056 downwards.
CAACCATCTTCTTTCCAATCCATCAAGTAGTGGCCAAAGTACCTATAAAACATGCAAAAACCATCCATAAGTGCATTTTATACAAATAAGCATATTAGGGGGAATGACATGCAATCTAACAGGTATAGATGTGATTGAAGAGCAATATAACACAAGATGAAGCCCTAAAATAGGGCTGCATCACCACCCCAAACTTAAAACATACTTGTCCTCAAGTATGCTCCAACTCAATCTCTCTACAAACTTTCACAAAAAGAAATGACAAATGCAATATAAAAGACGATTGTTGCTGAATGGGATCAAAGATGACTAAGTACATGCATTTCACCTCTTTCCTCTCCTTCTTTCACAATCCAATCATGAAAAGAGCACAAAGCATCTGAACTTCAAATATAGTGCATAGAATACACAAGTTATCCATATTTCTTCCATTAAGTTCCGGGTAAACCGTTTCATGGTGGCGTTAATCAAGAATGACTAGGAGTGTTGTTTCACATTCATGCATTCAATCTTATATCTCAAATCATACCAAATGACCCACGTGGCTGCGGAAAAGGGTAAAATGAGCTAAGTTTGATGTTTCTTAGCTCAATAGGTATGAAAGTGGAAGAAAGGGTTGCGGTAAGATTTTTGGAGTGTTTTTACACACTCATCTTTTCTTTATTTGAATGCTCTTAAACAGGAGCATCCTTTTATTTTCTTTTGCTTTTTGCATTTTTTTTTGTTTCTTGCCCTTGGTGTAGATGGGGCATATGGTGGATAGAGTGAAGTGGAGAGATAAAGATGTGGCCACCCCAAACTTTTGGAGGTGGCCACGGCTAATATGTGCAATTTGGCATCTTTTTATGAGGCGGAGGGGTATGAAGATGGTAGAAGAATAGTCGGGTCAAAGAGGGGTCATTGGTATGATTTTCCACAAAAGACATCCTGCATGAGAATTAATCCAACACTTCATCCAAGATATCACACCACATGAATGAACAAAATGAAATTGATATTTCAAACAAGGAATTCCACAAACACTAAGCGTTCAAAGCTTGCTCAGTTTCACAATTCAACCAATTCAATCACAATCCTAAGAGAGGTGATGGACATGTAAAAAGTCAAACATTGATACCACTTAGCAACAAACAATGATAATTCACTTGCATTTGTCAAAGGTCATCATTTTTACTCAAAACAGTAGAGATTGGGTCAAAACACTTTTTAGACAAGAAATCTCAAATTTGGGCAAAATTGGCCAAAATGGTGCCAAGTTGCCTCCAATCACTTCTAAACTTATATTATTGAACTTAAAGCAGTAAACAAGCAAATACTAGCTATAACATGCAAGAATTACCAAAAATCTACATGATATGCAATGCATGACAAAAAGAGAAATTTTTTTGAAAATTACGCAAAAATGACAAGAAAGTAAACGACATGGCATGCAGGTATGCGAAGCAGTAAAGATGACTAAGGTAGATAGAAAAAACAAGAAAACAAAAGCGGATGTGGTAGGTGAAATGCAAAGTGAAACTAGGGCATACCTGCCCTACCACCCCAAACGTTTGAATCATGTTGTCCTTAGCATGATCCTAGAGTTTAGGATGATAGGGTAGACAATCATGGCTCTCTAGAGGCTCCGGCGGTGTTCCTCCCTGTGGTGGAGGATATGCGTAGTAGCTACCGCACTAATCTTCCTTCAGTTGCTAAAATTGGTCTACAGCATGGCCGTGCTGCTCAACACGGCCATGGTGGCTTCATGTTGCACGACCGTGCTGCCTGGCACGACGGTGGTGCAGTCCTTTGGCAGCTTTTCTCAATTTTGCTTTTGAATCCAGGGACTTGGTGTGTTTTTCATGTAAATCACCATGGTTGTATTGATGTGCCACGGCCGTGGTGGTCCCTGTAGCTACTACTCTCAAAATGAGGAACATCAAACACTCAAAAACTTGACTCAAAGTGATTTTTCTTTGAATCCTTCTCTCAATTGTACTTAAATTTCCTTCATTTCACCTTGTTACCACCTACACATATTAAAACTAGACAAAAACTATTAAACACAAGTGTGTGTGTGTTTTTCTTGGAAAGTGTATAAACAAAGCAATTGTATCAAAAAGTGAAGGTTGGGTCAAAATTTCCCAAACCTATGTGGGTTGCCTCCCACAAGTGCTAAGTTTCATGCCTTCAGCCAGGCTTGTTGTTCTTTCACCATCAACCATGGTCCAAAAACAAAATGTTTGCACCCCCATCATAAGCAATCCTCTCAAATGCTTTCCTTGATTGATCTTCCTCTCAAGGGTCATGCGAGCTTCGTAAGCCTTTTTCAGCAATTCTCTCTCCTTGGGGATCATCAACATAGATCTTAATAAGCCTTAAGACCCTCAGAAATCTCATGCCATATATTTTGTCTCTCTTGAGGAATGGGTCTTCATAGGCACCAAAGAGAGGGGTCTCAATCATATCCATTTTCTCATGGGAAGTAGGGGGAGCATGTGATAGTTGTAGTGGTGGCATCGGTGTTGATGGCCCTTGGACTTTAGGTGGAGGAGGGCATTGCGGTTGGAAGGTGAATTGGTGGGAGGGTTGTGGTGATGGAGGTGGTAGAATGAATTGAGGTTGGAAGGTGAATTGGTGGGAGGGTTGTGGCAATGGAGGTGGTGGTGGTGTGTAAGGCTTAGGATAGCCTTGGAGGTAGGGTAGTGGAGGAGGTGGATGGGTTTGTGCATTTTGGCCTTCCATCTTGTCTTCTCCGAGTGGCTTGTCACATGCACAAGGCACAACCAAACAAAAGAAAGCAAGTTAGCAAACCAATATACACAAAGAATGCAAAGAGTAATGAATAAAGAATAGCAATGATGAGGGCAGTAGGAAAAGTCAAAGCAAAACTAACTAGCTAGGCCAAGCACCTCTAATCCCCAGCAACGGTGCCAGAAAGCTTGGTGCGATTCTGCTAGTGGCGCTAACACACTACTCGATTGAATAGATGCGCCCCACGAGGTCGGAATGCACGGTGGATGGGGGTTGAGCTTTCAAAATTTATATACCTAAACTAGCTACCTATGTCTACTAAAACACTACACCCGCAAGCGCACGGGGTCGTGTCGTAGTATAGGAAGGTGGCAAGTAAAGGGTCGATCCACAGGGAAAAGAGGGGGTGCTAGAGCTAGGTTAGTTTGGCTAGGTTCCTACTGCAGAGACTAGGGTTAAGGGTTTAAAGGTTGATTTGATTGTTAAACTACTATGAACAAACGAGGAATTAAAGGCAAGAATGAAATCTATGTTAACCCTAGGTTAGATTAAGACTAAGCAAGCAAGGAAAGACTAAGCTAGGTATGAAAAGGAAAGTTACACTAAGACAAGAAATAGAGAAGCAAAAGAACAATTAAAGAACTAAACTATCATAAACAAGGCAAGAGCAAGGCAATAAGCTAACTAGGCAAGAAAAGAACTAACTAAGCGAAGCGAGCACAAAACTAGGTTTTTAAGCAGTAAAGAGATGTGTGGGCTGTTTAGGGGTATGAACTTATCACTTAAGTTGGGGGGTGACATGTGAACATTACGATTCCATTTAGATTATCCAAACCAAACAACAAGTTAGAGTCTAATGGATTAACCTAAGCTACTAACTAGCCATGGATATGCTAGGTTGTGTATAGGGGAACTAGTCCCTAACACCCCCTACTACCCTTACGAGGCTCAATTGGGTTAGGGATTAGGTTCAATTCAATTAGAGTCTAATCAAGTCTAGGTTTCTAGATTAGGCATTCCTAGGGCAATTAGGGGCCGAGGGTAGTAATGGGGAGGTGAGATTAGGGTTTTGGACCCCAATTCCCCCACATTCTAGCCTTGAGAAGGCACCATGCTAATTGCACTAGAATTATCTAATCTAGCTACTTAGATCTCTCACTTAGGTTTAGGGAGATTGATTAACATGTAGGAAGATGGGAGGCAACCTAGGGATCCAAGAATTGGACCTAGGGGCAAATCCCAAAATTCACACATATAAGAAATTTGCCTAAATTCCTAGGTGATTTCACACACAAACCAACAAGCAATCCATGGAGAAAGAGATTCAAATAGAATATAATCATTAACAAATGAAATTACAACGTTTACATGTCATTATCCCCCAACATGGTATCAAAGTAACATATTTTCCCCCAAACAGCCCACCCAAGGGCCTAGCTACTCATAACAAAGCAAAATACAAAAAGAGAGGAGAAAGAGGTAGAAGAAGCCATGGAGCTTGGTGTAGATGAAATGGTGTGGAATGATGGAGCGAAGTGGATGGAAGGCTTAGATATGGGGGGTTATGTGGTGGAAATGGTGAAATGGAGTGGATTTGAGGTGGTTATGGAGTGGAATGGAGTGGGTGGCAATTTGGGGAGATAGGAGGCGGTGGAAGGTAGCTAGCCTTGTGCCCCAGCCCCCACTGAGGTATATATAGGTGTCTAGGGGGTCTAGGGTTAAGTTAGGGGTAAAATGGGGAAAATAGTAGAAAAATCGGGTAAAATTATGTGTAGCACGACCGTGCTGGGCTGCACGGCCGTGTTGGGCAATGGGTAGCACGGCCGTGGTGGATGGGAACGGCCGTGGTGAGAAAATGGATTGAACAAGGGAATTTTAAGTTTCTGGGGCTGGTGGCACGGCCGTGCTGGGAACTGCCAAAATGACCATTCTTGGTAACACGGCCGTTCCGGCCAACTGGGTCAATTTTTGATGATTCTGCTGCTTGGGGCATGTCCCAGCACGGCCATTCCATGGTAGCACGACCGTGTTGGGGTCCTTCCCCTGCATTTGAGTGTTGAACTTGGCCATCCCTGGAGGGTATTGCTTCAAAGCCTTCTTTGACCACTTGGGGTAGGTTGGGCATGGTTTTGGCCTCATTTTGGGCTCCTCCAAGCCTATGGAAACCCTAAATTCAACCATCTTCTTTCCAATCCATCAAGTAGTGGCCAAAGTACCTATAAAACATGAAAAAACCATTCATAAGTGCATTTTATACAAATAAGCATATTAGGGGGAATTACATGCAATCTAACAGGTATAGATGTGATTGAAGAGCAATATAACACAAGATGAAGCCCTAAAATAGGGCTGCATCATTCCTCGACAATGCTTCAAAGCTTCTTTCAAGAAAATGAATACCTCTGTCAGATATCACAGCTCGTGGGACTCTAAAATGGGGGAAAATAATATCTTTGAACATCTTAATGATAGGTTTGGGATCACTAGTGACAGTCAGTATTGCGTCGACCCATTTTGACACATAATCAACTGCGACTAGGATGTAGGAAAATCTGTAAGAAGATGGGAATGGACCCATGTAGTCCACACCCCAAACATCAAATATCTCGCTTTCTTGCCACAATTTAAGTGGCATCTCATCTCTCTTCATCATGTTACATGTTCTTTGACATTTGTCACATGATAGAACAAAGTTGTAGGAGTTGGATATGGTTGGCCAAAAGAATCCTCATTGCAAAACCGTTATAGCAGTCTTCTTAGAACTTATATGGCCTCCAACCGGGCCTGAGTGGCATTGTTCTAAAATGAGTATGGCTTCTTCTTCAGCAATACAATGTCTGTAAATGTCATCAACATAGAGCTTGAAGAGGTACGGCTCATCCTAGTGATACTACTTCACATCATGCATAAATCTCTTTAGTGCATTTCCGGTGCATTCAACGTGGATGATACCAGCGACGAGGTAGTTTGCATAGTCCGAGTACTAAGGGGTAACTTCTAAAAATTTTATCAGTTGGTTATCTGGAAGAGAATCGTTAATCGGGATTTTTTTAGTTTCTAGAGTGTGGATGTGAATGAGATGGTCGGCCACAACATTCTTTGTACCCTTTTTATCTCTTATCTCTAGATCAAATTCTTACAGGAGGAGAATCCATCTTATCAACCTGGGTTAGCATCTTTCTTTGCTAGAATGTAACGGATAGCAGCATGGTCTGTGTAGACAATGACTTTTGAACCTATGAGGTAGCATCTGAATTTTTCAAAGTCGTACACGACTAGAAGAAGTTCTTTCTCGGTAGTTTCATAATTCCTCTGAGCTTCATCGAGGGTTTTCGATGCATAATAAATCATGTAATGTTTCTTCTCTATACACTTCCCTAGAATAGCTCCCATAGCATAGTCACTGGAATCACACATAATTTCAAATGGGTGACCCCAATTAGGAGATCTAATGATGGGTGTTGTTGTCAGGGCTTGTTTCAGGCTATTGAAACTTTTGACACATTCTTCATCAAAATGGAATTCAACATCCTTTCGTAACAAACTCATCATCAGCTTGGTTATCTTTGAGAAGTCCTTTATAAACTGTCTGTAAAAGCCTGCATGCCCTAGGAATGCACGAACCTCCTTTACAATCTTTGGGATAGAGAGCTTGGAAATCACTTTGATTTTCTCTATGCCTACTTCAATTCCTCTACTACTGACTCTATGACCAAGGACAATCCCTTCTTTCACCATAAAGTGACACTTCTCCCAATTTAACACCAGATGCGCTTCTTCACACCATTTTAGGACAAGGGAGAGGTGCTTCGGGCATGATTCGTATGAATCTCCATATACAGAAAAATCATACATAAAGATTTCCATGATAGTTTTAGTGAGACCAGCAAATATAGCTGCCATGCAACGTTGCAAGGTTGCAGGCGCATTGTAGAGGTCGAACAACATCCTTCTAAATGTGTACATTCCAAATGGACAAGTAAAAGTCATTTTCTCTTGGTCATCTAGATGTATAGGAATTTGATAGAATCCAGAGTAACCATCGAGATAACAAAAATATTCTTAGTGAGCCAATCTTTATAAGACTTGATCAAGAAATGGCATCAGAAAATGATCCTTTTGTGTCGCTTTGTTCAACTTCCTATAATCAATGCACATCCTCCACCTGGTCATTGTTCGAGTGGGGATGAGTTCATTATTTTCATATCACAGTAGTTCCACCCTTCTTTGGGACAACATGTACTGGACTGACCCATGGAGAATCGGAGATTGGGTAGATGATTCTAGAAGTGAGAAATTTAATGACTTCACAGCAGACCACTTCTTTCATGTTAGGATTTAGCTTCCTTTGGTGTTCAATAGTCGGCTTGTGATCTTCCACCATGGGGATTTTGTGCATGCATAGTGCTTGACTGACCCCGGTGAGATCACTCATCTTGTAGCCAATAGCTTTTCTTCTTTCTCTTAATTGTTTAGAAATTTATCTTCATATTCTTTCATTAAATCTGAATCAATGATGACTGGACAGACTTTGAGTTCATCTAAAAACACATATTTCAATCCTTAGGGTAGGGGTTTCATTTCAGGTGCTTGTGATTTTTCACATGTTTCTTCAGTAACATTCACAACTTTAAGTTCTTCAAAAGTAGCTTCAACATCTTCTTGTGTAGAGTCAAGAGATTTGATGCGATCCTTTACTTGTTCATCAATATGTTCATCAATTGATGGGTCTGTCAGAGAAACTTCTAATGGATCGTCTATTTCATTATTCTCTTGAGTGAGAAGTGACATCTTCTCTATGCAATCGATAAGATATACTTCTTCTTGCATTCTTAGTCTTCGCATACTTTCAAAACCTTTGAATTCGAGAGTTTCTTTACCAAGTCTGAGAAGCAAGGCTCCTACTTCAACATCAATTAGAAATCTTGCAGTGGCGAGGAATAGACATCCAAAGATGAGAGGATATCTGACATCTTCTTTTGTGTCCATAATGACAAAGTCACACGGAACATAAGAATCTTTTCGTACCTTGACATGTACATCCTCAATAATTCCTAACAGACATTTTATCAAATTGTTTGCTAGTTGTATGGTCATACCAGTTGTGAGAAGTTCAACAAACCCTAGCCTTTTGCAAATGTTGATTGGCATGATGGAGATGCTAGCACCAAGCTCTGCCAGTCCTTTCTTGCATGAAGAATCTCCAATACGGAAAGAAATCCCAAAAGTTCCTGGATCTTTTTGCTTCTTTGGCATCTTACTCTTGATGATATCTGAAGTGGTTCTAGCTAACTTGACTATCTCATATTCTTCAGTTATATATTTCATGGTGAGGAGTGACTTTAAGTACTTTTTCCAGGCTGGTAGTTCATCCAGGGCATCTAAAAAGGGAATATCAACATGAAGCTTTTTTCATAGCTTCCTTGAACTTGTTGAAATGGGTATCAAGATTTGTTTTCCTTAGATGGGCTGGAAACGGTATACGAGGCTTGTATATAGGGATATCAGGTTTTGATCTTGCTTCTTCCTCTTCTGTAGCAAGTTTCTCAGAATTTTCTTTGTCTGACTTATCATTGCTTTACCGCTCCTTCGATTTAGGTTCTTTGTCAACTTGATCTTTCATCTGGTCTTGTTCATCTATGAAAATTATTGGTGTCCTGACCGAAGGGTCAGGATATACATTACCAGAACGAGTCATAACAGCCTTCAATTGCTCTAGATGTTTTGGGTTGTTTTCTGGTTGATCAGCAAAGGCTCCAACAGGTGGCTTCACGCTAGCTGCAAGTTGAGCTAGTTGAGATTCAATGGCTTTCTGATGTTCTTGTTGGTTAGCTATCAAGGTTTGCTGGTTAGCTATCATAGCTTGTTGTGACTGTAACATCTTCTCGATGGTCGTCAGTTTGTCATTAGGAGAGATGGGTCTGATTTGTTGTCCTTGTTGTTGACTTTGGTAAGGGACTTGGTTGGGACTCTGGAATTGAGAGTTGTTCTGATAATTGTTGAAGTTCCTGTTCTGAAAGTTGCCTCTAAAGTTCCCTTTATTTCAAAAGTTTTGTTGTTGGTTACATTGAAATCTTGGTGGGCCTCTTCATTTATTGGTTGAACCAAGTTGTCACGAGTTTTTCATTCCTGAAGGATTTCCATATTGAAAGCCAAGATGGTTCATGTTCTGACTCGGATTGTAATACCCTTGACCATGAATGGTGTTGACATCATTCAAATTTTCCATTTGACTATTACCTCCTTGGCCATATGCATTGCTTAGAACAGCATCGTAGAAAACATTGCATGCTAAAGTGGAATGATAAGTACCTTTACATGCTTCACAAAACAGTGAAGCAGACTTAATTTGTTCTTTTTGTTGAGTGGGTGAATGTCCCCTTCCAATTGCAGCAAGAGATGATTGAATATGGTCTTGCTTGGCAACTAAGAGTTTTAGGGTTTCAACGATGGACTTGTACTCAGTAGTAGCTTCAGCCATAGCTACTTTCAATAAACCTTTACCTACAAATCTACCCCAATTATCTTGATTTTTGGCTCCAAGGGTGAAGACTCTCCATGCGCTATCATAACTTTGGTGCGTGAAGTTTCCTCCGGATGAGGAGTCTAAAAACCTCTTGATATCATCATCCAAACCCCTATAGAAGATTTTGATGAGTTGGTTCTTAGGAATTCCATTGTCTAGACACTTTCATAGAAGCTCTTTGAATCTTTCCCATGCTTCAACAAGAGTTTCTCCAAGGACTTGTGTGAACATTGTTATACAAACCCTAATTTCATAGGTGAGAGAAGGAGGGTAGAATTTTTCGAGAAAAACAATTTGAATTTGTTCCCATGTAGTGATGGGTCCACATTGTAGGGATTTGTACCAAATTATGGCTTTATCATCAAGAGAATACTTGAAGAGTCTGAGTCTAATAGCATCATCAGACACTCCATTTTGCTTTGTCATAGTACAGAGATCAATCAACCTCAGAAGGTGTTCTTGACTATCTTCACCTTATTTACCATAGAATGGGTTGTTTTGAAGCAAGGTGATCTAATGTGCCCTTATCTCAAAATTGGGAGCATGGATGGGAGGAGGTTGAACTGGGTGATGAACATCAGCAGCTTTAGGGATTGAGAACTCCCTAAGATCTTTTTGTAGTTCTGCTACTTGCATTGTTTCTTACGCTGCTTGAATTTCTTCTTGAACTACAGTTTTGACTTCTTGCATGAATCTCTCTCTTTGTACAACAAGGGCTTGAGCTACCCTTCGCGCTATTTCCTCCTCTTGAGCCATTCTTTCTAGGTTCTCTCTATTTTGACAATGAAAGGTTCTGTCTATTTCAGGATCAAAGTTTGCAGTGAGTCTGGGACTATTCAAACGATGCATACACTAGTCCCTTGAGTGTACCTGAAATGAAAAGCTCTAAAGTAAGATTGATTGAGTGAAGTGAAATTCAAGTAGATGATCGATCGTATCAAAAGAAAAAGCAAAATCCTATATTATCCTTAAAAGAACTAGATTTGACTAATTGATTTCGTTGTCCCCAACAACGGCGCCAGAATTTGATGTGGACAATTATCACACTAACAAATTCACTTAGGGTTGAAATCCCTGAGCTTTTACCAAAACCTTATGCAATAATACCACCCAAAAACAGATGATTCTTATCACATTATAGTTAAGGATTGAATCCCAAGAGACAACATTTTTAAGAATCTTTGTTGGTCAAATCTAGCTCAAATAAGACTAATATTTAGAATGATAAGTTGATTTGAGGATAATTAAACTAATTGCAAGAAAGTAAAGAGACAAATTAAAGCTGGATCTAGTATTAATGATATGGAATCGCTGGGATGGCACCAATTTTCACCACCACTACACATGCAAACACATCCAAACATCAAACATCCAGGCAAGATATAACTATCCAAATAAAATTATTGCAAACCCTCCCTGAGGGATGTTTAAGTCTGCATAAGCATCCACTTAGGCATCAGATGTCTCGTCGCCATCCGGATCAAACACTTACAGTTCCGAAGATACAAAATCCAACTAAGGCTATGGCCCTCCCTGAGAGATGTTTAGGCACACAGAAGCATCAACGTAGGTTAGATGGTTCGTCCCCTCACAGATCATACACTTGCGACCTCAAGGAATCCCATTCTATTTCTAGTTTGGGAGTCAACCGTGTTAATCGACAAGCATGCAAGTGATTAATCTATGAGCAATCATCGACGATTAACAAAGAAGATACAAAATCCAACTAAGGTTGTCTAACTCATTAATCGACATTATACCCTACATAAATAAGTTCTCAATACATAGGGAAGAATAAAATGAAAGCAAGCAGGTAATCAAACTACAAATATTAATGATTAACAACAAAATGAAAATTTATATGCATTGCCTTGGAATGTTAAATGAAAAGACACGAAAGCATGGGAAATGGGGCTAGTCCCTGCACCCCAGCGAAAAGGAACTACTAGCTCATGATGTGAGAAATAAGAAGAACAAGAGAGAGGGACGATTTCGCCATGAGCATGATGCATAAGGTAGTCGTAGCTCAGTGAAGATGATGTAGTCTTCTACGTCGTGTCGGGGCAAATCTTGGATGAGGAGGAAGAACCACTAGGGTAGACCGGGTGGACCTTATTCTCCACCTTCCTTCTCTACTCGACCTCCTTACTCATAGAAAGAGGAGCAGGTGAAGTGGTGTGGACGTACGTGGATGGAGCTGGATCAAGCCTTGCGTTTGTGCAGCCTGGTGGCGTCCCCAGATCCATGCCTTTACAAAGTCCCTCGTGGATCTATTTATAGACTCTGTTCAAGTCTTCACATTTTTTGCGTGAACCTGCTCGAAACGGTTTTCTTGAATGGTTTGGAGACTGTGAGGCTCCTAACGGTCTTGGAAATCGTTTAGTGGCCAAACGGTCTTGGAGACTATTAGGTGGCAAAGTGGTCTTACAAATCTATGATCATACGCTCTTCAGCAAATGATTGTCTTGAACAGTTTGGAAATTGAGAGGTTCCAAATGGTTTTGGATACCATTTGATGGACAAACGGTCTTCATCCTATCGGTCTTCTACTCCAACCGGTCTTATTTACCAAACGGTCTAGAGTCTTTGTCCAAACGGTCTTGCAAAACTCTGACCATACGTTCTTGGGACCGTGTGCCACCAAACAGTCTTTGAGCTCTTCACGGTTTGTAGCTCATCGATCTTCACTTCCAAATGGTTTCTATTCCAATCGATCTTAAAAACTGATGGGATCCAATCGGTCTTGAGATCAAATGGTCTTGGGTTCCAACCGGTCTTGGCTCCAACTGGTCTAGGGGCTGAACGGTCTTGCTCTTGATTGTTCTTTGCTTGAGTTTCCAAATGGTATTCATCCAAACGGTCTTAAATCGAAACGGTCTTGAGGACCGATGGCCTCTGATCGGTCTTCAACATCCAAACGGTCCTTGGTCCAAATGGTTTTGATACCATTAGGGGTTATACGGTCTTGAAACCATTTGGGATCAAGCAATCTAGGGACCGTATGGGCTCAAATGGTCTTGAGACCGTTTAGGTAGAGTAGTGAAAGGAGGACCGTGTAGGTGAATGTCTAAGATCGAGAGGTCAAAACCGCATGAGGAGACCGTTAGGGAAAACTATTTGGTCAAGACCAAAGTTGAGAGGATCTTGAGCAAATTCCATATGATGGGTGAACCACATCAAGACCTACACAAAATCAATATAAATCTAGTTAATATTCTTGATAATTGAATCAATTTAAGAGATCTTGCATTTTGTGAGATTTAGGAGATGAAATCAAAAGTATTGAATCGAATTTGTCCCAAAAAGGTGACTGAAAATCATGATGAATAAAGATTCATCAGTGATGTCACATTATGAAGAACCATCTAGAGAAGATTGTTTTCCAGACTTTCTTCAAGACCAATTATATACCTTGAAACCCTCTTTCCTAGATACATTGTTGTTGAAGCGATATTCTAGCTCCAGAACAAGCAATTTTTTTTGTTTCCTTATCTACTGCCCGATTTCCCAACAAAACAAGCCTAAAATATGAAGTATGATATCCTTTTGTTTTTGGACCCCCCTCCTATAGGGCGGAAAGGAGGGGATAAAACCCAAGAAACTATGTTGGCGGCGACTCGCTTGGGTGAGTCCAGGATGTGGTTCCATCGACTGGGAGTCTAATTAGTTGACTAACATTACTATTTTCTTTGACCGAAGGTGAGTTTGAGTGTCATAGTGAGACTTCCTAACTCAAAGTTTGATTTCATCTTGAATGAAAGTCATTTGATTGGGATGCCATTTTATAAGTTGTCTTAGAAATGTTTGTTTTCAATGGTCATCTTCTTTGAAATAATGAGCTTTCCCAAATCTGAGTCGTATTGGGTATTTAATAGCAAGTTGATTAACTAGGGATTCATCTAATTGACTCGAGATCTAGAAAGCTGAGAATCTATGCATTTGAGATGATGACTAGATGATAATTGAAATATTTGATTCTTGGGTCTTTTGGGCTTTGCAGTGATTGGTTGTTTATCATGTAAAAATCCCCAAAAATCTAGTCAAATGCCAATTGATTAAAGAAAATTTAAACTAAGACAATTAACTCTTGAACTAGAGAATGATAATGAAATATTCCTAAAGAGAGATCTAAACCATGCAAATAAAATGGATAAATATATGTTTATCAAATATCTTGAACTTGAATGTTGCTCATCCTTGAGCAACATTGAAAAATGAATAGTGCCAAATAATCCTCTAATGCAGACTTTGTCACATGAGTATATCTACATGAATCTTTACCACCTTACATGGCCAGGTGACCCTAATATACTAGTATCCAGGAACAAAATTTTTGAATTCCCTACTCAAAATTTCCCACGAGTTGCTTCCATTTTAAGACCCATAAAGAAGCAAATTTCCTAACCTTTTTTCCTTTCCTACTTGCACACATTCTCAAAAGTTTTTCACAAGAACAATGTTCATGGATATGATGGTTTGGGTTCATGTTGATTTTCCTGGATAGAAAAGTAGAATCAAGGGAGTTATTGAGGGAGGTGGTGTTGCCTCTATTCGACTTGAGACCTTTCAATTTCTTTGTTGCAATTACATTGATTACATTTTTATGTGCACTTTGGAATCTTTTCTTGGTGGTACACCCCTACTAAATTCATGAGGGTTATGGAATAAGTAGTTTAGGGTGACGTGGGATTTTATCGCACTAACAAACTCACTCGGGGTTGTGATGGAGCTTCCACTTATGTGGAATTGCGTGCACTGACTAAAAATCCTAAAGATAGTAAGTCTTTAGGTTTAGCCTTGCATATACTAGATAGAGAACTCCACCCACGTATGCTAAGATACGTGGAAGTCTTATCATAGTATAGTTAAGGGTCGAATCCTCAGGACAACGGTCTTGTTGCAAGCAACAAGATGGAAAACGTTAGAATTTCACTTGATCTCTTACTAGAAGGCACTTAAATCGAAAGTTGGATTTTGTTGTTTTAAACTTAGAACATGAAAAGTAAGAAAGCAAGTAAAACTAAGGAGTTAAACAAAGATAAAAGTCACTAGGGTGTGATCGATTTTCACCGCCACTACACATGGATCCACACATGCAAAGCAAAACATAACCTACAAAAAGAGTTTAGTCAGTTAGTATCTTTGTAGGCTTAGTTTCCTTTCGGAGAACTGACTACTAGAAGTGCAGGAATGTTGCAACGCCAACCATTCCCGAACAAATGGTCACCTACTTTGCATCATTCCCCTCACAAAATGCGTTCCTCGACTTACCAAGGTTGCACTTTCATACGTCAACTGATTCCATTTCATAGTATGAAAGTGCAATGAATGATAGTGAGTTTACTCCACTTCTTGAGATACACTCCTAGATACCGAAATAGATGCATGGTGGATACATGCACCAAGAACCAACATACAAACGAGTTTCGAATCTAATAGTACAAATGTAGACAATTCATACTCAAAGATAAAGGATAACACAAGTTGGAGATCAAGCAACATGCATTCATTAAACGTTTGATGTCGAACTAAAAAGATAAGAACTCTATATTACAAATTATGGATTACATTTACACGATATGAAAACATGGGTAGCGGGGCTACTCCCTGCACCCTAGTTAGAGAGACTACTCGCTCATGACTAGGACAAGGAAGGAGGCAAGAAGAGAGAGAGAGTGCATCATCCCCATAAAGGAGAGAGGAAAGTCAACCCCTTGGAGAGAGAGAAACGATCCACCAACTTCATAGGTTGCGCGATGACGAGATCTCCCTCTTCCCACCTTCCTTGGCAGAGAGAGAGAGAGCAACTTCGAGATGGAGTATGGGTCTCAGACCGACAGCCTCAAGGCGGAGGATGGAAGTCGTAAGAGCTTTGGAGTGATTGAGGCAGCCTTTGGACGTCTGTAAACTTGATGCCTTGTTGAGGGACCTTGGGGTCTTATTTATAGGCCTTAAGTGAAGTCCAAATGGTTTGGGGACCGTTTCGACCTCAAGATCGTTTGGACCTAGAGACCGTTTGGACCTTGAGACCGTTTGGACTTCAAGGCCGTTTGGACTTCAAGACCGTTTGGACCTCAAGACCGTTTGGACCTTGAGACCATTTGGAACTCAAGACCGTTTGGATCTTGAGACCCTTTGGACCTTGAGACCGTTTGGACCTTGAGACTATTTGGACTTCATGCGGTCTCGGGACCGTTTGTCTTCATGCGGTCTGAGGATTGTTTGACTCCATGCGGTCTCGGGACCGTTTGACTCCATGTGGTCTCGGGACCGTTTGGCTTCATGCGGTCTCAAGACCGTTTGACTCCATGTGGTCTCGGGACCGTTTGACTCCATGCGGTCTCGGGACCGTTTGACTCCATGCGGTCTCAGGACCGTTTGGCTCCACGCGGTCTCAGGACCGTTTGGCTTCATGCGGTCTCGGGACCGTTTGACTCCATGCGGTCTCAGGACAGTTTGACTCCATGCGGTCTCGGGACCGTTTGGCTCCATGCGGTCTCAGGACCGTTTGGCTTCATGCGGTCTGAGGACCGTTTGACTCCATGTGGTCTCGGGATCGTTTGAGTCCATGTGGTCTCAGGACCGTTTGAGTCCATGCGGTCTTGAGGCTGAGTTAGTCTTTTATGGTCCTTTTTTTGTGTTTTTCTGCATATATAAAAGGGATAAGTTAGTCTGATAGTATATTTACAATAAGAGGGAAAATTTAGGGATTATGTATATATTTACTTTAGAAAGAGTATGGAAAACTAAAGAAAAAGGCTAAGATAATCATCCAAAATTGGAGGTTATCACCCCCCTAACTTAGAGTCTATCTTATCCTCAAGTTAGATAGAGCTGAGACATGTAATGGTGAGGCGATTTTATTTAGTTAAGATTTCCATACTCTTGCTTTAATTCTTAACCTGAGTTCTCCTAAGGTCATATCGAGTCTTATTTCTTGCCATGACTCTTTCAGGTTTCGACAGTTTCTTGGGTCTCAGGTTCTTTCCGTATCTCGTAGCTTGCATCGGGACCACCTTTATTTTGTGCATGTTGTTGACTCTAATCAGCTTTATACCTCTCTAAAAGACCTACTGGAAGCTAGAGAGGGTATGAGGGTTGGCTAAAGGCTTGGAGTGTAACTCCCCCTTCAAGTGGGGGAGGGGTTGTCTATGCTTTTAGGATCTCACCACCGGGCACGACAAATCTGCCTTTATGGGGGCAGCTGAATGTACCAGCCGGGTGAGTCCTTTATAAGCCTTTCCTATATTTAGATACCTTAGGATTTCACTACCAGGCACGACACATATGCCTTTATGAGGGCAGCTGAATGTGCCGGCCGGGTGAGACCTTCATCGGTTCTTTATATAGATCCTTATTTATGGCACAACTCTCATAATTTTTTCGACTCTCTAGCTTTTATTCGATAACTTGCAGGCTTGGGTTTTGGGGTTTTGTTTGAAATTTTTTTTTTGGGGCGGCCAGGCCTCTTTTATTTTGAAGAGAGGAAAGTTGTTCTTAGAGTTTTTCAACATGCACTTATTTGGTTTGTGGTCCACTTGCAGAACTTCTTGATTTGGAAGTTGCCTGATGCCCCTCTCATCCTTGAGAGCCTGGCTTATTTTTGCCTTGATATTGACCTGTGGAGAGTCAGATAAAGAAGTAAAGCAAGAGCGTGAAAATAAGTAGTGGAGGGACATTATTAAATCTCCATTGAATGTCTAAGTGATATTTACTTTTGGGGACTAGCATGATTCTAACGTTAATTGAGGGTGATTCTACTCAAAAATGGTTAATTAAAAAGACAGTTAAAGGAAAAAGAAAAAAGTGCAAAAAATATGTACAAACGGAGAAGGGAGAAAATGGAGGAAGAGGGATTTAGAAAATGATACCTCGCCCTTGTCTGATGTACCCCCCCCTAACTTATCACTCACTTTGTCCCCAGAGTGTCAAAGTGATAGGTTTGAGAAGTATGATGACAAGGGTTGCAGGCTAAGTTAATTCTGAATTTTCCCCTGGTGATTGAAGTAGATTTGCTGCGAATTGTCCTCGTAGAGTGTGGTAATCCACGTCAGTCATCTCTTCTACTGGTCTTTGGATAACGATGATGGTGTACATCCAGTAGAGGACGTGGAAGCCACAGTCGTGTGATTCTCAGATTTGTTGGGGGCATTTGTGGCTGAAGGAGGGGCGATGAAAATGGTCTTTGTCGTAAGCTATTGTATGCTGACTTAGAAGGGCGATTAATTTGTCAGCGCATTCCTTTGCTACTACTTCTGTTGGCGTCCTTGGTGTCACGACATAGTTCTTCTGCCGTGGGTTGTACTGGCTATCGGAACTGTTGTATATTGTAGTTGTCCATTCTGGTAGCTTTGTTGCCTGGAGCATCCAGTGGTCATGATAAAGGAAGGGTAACATGATGAACTTTGGCATTGTGTGCTGCAAAAAGGAGATCAGCGCTTCAGTTGTGCCGAAGTTCTTGAGCTTTAAAAGATCATCGTTCATGTATGGGGACGCCATGTATGTATTGGGGCTATTTTGGCCGAGTAAAAACTGATAAGCGGCCATTAGGCTGACGGAGAGGGATCCTTTAATCTATAAAGTCTCTCGAAGTGTGTCTGCCATAACTAGAATGTCCCTAGATATGAATACGATCTCATCCTTCTCAACTGAGAGTCGTGCCATAATGAGACGTAGTTCGATGTCGGAGAGAGCTTTGCAAGCGCTGGGATCAAAGTCAGAAAATGTTGGTTCTATGGAAGACAAAGGATCAGTGTCTTTTTTACTTTGCTCTGCGGCTAAGGCCGGTTCCTTTGGCTGTTCCAACTCTTTCAGAGTGTGGCAGAAAGGTCGCTGCTGCGGGCGTTGGATAGTTGAAAAGAGATAACGAGGGACGTCATCTGGTGCCATTGTCGGGTCCTTAAAGAACCTTCTATCGCAGATGAGCTCCATGGTGTAACGCCCTCGCAAAGAGTGAAAATCTTCAGCAACGAGGTCAGTAAATGGGATTTCCTGGTTCAGCGCTTGGATATGACATATGGTGTAGAAAGCGCAGTCCCCAGATCCCTCGGCAACTTGAACTTGAGGGTTTATTATTCGGAACCCAGGTTGACTCCAGTCTTGGCGGAGAGATGGGCGTGCGGCCCAGATTAACTTAAGCAGCTGGAAGGGAATACATCTCACTTCTCCTGCTACATCACCAACAAAGTTTATTATATCGGCTGGTAGCTTAGCGCTACAAAAATTATAGACCTTGGCATCCCGAGCTTCGGTATCGACAATCATAAAAAGGCAATGGTCTGAGACTTGAAAGGGCAGAGTAAGATAATGTGCCTGTCGTGCTAAACCGGCGCGCAACCTCTCGATTGATTTTGCTCGTATGTCTTTGTATAAAAGGCCAATAGACAGAGCAGGCGAGGCATTGAAAACCGATTGTTGCCTATTAGAACTTCTGTACATTTCTATGCAGTTGGCGAGAAGGACACGGAAGATTGCCATTGGCATCGTGGACCGAGGTCGCAGGATGTTGTGGAAGTCTTCTCGTGCCATCTTACACCTAGTTCTGGTATTGTGATAAATGATGTCATCCCCTGCCTTTGCATCGTCCACAATAGTGTTCAGTATAAAAATGTCCTGAGCATCTAATGTGGAAATGGCCGCCATATCCAGGTCATGCATTTTGTGCGGCAGAGGTGGTGGCGGGGGAAGCTCTTGTGGAGGGGGAGAAGCAGGTTGTACAAAGGCTTCTTCATGGCCTTTCAGATCGTCTTCCAAGTCGGATGCAAAATCGAGGTCTTCATCCGTGTCTAAGCTTACTCGTTCTGCCTCGTCCTGGTCATGTGGGAAAAGCGCTGACGTGTCGAGCGCGGGGAAAGGTGGAGCGGTTGTTGTGGGTGGGCTAGCGCTGGTTCCTAATATGCATTGGTGGAATGCAGTGAAAGCCGCATCTTTAGCAGCCTCCCTGATGGATCCCAGAGTGGAATAATCGAGGAATTGGTCCCCATATGACATGTTGACATTATCATTGTGTGGGGACTTGGGGTGATGTTCACCGGCATGGTGACCTTTGTCGGAACCTTTGTGAGAAGGTTCTGCTGCACTGCCTGGGTCCTCTCCACCATCCGATTTATCACCAGAGGAGGTGGTATCATTGTTCGAATCATCCGATGAGTCGGAGTCATCTTCTTCGTCACTATCGCCATCCTTGTCAGCCGCTACCTTGTCTTCTTGCTTTTTACTTGCGGTCTGTTTGCACTGCCGATGGGTGGCTTGTAGCTCATCGAAAGCCACTTGCAGATGCTCGTGTGTTTCGAGCAGTGCATCTTGGGTTTCTTTGAGGTCATTATATCGACCCTCGGCGGAGAGGAGACGTGCTGTTAGATCTGTAACTTGAGCACGTAGTTGTTGGATGTCATTATTAGTTGACTCCTCTTGGCGATTATTTAGTTGTGTGAGTGTGCTGCTAATGGTGTCCAGGCGCGTGCTCAGAACTTGTTGTTGCTGGAGCTCACGGAGAGTCTCAGGCAGAGGTTGAGTATGCGTAGAGATCTTATTGACTTTCTTTGCTGTCGCTTCTTGCTGGCGCGTCGCTCCAAGGACCAGTTTCGGCAAGTTGCTGAGGTGGCTGTTGATGTGCTCAACTTGCTTAGTCAGCTCATCTTGTTGTTGTTGAAAGCCTTGGAGGATGTTGGGCAAGTCTCAGTTTTGTTCGTCAATCGTGGCCACCTATCTTGATAAACCCTGCATACAAGAAAAAATAGAATGTAAGATGTTAGAAGGATCGGTGAGGAGGTGTCAGACGGCGTCGAATTGACGGCCGAATTCCTCACCGATATTGGCAAAGGGGATTCCAGGAGCGGAAGGGTGGGATGGCTGGGGTCTGTGTGGGATGGTGGTAGTGTCTTGCGGAAGGGATACTGATGATGCCCCGAGCTACGTGGTGACTATGGATGGAGTCACCAGCGGTGTCGGGGTGGTGGTGGATGTGAAAGGTGGTGGTATCACATGTGAAAGTGGTGGTAGTGATAGTGATGTGGTGGAAACTATGGAGGTGAAAGGGAAAGTGGTAAAGTCAGGAATAGGGGTGGAGAAAGGAGAGCCTGAAGGAAAAAGGGGTGAAGAAGAAGATGTGAATGGTTGCGTGGATGTGGTGAAAAGGGGAGGAGTGGTAGATGTTGGAAAGGTGGAAGGTGGAGTGGTGGTGACGGTTAGCTGATCATGTAGACACTGAATGAAAGAGTCGATTGATGAGGTGGTTATGATTTCTTCATGGAGGGTCTCGGCCTCTGGATTTGGCTTTGATGTTGGTGTCCCTGACAGCTGTTGTGCCTGTAACTGCCTTCTGGAAGGTCGTTTGACCAATGTTTTTGATGGTCGAGCAGTCGGGGCTGTGATACTGAGCTCTGTCTATTCTGCTTTTGCTTTCTTCTTGGCTACTTTAACCAAAGCTAAGAGTTGTGTAAGCTCCTCATCAGAGAAGAGGAGCTTTTCTGTGTCATAGTTTGCAAGCTCTGGTAGCGGGAGGAGCGTTCATGATGACTTAACTGTAGGGCAGAAGACATAATGCAGTTTCGCATCCTTTTCCTTAATAATGAAGGAGTTCTTCAAAGTTTGTTCATTAGTAAAGATGTCACCCTTTATTTGCGTGCAGCGAGGTAGGAGTCTGTCCATCTTGAGGTATTTTATGATTGATGTGACATGGCCCCCCATGCAGATTTCCTTCTCCAGGGCGTAGGCTGATAATTTCTGGATCATTTTTCGTCCAATGTTGACTGGCCTTTTGTTTAGAATGGACCAGAGAACAAAAAGATCCGAGATTATAACGTTCCCTCCTTCAGTCCTGGGGAAGAGTGTGCCAGCGATGATTTTATGTAGGGTGCGCACAAATCCAGAATGTATATTCGATGCTTTGCACATCTTGGCATCGTAGGTGGGGAGCCCCGTTAGAGATTTCTAGAATTTGTGTCTGTTGAACTCAGGGTGCTCAGTTCCCACAGCCTTGGCTTTATTTAGCTGCTCCTGGTTGTCAATAAAAACTTCGTTCAGTATGTTTTCTGTTAAGACAACCTTATTGTCGAAAATATGGGTGACCAGCCTTCTGTCACCTCCGTCCCGTGTTCTATCCATGATGTCTACGGGTTCTTTGGTAAGGAAGGTGAAGAATTCGGTAGTGGGTTCAGAATAGGAGATCTCAGGTACTAAACACAGCATGGTGAGATTGGCTTTGTCTAGTATGTTGAAAATGCGGTCGTGGATCCCCATCTTAATTAGTACGCTGGAGCAAACGTACTTAGTAGGTTTGAGAATTTTGTCAGTGGAGGGGGTGGTATGTATGAAGAGATTTTCAGGTGGTGGTGTTGTGGTGGTGACGGGAGGGAAGGTGAGGGTGGTAACAGGGATGGTGGTGGTAGGTGTTGCAAGGGGTTGATCCATAGCAGAGGCAGGGTGAACTTGTTTTCTTGCCTGTTTCTTGGAGGATTGTCCAGTTGCAGTTTCCTGGACCTTGTGTTTCCCCTTTTTTTCTTCGGCTGGGGATTCTTCCTCGGAATTAGGCCTGTATTCCGAGCCTTCATCATCATCGGAAGAAATTGCAATTTCTTCTTGAGGTGTCCCAGCTAGGCACTTTTCGAGGCGATCAAGGTCGCACATGACTTGCATCATTTTGATATTAGGTGGTGCCTTTCTAGTCCTATTGAAGTCATTTCTGATCTTCTGGAGTCTAGCTTGTTCTGCCATCAGTTGCTCTGTTGTCCAGATTGGAGATTCATCAGATCTGATAGCTTCCTTTGCTGGTGATGTCATATCTACAAAATGAGAGATCATGAGTTAGAATGACATGTTTAGAAACAATTTAGATTTTATTTGTATTTATGTGGTTTTATGTATATATATATTTTGTATTTTTAGAGATTATGGAAAGCCAAATGGTTTCAGGACCGTTTGGTTCCAAACGGTTTGAGGACCGTTTGGTTTCAAACGGTTTGAAGACCGTTTGGTCCCAAACGGTTTGAAGACCGTTTGGTCCCAAACGGTTTCAAGACCGTTTGGTTTCAAACGGATTGAAGACTGTTTGGTTCCAAACAGTTTGAAGACCGTTTGGTTCCAAGCGGTTTGAAGACCGTTTGGTCCCAAACGGTTTGAAGACTGCTTGGTCCCAAACGGTTTCAAGACCGTTTGGTTCCAAACGGTTTGAAGACCGTTTGGTCCCAAACGGTTTCAAGACCGTTTGGTCCCAAACGGTTTCAAGACCGTTTGGAAGGCGGAACGTCAGGTTACAGCCGGCGAAGGCGAATGCAAAACGGCGAAGGCATCGGTGATGAAGGCGAATGCGGCGGAGGACAGAGCCGTCGGCGATTAAAACAAAATCGTCGAAGGAGAAGGTGGAGCCGACGGTGAAGATAGAGAGGATTGCGGCGAGTCTGGCGGTAATGAAGACGAAGGTGGCACCGACGTTGGAGAAGGCAGAACGCCACGGCGGCGTCGAAATCGTAAACGTCGGTACAGAGGGTTGCAGAAGCGAAAAAGCCGGCCAAGCTGCCGCGGTTGCTGGACTACCTTGGAGCTACTGGTAGCGTTGACGGCAAAGAGGCAAAGAGCGGTGGTGCGAAGGTGGTGTTTCCGTGTAGAAGCACGGAAACCAGGTTGTCAGAGGTGAGTTGCGCAGCAGTAGGGGAGCAAGAGGCAATGGAATAGTCCTTCGCGAAATCTTGAGAAAACTCGAGAGTCGAAGAGAGAAGAAGGAGGGGGTAGGTTTTATATTTATAGGAAATAGGGGGGTGACCTGACAAAAACCCTAGACCAAATGGTTTAGCGACCGTTTGGACTCCAAACAGTTTCGAGACCGTTTGGCTCCAAACGGTTTCGAGACCATTTGGCTCCGAACGGTTTGAAGACCATTTGGTCTCAAATGGTTTCAGGACCATTTGGCTCCAAATGGTTTCGAGACCGGTTGGCTCCAAACAGTTTGAAGACCGTTTGGTCCCAAACGGTTTTAGGAACGTTTGTCTCCAAACGGTTTCGAGACCGGTTGGCTCCAAATGGTTTGATGACCGTTTGGTCCCAAACGGTTTCAGGACCGTTTGGCTCCAAACAGTTTCGAGACCGGATGGCTCCAAATGGTTTCGAGACCGGTTGGCTCCAAACGGTTTGAAGACTGTTTGGTCTCAAACGGTTTCAAGACCATTTGGCTCCAAACGGTTTCGAGACCGGTTGGCTTCAAACGGTTTGAAGACCGTTTGGTCCCAAACGGTTTCAGGATCGTTTGGTAGGGTTAAGGTCAAACGGATTTTTCTATTTTTATGTTTGTTTTAGTTATATGAATTTTTTTTTGTATTTTCATAAGATAAACCTAGAGTAATTAAAAGAACGGAAATTAAAGCAAGAAACTGAAATCTTGGGTTGCCTCCCAAGTAGCACCTGGGTTTTATGTCGCTAGCTCGACGAAGCTGTGACATTGTTATGCTGACGGCGTGGCGTCTTTGATTTCTATGGTTTGTCTTGGCATTTTGTCTGACGGAGAGTAGTAACTTTTCAAACGATGACCGTTGACCATTCGTTCTCCTCCGTTGTTGTCGACAATTATCACAGCTCCAGTTGGATAAATATGCTTTATGGTGAAGGGCCCGGACCATTTTGTTCGAAGTTTTCCGGGAAACAACTTGAGCTTTGAGTTGAAAAGGAGTATGTTGTCGCCGACGGCGATGTCTTTCCTCTTGAGATGAACGTCGTGCCACATTTTTGTCTGCTCTTTGTAGATTCTGGCGCTCTGATAGGCAGTCATTCGGAGCTCTTCTAGCTCCTGCAACTGGAGTTGTCTATTCTCTCCTGCACTTTTGAGATCGAAATTTAATTGTTTGATGGCCCACCAGGCTTTGTGTTCCAGCTCTACTGGAAGATGACATGACTTCCCGTACACCAAACGGAACGGGGTTGTTCCAATTGGTGTTTTATATGTAGTTCGGTATTCCCAGAGGGCATCAGGAAGTTTGGTGGACCAATCTGTGTGGTTTTTGTTCACCGTTTTTTCAAGAATCGCCTTTAATTGTGATTAGATACCTCCACCTGACCACTAGTCTGTGGATGGTAAGGCGTTGCAACTTTGTGATTGACTCCGTACTTTTTCAGTAAGGCTTCAAAACTTCGTTCCAAGAAATGGGGCCCGCCATCTGATATGACGGTTCTGGGAATTCCAAATCTTGGGAAAATAATATCTTTGAACAATTTAATAACAGGCTTGGAATCGCTAGACACCGTGGGTACAGCTTCGACCCACTTTGAGACGTAGTCCACCGCGACCAAGATGTAAGAGAAGCCATAGGATGAAGGGAAAGGTCCCATGTAGTCTACCCCCCACACATCGAAAAGCTCAATTTCCTGCCACATAGTGAGGGGCATTTCGTCTCTTTTTGATATGTTGCCAGAAAATTGGCATTTGTTACAGGCTTTCACGAAATCGTAGGAGTCCTTTGATATGGTGGGCCAGAAGAAACCAGATTGTAAAACTTTTATAGCTATTTTTTTAGCACTCATGTGCCCCCCCCGTGGGTCCGAAATGGCAATGCTCTAGGACCGGGGTTATTTCTTCTTCTGGCAAGCAACGACGGAAAAGTCTGTCAGCGCAAAGGTGAAACAGGTAGGGTTCATCCCAATAATATTGTTTTATGTCATGAAGGAACTTCCTTTTATCATGGTAGGAAGCAGAAGGGTGGATAATCCATGTGGCTAGATAATTGACAATATCTGCGTACCAAGGGAATCCATGGGTTGCCTTCATAAGCTGGTCGTCTGGAAGAGAATCCCGTATAGGGATTTTATCTTCTTCTTCAACCTCAATATGGCTGAGATGATCAACTACAACGTTCTCCACTCCACTTTTATCCTTAATTTCCAGGTCGATTTCTTGAAGCATCAGCACCCAGCGGATGAGCCTGGGTTTGGCATCTTGCTTTTGAATCAGGTATCGAATGGCGGAGTGGTCGGTATAAACAATGACCTTAGAACCAATCAAATACGAGCGAAACTTTTCAAACGCATAGATGACAGCCAGAAACTCTTTCTCTGTGGTAGTATAGTTTTTCTGTGCTTCATCTAACATTTTGGATGCGTAGTAAATGACGTAAGGTTTCTTATCAATTCACTGTCCTAAAACAGCCCCTATAGCGTAATCACTTGCATCGCACATGATTTTAAAAGGCTACGACCAATCTAGGGCTCTTAGAATAGGTGCGGAGATTAAAGCATTCTTGAGGGTGGAGAAACTTTGCATACATTTTGGATTGAAGATGAACTCAGTATCTTTACTTAGGAGCTGGGTCATGGGTTTTGCTATCTTCGAAAAATCTTTGATGAATCTTCTATAGAACCCTGCATGACCCAAGAAAGCTCTTACTCCCTTTATATCTTTCAGTGGCGACAGTTTCGAAATAACATCAATTTTTGCTTTATCCACCTCGATCCCCCTGTCACTCACCCTGTGCCCGAGGACAACACCTTCCGTTACCATGAAATGGCATTTCTCCCAATTCAGGATAAGGTTCGTTTCTTCACAGCGTTGCAGAACTTGTCCAAGATTGATTAAACAGTTATCGAAGGAATCTCTGTAGACTGAGAAATCGTCCATAAACACCTCCATGATGGATTCAGTTAAACCGGCGAAGATGGCAGACATACACCGTTGGAACGTAGCGGGTGTGTTACACAACCCAAACAACATTCTTCTAAAGGCATATGTCCCAAAAGGACAGGTGAAGATAGTTTTTTCCTGGTCCTCTGGGTGTATGGGTATTTGGTAAAACCCGGAGTAACCATCGAGATAGCAAAAATATTTATGATGAGCTAGGCATTCTAGAACTTCATCGAGGAAGGGTAGAGGGTAGTGGTCTTTCCTCGTGGCTTTGTTCAGCTTCCTATAGTCAATACACATCCGCCACCCTGTTACAGTCCTGGTAGGCACCAATTCATTTTTGTCGTTGATCACTACAGTAGTGCCCCCTTTTTTTGGAACAACCTGGACAGGGCTGACCCACTAGGAGTCAGAAATAGGGTAGATTATGCCAGCTTTGAGTAATTTGAGGACCTCCAGGCGAACCACCTCCTCGAGATTAGGATTCAGTTTTCTTTGATGTTCGCGAGATGGCTTGAATTCTTCAACCATTGGGAGTCTGTGCATACACAGGGTTGGATTTATGCCCGTTAGGTCAGTTATCTTATATCCAATGACCTTTTTATGCTTCTTCAGCTCATCCAGAAGCCTTTCCTCGTGATCTTCTGTAAGGGTAGAGTTGATGATGACCGAGCATAGTTTTTCCTCATCTAAGAAAACATGTTTAATCCCTGTGGGTAAAGTCTTCATTTTAGGGGCTTTTGGTGGCTCAGATGCTTCTATAATGTTAACAGCTTTAAGTTATTCAAAAGTGGTCGTTGGTGCTTCTTCAGCCTTTTCTAAATGTTGCAGACATTGTTGAACTAGTTCGTTCGCAGAGAATTCAACATCCGGATTGATTAGGACAGTCTCTAGTTCGTCAGCTGGCTCGGATATTTCTAACTGAGACATTTGTTGTATTGCGTCAAGAAGAAAAACCTCCTCTTGGATACTAGGGCCTTTCATGTTGTTAAGGACTCAGAATTGAATTGCTTCTTTCTCGAGCCTAAGGATGATGGTGCCAGCTTCGACGTCAATAAGCGCCCTGGCAGTAGCGAGGAAAGGTCTGCCGAAAATAATCGGGTATCTCAAGTCTTCTTTAATATCCATGATAATGAAGTCGCACGGAACATAGGCATCTTTGCCTATCCTTACTGGGATATCTTCAATGATCCCCAGAGGTGCGGTTATGGTGGAATCAGCTAATTGAATAGTCATTGATGTAGGCAGCAATTCGGTGAAACCCAGACGTTTGCACATAGAGTAAGGCATGATGAATATGCTGGCCCCAAGGTCAGCTAATCCCTTTTTAGTAGATGTGTTTCCAATGCAACATTGAATTCCGAAGGATCCTGGATCCTTCTTCTTTTTTGGCATTTTGTTTAGGATAATGTCAGAGGTGGTTTGGGCAAGCTTTACAGTATCTTGCTCCTCGGTGATATACTTTCTTGATAACAAGGTTTTGAGGTATTTTGTCCAGGCCGGCACCTCAGAAAGAGCATCGAGGAGCGGGATATCAATGTACAGTTTCTTCATCGCTTCCTTGAACTTTTGAAACCTGGTGTCCATCTTCATTTCTCGCAGTCTACCTGGATACGGGATTCTTGGTTTATATTGCAAAACTTCAGGTTCTGCGGAAACTTGGTCTTTATCTTTGCCCTTTCTGCCCTCTGAGGGCTTCTCCATTCCTTGTTGCGGGCTTTCATTCATCATAAAAGCAGGTGTGTCATCATTATCCAGAGTGAGCTTGGTAATCTCATGAAGAGTGCGTCCCGATCTCGTGGTGACAACATTCAACTGTTCATGTCTGTTCTGTCCATGCTTAGGATTTGATTCGGGTTGCCCTGCAAATGTGTCTGCCGGAGGCTTCAATTGTGTAGCAATCTGGGCAAGCTGGGCTTCTACTGCTTTTTGCTGCGCTTGCTGATTAGCGAGCATAGTCTGTTGAGATTGCAGCATCTGCCTTATCAAGGATATTTCATCTTTCGGTTGAGAAGGAGTGTTTTTCAGGAGACTTTGTTGTTGGGCTTGTTGAGATTGTTGTGGTGGTAACACCAGCTGAGGTTGCTGAGTATGTAGCTGTGGATGAAGCAGAGGATGAGTGTACTGGAAGTAGGCTGATTGGTTCCTAGGGTAGTTAGCCCTAGGGAAGTTATTCCGAGAATTCCCTTGATTTTGGTTGAAATTGTTTGGGAACCCAGGCGGCAGTCTACTAGAGGATCCTCCCTGCATCTGATGATGTGGATTAGCGGTCCCAGTAGGGTTTCCATACTGAAATCCTGGATGATTCCTTGGCTGATTAGGGTTGTAGTAGACTTGTCCAGGGATAGAGTGGATAGAGTTGACTTGTTCCGGTAGTTGTTCTTCCGACTGGTTAGTGATAGGTTCATATGGTTGTGGTGGTGGATGCAGATCCATCATCACATTATAAAGCATACCACAGGAAAGGGTCGGATGGTCAGAAGCATGACAGGCCTCACAGGTTCCTGTGACAGCCTTGACTTGTTGAACTAGAGGATTTTTCTTCTTATCAAACTCTCCGAGAGAAGTCTCGAGAGCTTGTTGTTTATGAACAATGGTTTTCAAGGCTTCAGCTATTGCCTTCATCTCTATTGATTCTTCAGCTTTGTAGACCTTGAGGACACCTTTACCGGCTGACCGTCCCCAGTTGGACTGGTTTTCAGCTCTAAGTGTAACAATTTTCCAAGCGTCCTCATAATTCTTTCTCATGAAGTTTCCTCCAGATGAGGAATCCAAAAACTATTTGATATCATCGCTCACTCCCCGATAGAAGGTTTCTATCAATTGGTTCTGGGAGATTCCATGATGGGGGCACTTCCGCAAGAGTTCTTTAAACCTTTCCCATGCTTCAGCAAGGGTTTCTCTAGGTAGTTGAGAGAAGTGATTGATCTGCCCTCTGATCTCATAAGTCAGTGAGGGGGGGAAAAACTTCTCTAAGAACTTTTCCTCTAGGGGAGCCTAGGTGGTTATTATGGGTTCCCTATCAAGTGAGTTATACCAACTCAGGGCCCTCCCAGACAGAGTGAAATGGAACAGATGAAGCATTATCGCATCAAAAGCGACTCTGGCTTGCGGAACCAGGCGGCACAGTGCCTTAAACCTTTTCAGATGATCCATGCAATCATCTCCAGAACCTCCAGAGAAAGAGATGCCTTGCATGATCTGGATCCACTGGGTCCGAATCTCGAAGTTGGGAATATTGATAATCGGAGGTCGGACCGGGTGGTTATACTCATAGTTCTTTGGGACAATGTAGTCCCTTAGTTTCTTGTTTCTTAACTCCAACTGAGCAGCTTGGGTTGCTGCCTCGGTCTCAGCTCTGATGCGGGCTTGCTCTTCCGCACGAATCTCCGCTTGGATTTGGGCACGAGTGTCCGCGATGAGTTGTGCCCGTTGAGCGGCGATGGCGGCATTTACCCTCTGCATCACCAAAGAAGCCTGGTGTTGTTCGTCGTCCATTTGCCTAGCTCGTTGGTGATTGAGACGAATGCGACGATGGAAACTTCGCTCTACCTCATAGTCAAACTCCAGATCAGGGGAGAATCTGCGGTTATGCGATGATCGCATGCACGTTTTCTACCTGAGTAGAGAAAAGAAAACACCTTTAGATAATGGTAAAGATATATTGCTTTCAAGAAGATATAGTTTGATGATTAAAAAGAAAGTGTAAGATCCTAACCAACTAGGAAGATGCTAAATGAAATTACAACGTTCCGTTTTCCCCGACAACGGCACCAATTTTTTGATGGAGCTTCCACTTACGTGGAATTGCGTGCACCAACTAAAAATCCTAAAGATAGTAAGTCTTTAGGTTTAGCCTTGCATATACTACATAGAGAACTCCACCCACGTATGCTAAGATACGTGGAAGTCTTATCGTAGTATAGTTAAGGGTCGAATCTTCAGGACAACGGTCTTGTTGCAAGCAACAAGATGGAAAACGTTAGAATTTCACTTGATCTCTTACTAGAAGGCACTTAAATCGAAAGTTGGATTTTGTTGTTTTAAACTAAGAACATGAAAAGTAAGAAAGCAAGTAAAACTAAGGAGTTAAAAAAAGATAAAAGTCACTAGGGTGTGATCAGTTTTCACCGCCACTACACATGGATCAACACATGCAAAGCAAAACATAACCTGCAAAAAGAGTTTAGTCAGTTGGTATCTTTGTAGGCTTAGTTTCCTTTCGGAGAACTAACTATGAGAAGTGCAGGAATGTTGCAACGCCAGCCATTCTCGAACAAATGGTCACCTACTTTACATCATTCCCCTCGCAAAATGCGTTCCTCGACTTACCAAGGTTGCACTTTCATACGTCAACTGATTCCATTTCATAGTATGAAAGTGCAACGAATGATAGTGAGTTTACTCTACTTCTTGAGATACACTCCTAGATACCGAAACAGATGCATGGTGGATACATGCACCAAGAACCAACATACAAACGAGTTTCGAATCTAATAGTACAAACGTAGACAATTCATACTAAAAGATAAAGGATAACACAAGTTGGAGATCAAGCAACATGCATTCATTAAAAGTTTGATGTCGAACTGAAAAGATAAGAACTCTATATTACAAATTATGGATTACATTTACACGATATGAAAACATGAGTAGCGGGACTACTCCCCGCACCCTAGTGAGAGAGACTACTCGCTCATGACTAGGACAAGGAAGGAGGCAAGAAGAGAAAGAGAGTGCATCATCCCCTTAAAGGAGAGAGGAAAGTCAACCCCTTGGAGAGAGAGAAACGATCCACCAGCTTCACAAGTTGCGCGATGACGAGATCTCCCTCTTCCCACCTTCCTTGGTGGAGAGAGAGAGAGAGAGCAGCTTTGAGATGGAGTATGGGTCTCAGACCGACAGCCTCAGGGCGGAGGATGGGAGTCGTAACAGCTCTAGAGTGATTGAGGCAGCCTTTGGAAGTCTAAAAACTTGATTCCTTGTTGAGGGCCCTTGGGGTCTTATTTATAGGCCTTAAGTGAAGTCCAAACGGTTTAGGGACCGTTTGGACCTCAAGACCGTTTGGACCTTGAGACCGTTTGGACTTCAAGACCGTTTGGACTTCAAGACCGTTTGGACTTCAAGACCGTTTGGACCTTTAGACCGTTTGGACCTTGAGACCGTTTGGACCTTCAGACTGTTTGGACTTCATGCGGTCTCGGTGTCATTCGGCTTAATGCGGTCTGAGGACCGTTTGACTCCATGCGGTCTCGGGACCGTTTGACTCCATGCGGTCTCGGGACCGTTTGGCTTCATGCGGTCTGAGGACCGTTTGACTCTATGCGGTCTTGGGACCGTTTGACTCCATGCGGTCTCGGGACCGTTTGACTCCATGCGGTCTCGGGACCGTTTGACTCCATGCGGTCTCGGGACCGTTTGGCTCCACGCGGTCTCGGGACCGTTTGAGTCCATGCGGTCTCGGGACCGTTTGAGTCCATGCGGTCTCGGGACCGTTTGACTCCATGCGGTCTCGGGACCGTTTGACTCCATGCGGTCTCGGGACCGTTTGGCTCCATGTGGTCTCGGGACCGTTTGGCTTCATGCGGTCTGAGGACCGTTTGACTCCATGCGGTCTCGGGACCATTTGAGTCCATGCGGTCTCGGGACCGTTTGAGTCCATGCGGTCTTGAGGCTGAGTTAGTCTTTTATGATCCTTTTTTTTGTGTTTTTCTGAATATATAAAAGGGAAAAGTTAGTCTGATAGTATATTTACAATAAGAGGGAAAATTTAGGGATTATGTATATATTTACTTTAGAAAGAGTATGGAAAACTAAAGAAAAAGACTAAGATAATCATCCAAAATTGGAGGTTATCAGGTTGAAATCTTTGAGCATTTACCAAAACTAAGTGCAATAATACCACCCGCAAGCGGACGAGTCTTATCGCAGTATAGTTAAGGATCGAACCCAAAGGACAACATTTTTTAGATTCTTTGTTAGTCTAGTCTAGTTCGAATTAAGGCTAATATTTAAAACGGTTGGTTGATTTGAGGTTACTTAAACTAATTGCAAGAAAGTAAAAGCTGAATTCAAGTTGGGTTTAGATCAGTGATATGGAATTGTTGGGATGGTATCGGGTTTCACCATCGCTACACCCGCAAACACATTCAATCGCAAACAATCCAGGCAAGATATAACAATCCAAATAGAGCTACAGAACCCGCCATACGGGTGTTAGGTTCATGTAAGCATCACCTTAGGCATCAGATGTCTCGTCACCAACCAGATCACTTACTTACGGCTCTGAAGATACAAAAATCCCACAAAGGTTCTGAGCCCCCTATACAGACGTTAGGCACACAGAAGCGTCACCAAAGGCTAGATGGCTCGTCCCCTCGCAGATCATACACTTACGACCTCGAAGGAATCCAATTCTATTTCTAGTTTGGGAGTCAACCACATTAATCTATAAGCAAGCAGGTGATAGATCTACAAACTAACATCGACGATAAACATGACGATACAAAATCCAACTAAGGTTGTCGTCCTCCCTGAGGGATGTTTAGACCATAGAAGCATCATTGTAGGCTAGATGTCTCGTCCCCTCACGAATCGTACACTTACGACCACAAGGAATCCTATCAGAAGTTCTCGTCAAGGAGTCAAATTTGAAAACCTCCATTCCGTCCCACATAAAGAAGAGTTTGCAATATAGGAATGAACAAGATGAAAGCAAGGAGATAATCAACTACGAACATACCAACTACCAACGAAACAGAAAGTTATATACATTGTCATGGAGAGTTTAACAAAAGAACATGATTTGCATGGGCAGCGGGGCTAGTCCCCGCACCCCGGCGAAAAGGTACTACTCGCTCAGGATGCGAGAAACAAGAAGAATGAGAAAGAGAGAGAGATCCTCCATGAACTCGGTGCAGAAGGTAGTTGCAGCTCGGTGAAGAAGATACGGCCTTCTGTCGTGTCGGAGCAGATCTGGATGCGAACGAGAATTGCCAAGACACATCGGACAGTCTCCCTCACTCTGTTTTCCTTCTCTCCTCAGCCTCCTAGGTTGCAACACAGGTTGTAGGTGGAATGAAACTGGCGTGGACGGCACTGGATTTGGAACGAACCTGTATACTGGCAGCCTGTCGGCGTCCCGGAACCGCCTCTGCAAAATGGGGACCCTACTGGTCCTATTTTTAGGCACTGGACTGACCCTCACATTTTTGGTTTGATTCCGGTCCGAAAATATCTTATCCAAACAATTTGTATTTTACCCTCCTTCATTCGAGTTGCTTAATTTAGTTTGGATGTGCAGCTCATTCAGTTTGCAGCAAACGATGATTTCACGCTAAGGCGATTCGGTCTTGGATTGGCAATTGGCCATTCGGTTTGCATGCATTGGTGCATGTGCAAACGGTTTGTATATTTCCTTCATGCCCTCTTTACTTCAGTCATTCACTTGATTCAGCAAGTGGCATTTGGTTTCATGCAAATATCCAGTAAATTGTCTGCTCTCTCGGTTTGCGAGATACCTCCATTCGGTTTCGTCTTTACGCGGGATATGCTCAGCGTGATTCCAATCGATCAATGTAAACCGATTGCTGCTCACGGTCATTGCATGTGTGCGGGTCTCACTCCATACGGTTTGCATATACTAGCAATGATCATTTGGTTTGCTGCTGCATGTCTTCACGTGGACTGCAACAGTAATCGGTCTTGGGAGTGTATTCGGTCTTCATGCAGCGGATAATCCCAAACGGTCTTCACGTATTTAGTTCATTCGGTTTTGTGCTTTGCAGCAGCAAATGGTTTGCATTGCCCAGCAACCATTCGGTTTGCATGTAAACAAGTGACCAATCGGTCTTCTCGTGTGGGCATGCAAACGGTTTGGTCTCGCAGCCAACTGCCTCAAATGGTTTCGGCACATATTTAACCATACAGTTCAGTGATCATTTCAATCGTTACATGCATGCATGCCCTCGCATGCACGTAACTATTCCACGCGATTTGGCTTTGCATATGGTTTACTCTATTCGGTTTTGCGAGCTGCTAAATATCCCATTCGGTCTTCATTAGCTCAAACGGTCTTCGTATTCAAAACGCTTCTCATTCGGTCTTTGTTCAAGATGAAGCAAGCGATCTTGAAGTCCTTCATTCGGTTTTCTCGCAGCCGGTAAACGGTCTGCACTTGGCCTTTCGATCTTGAGACCGTTTGGACTCAAACGGTCTTGAGACCGAATGAGCTCAAATGGTCTTGAGACCGAATGAGCTCAAACGGTCTTGAGACCGAATGAGCTCAAACAGTCTTGAGACCAAATGGGTTCAAATGGTCTTGTGACCGAATGAGCTCAAACGGTCTTGAGACCGAATGGGCTCAAACGATCTTGAAACCGAATGAACTCAAATGGTTTTGAGACCGAATGGGCTCAAACGGTCTTGATCGATTGGTCAGAACCAAGGGTGAATGAAGGTGGGCCCCCCGTTGATTGTTCATCTTTATCAAGACCTACATTAAATCATCATAAATTCGGTTAAAACCATGATAATCGAATCAATTAAGTAATTTTGCACATTATGATGCGTTTTGATATTTAAAGAGTGAAGTTGGATATGTTGAGTCAAAATGAGCCAATGATGATAATTGAATTTCATGATGAATATGCATTCATCAAAATACCTCGAACTTAAACGTTGCTCGTCCTCGAGTAACATAAAATCTGAAACAATTGCCAAATAAATACTTTCAATTCGTGTGACTGATTCATCTTTATGTCATGATTTGTTTTCTTTCTGCCCAGAATGACTCAACATCTCAACTTCCTAAGATCACTGAACACATCTTACTATATCTTCGTTCCTGAGTTCATCTTCCAATATCACTTCCTCCTCACTTTTTCCATCAACAAGCATGTCAAAGAGTTTTGTAAGAGTCTAGAGATACCCGTAGAACAACAAGTGGGCATCTGATCTGACACTGGTGTTTTTCAGGATAGTGGGGGCATGCATTGTGCCATTAGGTAGAAAATGGAGTGAATGGTGGTATGGAAGGAAGAAGTAAATTTCTCCTCTATTTGACTCGAGATTCTCTTTTTATTTGCTTTGCAATTTCATTTACTGCATTTTTTGTACGAATCTCTCCTCTATTCGACTTGAGATTGTATTTCTTTTTGTGTGCACTTTGACATCTTTTTGTTTGCAAATCTCTCCTCTATTCGACTCGAGATTGCATTTTTGGTGGTACGCCCATATTTATTTGTTAGGGATAAGGAAGAAGCGGATATAGAGGAAAGTGGTGTGCCGCCCCGAACTTAGGGTTTGGCACAATTTTGGCTATTTATGCTTCTTTTTTATGGATGCAGAGGTACAAAGATGATAGAGGAATTGTAGAAGAGAGTTCAAATCAGGATGCAACTTGATTTACAATTCAGTGCAATGGGTTGTTCTCTTTATCGTACTTTGCTCAAATAATGACTTGATGAGGATCTGGTGGGGATTCCATGTTATTGTTTCACTAGTCAGTTAGGAAGCACATCGTGTTTGATCCCTATTAGTTTGACAGATGCTTGTCATTTTTGCAAAAGTATAATGATATTAGGAATCATAAGCTTCACAAGATGATATCAATCAAAAGGCTTGTTTCAAAAATTAGTCCTTTTGAGGATTTACTTTGAATAACGAGGATATAATGATTCAAAATGTATATCATCTTAGTTAGTGATAGGAAGTGTCAAAAATTCATCAAGTATCTGTTCAATTTCTTTAAAAAATATTAAATAATTTAAAAAAAATTCATTTTTTTTTAATCAAGAATGTGATAGTGAAAACTTAAGTATGAAAAGGATGGGTGTAGGTGGAAAGTGAGGTACGTACCACCCACCCTCCACCTTGAACATAGAGATTTTCTCATCCCGAGCAAACCCTAAATCCAAGATGGAGGGGAAAAATCATGCTAGAATGACCACCGGATGTGGTTGCGTTCCAATCAGCGTGCATCCTCTTATCTAGAAATCTCAAAGGTAAAGAGCAATTAGATCTTAAAATAGCATCTTGCAATGCTAATTTTATTTAATGAAAAATTAACCAAAAGGTAAAAACAAAAATGAAGAAACATTCTAATTTGAAAAGGGAAGTAAAAAAAAATTATTGATCGGGTTGCCTCCCGACAAGCGCCTTTGTTTTATGTCGATGGCTCGACTGAATCCTTCAGCTTCACGGTGGATCCTTTGGATTGGTGAGTTCCAGAATTTCTTTAGTGCCTATGTCAGTTGTGGTAAAATATCTCTTTAAGAGGTGACCATTTGTTACAAATTCACCTGTCTTTTCACTCCATAATGAGAAGGAACCATGTGGGGAGATGCTCTTGACGATGTATGGTCTAGACCAGTGTGAGCGGAGTTTTCCAAGGAATAAATTCAATCTTGAGTTTAATAGCAGAACTTGGTCACCCACTTGTATGTCTTTTCTTTTCAGATGTCCTTCATGCCAAAGTTTTGTGTGTTCTTTGTAGATTCGTGCATTCTCATAAGTTGTCATCCTGAGTTCATCCAGCCCTTGGAGTTGTAGAATTCTGGCTTGGCCTGCTTCTTTCATTTCAAAGTTTAGTTGTTTAATTGCCCACCATGCCTTGTTTTCTAGTTCGACTGGAAGGTGGCAAGCTTTTCCATATATTAATCAAAAAGGTGTAGTCCCGAGGGGAGTTTTATAAGCAGTTCGATAGGCCCAGAATGTGTCGTTGATTTTCTCCGACCAATCTTTCCAATTGCGGCCAACTATCTTTTCTAAGATACTCTTTAGTTGACGATTAGAAACCTCCACCTGTCCACTTTTTTGTGGATGGTAGGGTGAGGCTACCTTGTGAGTAACACCATACTTTCTTAGCAATGCTTGGAATCTTCTTTCAAGAAAATGGGAGCCTCCGTCGGATATCACCATGCGTGGGGTGCCAAAATGGGGAAAGATAATATCCTTGAATAATTTTATGACTGGTTTAGAATTACTAGTGATGGTTGGTATGGCTTCAACCCATTTTGAGACGTAGTCCACCGCCACTAGTGTGGTGAACAACTCCCAAAAGCATGATTAGCTTAAACAGAAGCGATCATTTACAGCAGATTACTGAAAATCACTAAAAATTAAAACCTTTTTCAAAGAGGTCCAATGATAGGAAAACTCTTTCAACAAGAACCAATGTATTACACTTACATCCTGGTTCATAAGTACATATCTTGTACCATCTTTCTTCTCGAGGTTTACAACATTAACCGCCTTGTTAAAAGCTATACACAGACAGCATAAGAACCTCGAGGCATCAAGCCAAAATCTCAAAATGATTCATTAAAAGCACTAACTATTAACTCCGAGGACCTAAGAGTATGAATACGACACATAGGACTTCTATCTACATGACACGACAAACAGTACACTCAACCTGAGCTGTCACTTCTATCCCTGCTACTGTTGAAGTTCCTCCTCAGCAAGATGTTCTCACTTTCCTCCGTGCTTGTCCACCTAAAAATGTTGGATCCCACGGGGGTGAGACAATTGTAATTGCCCCAGCGGAAGATATAACTTTCTGCCAAAAACATTATTATTTCATTTTAAGAATATAAAACTGGGTAGAGGATAAGCAGTTTCAAGCATTCTCATCTTAAAGCATTGTAACCATTTATGATAGAACAATAGATCACCTATTCTTTTAATAAGGAATAGGAAGAACATGTATATCATTTATCCATCATATTATACCATCATGTCAAACTTCTCCTGTGACATTCATTCTCTTAATATGTCACCCATGAAACATTCTTATTTCATCTGCTGGCCTTAGCCAATCTGCTAAACAGATATGGAATTATATTTACCATGTACTCATATATCATCAACATAGGCATTGGGTTATTACCAATCCTATGTCATCATTATAGGCATTGGGTTATTATCAATCTTGTGTCATCATTACAGACATTGGGTTATTATCAATCATGTGTCATCATTACATGCATTGGGTTATTACCAATCATGTGTCATCATTACAGGCATTAGCTTATTACCAATCATGTGTCATCATTACAGGCATTGGGTTATTACCAATCCTGATTTCACAGCCAGGCATTGGACTCTAACCAATCCTTATTATGCAGCCAAGCATTGGACTCTAACCAATCCTGATTACACAGCCACACTTTGGACTTTAAACAACCCTGATTACACTGCCAGGCATTGGACTCTAACCAACGCTGATTACACAACCAGGCATTGGATTCTAACCAATCATGATTACATAGCCAGGCATTGGACTTTAACCAACCCTGATTACACAGCCATGCATTGGACTCTAACCAATCCTGATTACAAGCTTAATGCCTCTGCCAGGTATTAGACTTTAACCAAACCTGATTACACAGCCAGGCATTAGACTCTAACCAATCCTGATTACACCGCCAGACAATGGACTTTAACCAACCCTGATTACAGGTTTCATGCCTCTGCCAGGTATTGGACTTTAACCAAACCTGATTAGACAACCAGGCATTAGACTCTAACCAATCCTGATTACACTGCCAGGCATTGGAATTTAACCAACCCTGATTACATGCTTCATGTATTATAACTCCAATTTAGAGTTTCACATACCTTCACCCTTTATTAGGGCTCCTCATCATACCATTGCATAGGGTTTCACATGGCATCACCCTCAATTAGGGTTTCACACGGCATCACCCTCACATAGGGTTTCTCATGGAATCACCCTCAATTAGGGTTTCTCATGGAATCACCCTCAACTAGGGTTTCTCATGGAATCACCCTCAACTAGGGTTTCTCATGGAATCACCCTCAACTAGGGTTTCTCATGGAATCACCCTCAACTAGGGTTTCTCATGGAATCACCCTCATCTAGGATTACATCCTTACCCTATATTAGGGTTACATCTAGCATTGCCCTAGATTAGGGTTAATGTTCATCAATCTACTAAAATCTTCGTTTGATCATATTGAAAGTGTTTGAGGCCTATCCATTACATGATTATCCTACATGTATGGATTCCTCTCTTTCTCATCCTCTCTAGGATGTTGACTATGTCAAATTTGGATAATTTAGATCAACAACTTTTTAATTAAATACATTCAATTAGGGTTGACATAGTGTATTGAAATATTTCTTAATTAAGGTTTAGGGATTAATTCATCTAGGGTTACCAATTACTTAGTACCTTAACCCTAGTGATTATTTTTGAGATAAATCAGTAACAACCATGGGGTCATTTCATCTTTTATCACCTTAGGTTCCCAATTAATTTAATCACCTTGAAACATCCAAACGTTCTTGACCATTAAAGCTCCAAACGGTTTGTAATCGAATGGACTTGGGTCTCCAAACGTACATGTAGGCTAAGAAGATCTATAGCATGAAATGATAAACTAGTCTACATAATCTATTCAATAGTAGATGTCACCCCACCAAGATAAAGTCTCCTTTGATGTAACCTACTCTGAAGGGCTATATTCCCTTATCCTTTGCTCCTTGATCTAGGGACATATCATCCCATGGCCTTGCAATAACAAAGATATACGTGAGTAAGCAACATTATACATTTTATAAGAACTGAAAATAAGTATAGATACTTGATTTGAGAGAAAATTTTGACATGTATTTGACTTAATGATGAATGCATATTCATCCATCTTTTCACATATTTTTCATTATTTTTTTCATTACAATTCCTTCTTTTTAGTAAATTTAGGACTATATTGTAAATTTCCCACTTTTTGATTAGTCATGC
This sequence comes from Alisma plantago-aquatica, assembly GCA_963693085.1. Classification (NCBI taxonomy): domain Eukaryota; kingdom Viridiplantae; phylum Streptophyta; class Magnoliopsida; order Alismatales; family Alismataceae; genus Alisma; species Alisma plantago-aquatica. The sequence goes on along the minus strand of OY856412.1, from coordinate 1,297,390,428 downwards.
AAATACTTACCCAATTTTCTTTAATATTGTAGGGATATTCTTCAAAGTTCAGTTTGACCTTCTGAGACAATGAGGAAACCATCTCACTAGACCTAGATGGTCGACTCATGTGCAAAAAGGTCCTCATTCCAGAGGCAGACACCCCCCGTGGCCTTAGCTCAATCAACTAACTTATCTAGCCAGACGATCGTCTCGATGAGCTTGGATGGTCGTTTCAAGTAGTCATAAGAGCATTCCCGCATAGCTAAATGGCTAGGTCAATCAGACCTAACCTTGCATCGCAAAGGCTAGGTTCCCATGGTCTTGAATTCACACATAGTAACACCATACAACCACCTAAGCCCCCATATGCCAATTTTGCAGTTCTACTTACAGAACAAGAAATAAGAGACAAGCACTACCATTAGGGTTTATCCACTACTTCCAAGTCAAGCCAAGTCACGCACGGAATGGGAGGCTCACGGACACCAAACGATTGTTTGGAACATCACTTCAAGCCCATGTAACCATCCAGAGGGGAATCACCGCTACCCTCTTTAGGGTTTCACATGGAATCTTCTAGACGAGCATCATGTCAGCTCCAAATGATCGTCTCACTTGGCGAGATGGCCGTATCATGGTGTGTAGACAACATTATCCAATAGCCATCATTTATTTTCTTTTTTCACCCCCTGTTAGGGTTTCCACCCCTCCTTCCCCCGTAAAAGGAGGGGGACTCCACTAAGAAAAGACCACCAAGTTTTTGTACGAAATCAATAGCGAAATTCTATCATTTCATTTTGGTGTAATATTGCTTTCCAGAGAAATAAAGTTAGTTCATTTTTAGAGTTAAGTCTTTTATTTCAATTATGTATCTCTCTTCTCTGGTTCTTGTTCTTGTGTTTCTTCTTGGAACAGGAGAAAAGGCAAACAAGTCATTTAATCATCACCACCTTTGACTCTATGGAGATCCATAATTGCAGTCTATCACTATTTTTCTTTCTTTCTTTGTTTCTCCCATCCTATCCATGAGTAGCATGCAGTTTCCTTATTGAGGCAAGGAGAATAGCCCCTTAGCCATGTGTTAATCAGATCGATTTTTTGCACGACTATTTAGACTAATGGTTTTTTATTTAGAAATTGCAGATTTAAATGACGTAATTAATCATTTTTATCGCTTATTAATCTAAAGAAGATGTGACTGTAGAAATCAAGATTTAGAATGCCTAAACCAAACTCATGGGGATTTGGATGCAACCTTCGAAAAAACCCCTTTCGATGCAGAACAAGGATACGTGAAGACAGGACCAATGGGTTTACATAGAGTTCCTATTTTGTATTTTATTTATGAACAAAGCACACACCTGCTTCCTTCCTATTGTTGCGTATCTCTCTATTTTATTTTCACAAAGGCTAAGGTGGTAAAACCCCTAAGCCTCAATCCCTTCCTTTTTTATTTCAAACCAAGTTTCAATGTTACTTTCAAATTTTCCCTTTAATTTCCAGCATTTTACTTTTGTGTAGATATTCTTATATGCTAATCACTTCTTCTTTTACTTTCTCTTATTTATAATAATATTTTATTTTCCTTGCATTAGTATAACATTTTTATTCTTCTTGCAATTTCCTTTTTCACATTAGATAAATAACTCCACTCAAGTCAGACTTTACTTTGTGCAATTCTTTCAAAAATATCGAAAAGAAATGAGTTAAAAAATAAATCAGGTTTAGAAGAAACAGAACAAAAAAATGTTGTCATGTAGGATCAACTCTTATATACTTGCCTTAATCGGAAAGTAAAAAAGGATTAAACTCTAGAATAAATTTTCTAATGAATTACTGTGCAAACTACGCGTATCAACTTTGGCACTGTAGCCAGGGACAATATATCATTTTCTCGAACCTTGAAAATTTTTAATTTTTTTATGCCTTTCGAGTAATATTTGGGAAGTGCTATCTCCTCTTTCTACTGAGTTTCCATTCCAACAATACATTTTTTCTACAAATGAATGTATCTATATAAATTTGCATGCACTGCCCATCGAACGATCTTATGCTATCAGTTTTTGATCCCCAGCCAGAAAGAACTTTCCATCGCTAAAATTAACAAAACTGACTTAGGATGGATGAAGAGGAGGTTGATTATAGGATTGAGCAGGCACTTGCCGCTCAAAGGAAGTATATGATGGCTGAACGTGTAGCTCAAGAAGCTAACTTGCGTGCAACCTATATCGCTGAGTAAGAACCTATAGAATTCGCTCAGAGGGAGGCAGAGAGAAAAAAAGTTTAAAGGACTTGTCCACTCCAAAAATCAGGTACGCCCAACACCCCATTGTTCTACCCACAATCACTGCCCCTCAATTTGAGATCCTCAGTTAGTGGATGATGATGCTTTATGCCAATCCATTTTCTGGGACTAAGGGTGAAAGTTGTCAAGATCACCTCCAACGCTTCACAAACCTTAGCTCCTTGATTAAAATCCCATGCATTTCTGAAGACGCCATTAGACTTAGACTTTTCAAATACTGTCTTTCAGGGGAAGCCACCAATTAGTACAATGCCATGGAGAGTAAAAACCTCATCACCACTTGGGAAGCACTACAAGAAATTTTTTTGATAAATACTTCCCCCCTTCCCTCACCTATGAGATTAGAGGACAAATCTTGTTGTTTTCAATGGACCCTAGAGAAATCTTAGGAGAAGCTTGGGAAGATTTTGACAAATCCTCTGTCATTGCCCTCATCATGATATATCACAATCTTAACTCATTGAGATATTTTATCATGGTGTTGATGATGACACCAAGAATTTTCTTGATTCCTCATATGGAGAAAATTTTATGTTCCAAAACCTAAGCAATGCATGGGAGGTAGTTAAAAGAGCTTCTGAAACCCATTCTAGGTGAGGAACCGGTGGGGTCTCAAAAGTGTCTAAGGCTGCGGTAAACCCAGAAATTCATACTCTTTCTAAAGATCTTAAATTATTCTTTTTGAAATAAGACCGCTTGGAATCATCCTTTAATGCCTACGAAAGACAACCTTAACAAGTGAGGGTTGTAAAATCTCTATGTGGGATATGCCAAGGGTATGATCATGCTACCCTACAATGTCAATATCTCTACAACACTCTAGTGCAGCCTGTTGTTGGTCAAGAAGTAAAGGATCTCAACTCTGTCCATAGTATCCCGAGCCATGCTTACTACATATCAAACCAAGGCAAAAACCATCCCGGGTTTCAATATGTAAACCCCTTAGGAGATGAAAACTCATATCGACTTACCCCTTCACAAAGACCCCCACAACCCCAAGTATCGTCCACCACTAGGTTTTCCATATAATAACAACCAATGGAACTTTGGGAACCAAGGGAATTTTAGGGGAAATTTACAAAATTGTGGATCTTATCAAGGTCAACAATACCAAAAACTTCATCAACCACCACCACCTAAACAGAACACCCCCACCCCTGTGGTAGGGGATAGGCTTTCATCCTTAGATCAAATCATAACAGCACACCAAAATTGCACGTCTTTTTTCCCAGCAAAATCCCCTACAGGGACCTTCACTGGTCAGCCCAAGAACAACCCAAAACATTTTGAACTAAAGGTTGTTTCCACTCATTTGGGAAATATTGTTACCCCTCCCCTAAAGAAACCCACGATTGTTCCCTTGGACTTTGAGGATGATGATGCATTGATCATTGAAACCACACTTTCACCTACATCTGCCATTCCCACTCCTTCCATTCCCTCTCCTATGGCCACACATGTGGAAATTGAAGAGCCATAAATCCCCATTTACAAACCCCATCCACTTTACCAGACCTGCCTAAAAAAAACTAGGCTTGACACCAATTTTGTGAAATTCAGGGAAGCCACGAAAAAGTTGAATGTGGATATTCACTTTCTTGATGCCTTAGCCGACATGCTGGCTTGGTCCAAATATATGAAATTACTTTTGATGAGGAAGCATTACAATGATGAGAATGAGACGATCATTCTTGCTACGAGTATCTCTAATATTGTTACAACCCCAATTTTTGGGTTCATTTGGTGAGGACTGTAATTTCTCATATTAAAGATATTAGAACAAATAGTGATGTATTTTTTTGTGAATAAATGGGTTTCATTTACAATATAGCCTTATATGCTTGATTTCTTGGGCCTTATTGGCTATTGGGCCCAATAATAAGAAAAAAAAGAAATAATAGTTATGATACTTTAGATAATTAAAGGAAAAATATCTAGACAAGATTGGCAACATTATGCTTAAGGGATCAAACATGGATATTTTGATATGACTTTTCATACACTTGAAAAGATGAATGAAATGAGGAGAACAATACCATGGTATTGTTTTTAAAAAAAGGAATATGTTTGGTATGAGCAAGATATTCCTTTAAATCTCAATTAATGTGACTTGGAAAGGATATTAGTGAGTTATATAATAAGTAATTTAAGAGGACAAAGATAAAAGTCTACAATCAAGTAATCGATTATAAGCTGGATGAGGGTGTGCCTTCCTTTATGTCCCTTTTGGGTGTCAAATGAGAATTTTGATTAAAGGATTTAGGAAATATAAAGAAAGGAAGAGATGGGGATTTTGTCTCGTAAATATCAAAGTGCCTCTCCCCCTTACAAAACAACAAAGGTAAGAAGGAAAAGGAAAGGGAATATGATTTAAGCCTTTACCCTATAAATCGTTGGCAATCAACTATGGAAAGTCCAGCCTTTATATATATATATATGCCCAAATCGAAATATACATAGGAAAACTCAGGCCTTTCCTCAGTAAATCTCTCTCTTGCCTTCCTTCTACGTGGTGGCCTCTAGGGCTTCCCTTGGGTAGATGTATATATATGTGGGGAACCCATGTTCTCTCATACCCCCATTAGGACGTTGGACCTAATCTGGAGAAGGAGGTTTCCTGACGGGATGTAGTGCTCCACTGCCTGGAGTATGTAAGAAACATTCTACTCACCTGATCCATGGCTGAGAAGCAACCGCCACACCAAACTGCTGGCAGAAACGGAGGCGGGTGGGATGGAGGAAGCCGTAGGTGAAGCCTTGCCAGAGTAGGCTTGGGCAGAGGTACCTTGTTCTCTAGAGAATAGGTTGATGTGAGAAGGGGAGGCTAGGTTGTTAGCACCCTCAGTCAATCCCATTCAACCCGAGAAGTGCAAGGTTACGACCCCACTTTTGGACCTGCCAGCACGAAGGATGCCTTTCCTTTCTACCGTATCTCGAGGGCGGCAGGTAAGGCAGGTGTCAACCGTGGAATCATGACCTATGTGGAGGACCGGTGTTGGCAGTGTACGAAGGTGATGATGATGGTGCAGATCCAAGAGGTCACACAGAGCAGAGACAACGAGGAAGGGGCAACAGACTTGCTAGGCCGGATCTGTGCCAAGACACTGCGCCTAGAGCAGCTGATTTTCTTCAGAGATATGGTTGGGGCAGGGACAAAGCTGCTCCTTGACGTCTGCAGTGTGCCTCTACGCATGATTGATGAGGAAGACCAAGGGAGGTGGAACCAACCTGCATATAAGGTGGACGTCGGTCTGCGTCAATGACTGTGCGGTGTGTCTTACGCGCGTAGGGTCTTGGGGAGCGTCGTCAGTGCTGTTACGCGTGGGCTGGAGGTTAGGGATGGCTTATGGTCATGGGACAATAATACCCCTAGACACACAGCAGCATGAGTCACCGTGAGAGGGACAAAAAGGTACTTTCATTATAAACTTAACCTGATTCACGGAAATAGATAAAAGAGAGTTAGTTGCTTACGTGGCGCTTGGTGATTGGTTTAAACATGTTAATCTTGCAAAAATAATAACTAATAATTGGTAGCTCGGATTAGTACGTGTAATATATGAATTTTAATCAGGAGAACGAGGGGAATCCAATAAAAATGATATTAAAGATTTATTACATTCCTAATTGCAAAAATACAATATGTTTATGAAAAGTGCATTAAGGTTAAGTTACAAACCCTATTTGTGATTAAAGGTTGAATATAGTATGTTTAATGGGTTAATTAAAGTATTAATAAAATGTTGAATGATAATGTTAGATTTGAACCTGATCTAGATGTAAAATTGCATGATTTAGGATTTTTACCCCATACGAGAATGATTTAGTACTTATAAACCCTAATTTAGGGTCAAATAGGATAAGATCATATTTAATTTGAAAAATGTTGTTATATGATGGTTCTAATCTATTTCGAGCATTAAAGTTCCTAATTATGGATAAAAACCCTAAATGTAGTAATTAGGGTTTTCTCATGAATAAAAGGTAGATTTTTGGCAAATTGAGTTCATATGAGAATTAGACCCTAATGAATTTTGAATTGATGATCAAGGCGTATAATGATCTTGTCATAGATTAAAAGGAGAAAAATATTAGCTTTAATGTAAAAGAAGCTTAATGAAATTAATTAATCATTAATGGTGCCTTTAAATATGAAAATAGGGTTATATGTTGTTGAGATAACCTTAATATTGAAGAAGAGATGAGATAATTAGGGTTTATGAGCAATGGCATAAAATTGGGGTTTAATATGGTAAAATATGGAGGGAAACCCTAATTGCAAATTGAAACCCTAACATGGATACAAAAATCTTAGGAAGAAATTTCAAGTTGAATAGAAAGAATCTTGATAAAGTGTGTAGTAATTAGAGTACATGTGTTTTTTAGGATTCTTGATTGTGTGGTTGAACTACTTGCTTGGATGGTTTTCTTGGTTGAATTGATATTAGCTTGAGATATCTATTGAACAGGTATGTGGTTACGCTTATGAATAATCACTCTAGTTTTACGGCGATTCCCAAAGTTTTAATCGGTTGCTTGAAAATAATTGTTGGATGTCTATTTATTTCATGCAACTATAAAGTGACTATGATTATCACTATAAATGTGCATATATAACTGACTAGATCCGGGTCCACCTCTGTTGCTTTGAAAAGGCTAAAAAAAAGGGGTAATCCTAGAGCAAGGTCTAGGTTATCGAGAGTTACAAGTTGGGCTACCTACGTGTAGTGCCATGAGACTCTTTAGCATACCATGAGCTAAGGAGTAGTCTACCTCTGAGTAGTTCCATGTGACTCAACCCTAGAAACTGGTTCATTTGATAGGTGGATCATGAGGGGTTTAATGGGGATAACACAGAGGATAGGGTACTCTTAGATCACGGAGTTATATTCAAAATGTAAAAGTGTTTGTTAAATGAAAATTGGCTGCAATACATTGTTATCCTCGTTGCACAATTAATGTTTCCCCCACATACCAGCTTGTCGGTGTTTTAGGTACAAGCCCAAAAGGACAAATAGTAAATCGTCATATTGTTAAATACATGAAGTAAAATACAAGGAGGATTAGTTAGAGTAGAATCCATAAGTGAATAGAAGTTTAGAGATCCAAGTTTTCAAAAAGGTATGAAAAAGTTTATTAATAATTGTTCTTGGTTAATTGTCGAACCTTTGATCTGGAAATTATGGGTACGGCTTCGACCTCTCGGTCTCCCTTAACTGGGGGTCATCGAGAGGTGGGGTCATAACATTTAGTATCAGAGCCTAGGTTCCTCACTTAACCATTAATAATTATTAAATTTTATAAACTCCATAGAACCCAAGGGAGTTATTAGAGAATCATCCGAAAGACGGAGGTGCCTAGAAAGGGATCACGATCGGGGGCTGACAATATTTTCCTCCGCATCACTAGTCGAAATATGAGAACTCTCAGATCTGTGTGACTGCCCGGCCAAAGTCTTAGGGTATAAATCGAAATAAGATACCTTTAGGACTTTATCATCTTATTCATCCCTTCTCATCACAAATTCCATTAAGGACCTTAAGGATTAGGGTTTTCTCTCTTCTCCTCACCTCTTGAGGTACGGGTAAGGCTAATAAGGTCTAAGGAATACTCCACCAAATTAATGAAAAAGTATGTAAATAAGATGTTATGTACTTAAGCTTAATAGTTTAAACATAAACTAAAGAATAGATACATGCTTAGGTCGTATGACATAAGTTGGCATGCCCTCAAGAGAGACCTGAGTCTAGACCTTCTTGTCTGGAGGATAAGTAAAGAGAGTAGTCTTGGAGGTAGAGACCTCCATTATAAGTAGAGACCTGGCACATCCTTTGAGGATGATGTTAACCCTAAACCTAAGTGGTGGTTAGAGAGAGAGAGATGACATGATGAGTTAGACCAGGTGTTTGGATGGACATACATTGGATGACGTATGAGCCATGAGAGGTTGGATGACCTAGTACCTTTGGCGACCCAACCCTGGGGAAGGGTCATGTAGGCTAGAAATAAAGATAGCTCCTTCCTTGATGAGGATGGAGAAGAACCCATGGAAACCCCATGAGCTTATATGTCCATAATAGGCACCCATAATGTATCAGTAGTGCGAGCAATAGGTTGAAACCTTGGCCGGTAGAGTTTGATGGATAGCTTATGTGATAATCATAAGGGGCTATGGTTAACCTTGAGTGAACATAAGTTGAACATAGGCTTCATACAGGTAGGGGGCATGATTTTGAGGTTGATCCTTCATGAAGAAAGGACCTCTAATGGTGAAGTTGGTTGTAGGGTTAGCTCTAGAGAGAGAGCAGGAAACCCAGTAAGAAGGTTGGAATACTAGACTCTAAGATATGAGGAGAAGACGAGAGTTGAGGATTATGTGACCTAAGTGGATGATAGTGGTCGCCACATGCTTGATCCCTAGAGGTTGATGATGTGTTGGTTTCCATGGGAGGAACCAAAACCTAGAGAGAGAATGAGGCCTATGGCACCTATGTGCCTATGGTATAAGTGTTTACCTCCTGAGAAAGGAAGAAAAAGTTTTGTATACCCTGGAAAGGTTTAGTAACAGGTTGTGAGACCTTGTACCTTGTTGGTTGTCCTTGAGGAGGACTCAACTCTAAAGTGTTGCTCGAATCGAAGGATGACAGAAAGTGCATGTCATGCCTGATTCATGGTTAAGAGATAGAGCATGCAGATGGACACCTAAAAGTGAACCTAGGGTTCCTAGGCCTAAGAGGGGAAGTGGTACACCTAATGCTCGTAATGAGAGTTGAGTTTCTATAGAAGCGAGCATGGTACTTCTTATGTTGAGAGGAAAGGAAAACCCCTTAAGTTGAGGGTATGGTTGGTGAACCCCCCCAACTAAGTTAATGACACGGGAAGGTAGGATCTTGATCTAATATTGAGGAATGAGAACAAGTATGGCATGCATGGTTTAGTAGGTGATCTGCTTGTACCTTAATAGCTTTCTAGGGTTAAACATGCTCATGTGGATGTAAACCCTAGACATAAGGACGTTTGTGACCTTTTTTAGCAAGAGATGAAGTTTCCTCCCATCCTAGGAGAGGGGCCCTTTGGTAGGGTGTATACCAGTTTTGCTGGTTTAAGTAACCTAAAGATGTCTCATAGGATCTTGAGAAGATAAGTGAAAAGTACATGGTATGAGAATGAACCTTAGACCCATAGATAACCATCTCTATGTGCATGTGGATGTGTTACCATGGAGGTAACCAGTGTGGGGCCTGACCAAGGTAGACAGGCCACCATGACTCCGGTGAAAGGATGAAAGACAACCCATGAATGCAGAGAGAGAGATGATGAAGGCTTGGGTAAGATTCTATGTTGGATATGTACTATAACAGAATCCTAAGTCTATCCTATGGTCAGGTAGGGATAAGACCGATGGAAGTAGGAGTAACCTAATTCCCTAGTTGCACATGACCATAGGGTCAGGAGGTAACAACTATCATTGTCTGAGGGCCATGGGTTAGGAGATTGATCACCTTATTGAACTCATGGGACCCAAAGGGCAGATGATTAGGGCACTCTCTGGATGCATAAGGGAAGAGGGATGACCCCAAAAGTGCCGAAACCCTATAGATCTCTAGGAGATGACCAAGGGTTGTAAACCCAAGTAGGTTCAAAACCAATTTTCCATGGAAGTAACTTTGATATCATGATGTTTGTGATGTAGAGACATATGTGGCACGTTTCAACTTAGATGTAAAGGTGTATTGGCATGGTGGGATGTACCATCTCTACTCTTGGAATAGGAAGAACTCTGTATTTGGACTACAGCCAAATGATTATTTCCTTTTGTTATGGGGGTGAGAGATAGGACATTACGCATGCCATACCCCAAGGATAAGAGATGATGTAGGTTGGAACATTGCCACGAGATTTGGGGACAAAGAAAATAACATACCCTAGTGAAGTGAATGATACATGGATGGTTTGCAAACGCTAAAGAGAAATAAGGTAGTCATCTTATAAGGATGTTTTTTTAGCATGATCTATGAGTTATACAAGTTTGATTTCGAAAACTAAAGGATTAAGCTTTGAATGTTCTCAATGAAGATAGACTTAGAGTTCGAGTTTGAGATGATAAGTGAAATACATGGAAGTGTATGTCTTCAATGTTACCTAATACCTAAGGATGTGAAGGGGTAATGGATGCTCTGGTTGAGATATAGCTACCTAGTTTGGCTAGAGACTAGAAGAGGTTGTTAGGCTAACCCTAAGTTTGGAAAGGAGATATGTTTGGCTAATACTCAGATGTAATGAGATCTGTTAATGGTTGTTTGGTTAGCCAGCCTAGGCCTTGATGCAACAAAAGGATGGTTGATTAACCTCAAATGCACTCTTTGGATGGGAAGGTGATGAAACTCTGATGAGAGTGGTTTACGGTTTCTTAGGAATCGATCTTGAGGAATCATGACATACAGGAAGTCGCGATTTTAAGATCACCATACACCATGGTACTACCAAGATAATAAGTGATAGTAGTACTTTAGATGCCTAAGATAAAGTTGCATGTGGCATATGTCCATGCAAGCCGAGGTGAAGGACGGACACTAGTAACCCAGTGCATTGATATAAAGGATAAAGAGTCCCCAAAAGAGAAAGGGAGTTCATCGCTATGGATGTTGTAAGTCTCTCCTGGACCAAGGAAGGTCGAGATGCAATATGGGTTATGGTAGATCATCTTACTCAACTGACATGAGAAAGAAAGAGTTCTGTCAAGGGATAGATATGGTTAAACTACCCATGAGAAAAACGGTTCAACTACACCATGAAGCAAGTTCAAAGGTTCACGAGTTTGACCTAAAGGTTCCCTTTAAAAAGGAGGGAGTGGGTACATGAAGAAATTAATATTAGAATAGTTTATCACCCCTAAGTAGTGGTTAGTATGATCCAGACTAAAGGGGTTTAATGAGATTATATGTACTCGTTCAGGGTGATAGCTAGAGACAATTTTTGTCCTTCGTAAGATGTGATGATAACCACCATAGCCAGTATCAGGATTTAAAGAAGCTCTGTAAGGGAGGTTGTGTTGGTCACCACTTCAGTACGGTGATGTTGGTGGAAGGACTACGTGATGGTTAGAAAAGGGTCATAGTGTGTGTAGATAAAGTTGCTTTGATCATGCAATGGATGAAAGGAGCCTAGAGATGACGGGAGTCGTGAGCAGATGTAAAGTAGACTGACATGCAGTTCACTGTGAGAGAATATGTGACATGAAAATCTGACCCTCTAAGTTATAGCTAAGAGATCTAAGTCACTGATGCATGAGTTCTTTTGACATGGTTTGGTGAAGAAGGTTAAGTTTGATCTTACCCCTCAGGATGAAGTAATGTGTGATGAGTTCCATGGGTCCAATTTAGAGCACTATGTGAGGTACTCTGATCATGTGCTGAACAATGAACCTAGTGAGCCCCAAGGGAGGCTAAAATGGCCCGAGTCACCTGTGCAGTTTATAGATGCCAGGATGAAAGAACTCAGAGAAAAGAATATATGTGATGATAAAGGTTCTTTGGAAGTGCTATGAGTACGGTAAAGCCACATAGGGGCCAATTATGGACATGGAGAAGTCTTATCCTGAATTGTTTGTTTGCTTGATAGAATTTTGAGGACAAAATTCCTATAAGAGGGGAAGGATGTCACAACCCCAATTTTTGGGTTCATTTGGTGAGGAATGTAATTTCTCATATTAAAGATATTTGAACAAATAGTGATGTAATTTGTTGTGAATAAATGGGTTTCGTTTACAATATAGCCTTATATGTTTGATTTCGTGGGCCTTGTTGGCTATTGGGCCCAATAATAAGAAAAAAAAGAAATAATAGTTATGATGCTTTAGATAAATAAAGGAAAAATATCTAGACAAGATTGGAAACATTATGCTTAAGGGATCAAACATGGATATTTTGATATGATTTTTCATACACTTGAAAAGATGAATGAAATGAGGAGAATAATACGATGGTATTGTTTTTAAAAAAAGGAATAAGTTTGGTATGAGGAAGATATTCCTTTAAATCTCAATTAATGTGACTTGGAAAGGATATTAGTGAGTTATATAATAAGTAATGTAAGAGGACAAAGATAAAAGTCTACAATCGAGTAATCGATTATAAGCCGGATGAGGGTGTGCTTTCCTTTATGTCCTTTTTGGGTGTCAAATGAGAATTTTGATTAAAGGATTTAGGAAATATAAAGAAAGGAAGAGATGGGGATTTTGTCTCATAAACATCACAGTGCCTCTCCCCCTTACAAAACAACAAAGGTAAGAAGGAAAAGGAAAGGGAATATGATTTAAGCATTTACCTTTAAATCGTTGGCAATCAACTATGGAAAGTCCTGCCTTTTTATATAGATATGTCCAAATTGAAATATGCATAGGAAAACTCAGGCCTTTCCTTAGTAAATCTCTCTATTGCCTTCCTTCTATGTGGTGGCCTCTAGGGCTTCCCTTGGGTACATGTGTATATGTGGGGAACCCATGTTTTCTCATACCCCCATCAGGACGTTGGGCCTAATCTGGAGAAGGAGGTTTCCTGACGGGATGTAGTGCTCCACCGTGAGGAGTATGTAAGTGACGTTCTACTCACCTGATCCATGGTTGAGAAGCAACTGCCACATGAAACTACTGGCAGAAATGGAGGCGGGTGGGATGGAGGAAGCCGCAGGTGAAGCCTCACCATAGTAGGCTTGGGCGGAGGTGCCTTATTCTCTAGAGAATAGGCTGATGCGAGAAGGGGAGGCCAGGTTGTTAGCACCCTCAGTCAATCCCAACCAACCCGAGAGGCACAAGGTTATGACCCCACTCTTGGACCTTCCAGCATGAAGGAAGCCTTTCCTTGCTACCGTATCTCTAGGGCAGCAGGTAAGGCAGGCGTCGACAACAGCATTGTGACCTACGTGGAGGACCAGTGTTGGTGGTGTACGAAGGTGATGATGACGGTGCAGATCCAAGAGGTCACACAGAGTAGAGACAACGAGGAAGGCACGACAGACTTGCTAGGCCAGATCTGTGCCAAGACACCACGCCTAGAGTAGCCGATTTTCTTCAGAGATATGGCTGGGGCAGGGACAAAGCTGCTCCTCGATGTCTGCAGTGTGCCTCTGTGCACAATTGATGAGGAAGACCAAGGGCGGTGGAACCAACTTGCAGATAAGGTGGACGTCGGTCTGCGTCGATGACCGTGCGCGCAGGGTGTTGGGGAGCATTGTCAACACTGGTACATGTGGGATGGAGGTTAGGGATGGCTTATGGTCATGGGACAATAATACCCCTAGACACATAGTAGCATGAGTCACCGCGAGAGGGACAAAAAGATACTTTCGTTATAAACCTAACCTGATTCACAGAAATAGATAAAAGAGAGTTAGTTGCTTACATGGAGCTTGATGATTGGTTCAAACATGCTAATCTTGCCAAAAATAATAACTAATAATTGGTAGCGTGGATTAGTACGTGTAATATATGAATTTTGATCAAGAGAACGAGAGGAATCCATAAAAATGATATTAAAGATTGATTCTGTTCCTAATTGCAAAAATACAATAAGCTGATGAAAAGTGCATTAAGGTTAAGTTAAAACCCCTATTTGTGATTAAAGGTTGAATATAGTATGTTTAATGGGTTAATTAAAGTATTAAAAAACTGTTGCATTATAATGTTAGATTCGAACCTAATCTAGATGTAAAATTGCATGATTTAGGTTTTTTACCCCATATGAGAATGATTAAGTACATAGAAACCCTAATTTACGGTCAAAGGGGATAAGATCATATTTAATTTGAAAAATGTTGTTATATGATGGTTCTAATCTATTTCGAGCATTAAAGTTCCTAATTATGGATAAAAACCCTAAATGTAGTAATTAGGGTTTTCTCATGAATAAAAGGTAGATTTATGGCAAATTGAGTTCATATGAGAATTAGACCCTAATGATCTTTGAATTGATGATCAAGTCGTATAATGATCTTGTCGTAGATTAAAAGGATAAAAATATTAGCTTTAATGTAAAAGAAGGTTAATGAAATTAATTAATGATTAATGGTGCCTTTAAATCCAAAAATAGGGTTATATGTTGTTGAGATAACCTTAATATTGAAGAATAGATGAGATAATTAGGGTTTATGAGAAATGACATAAAATTGGGGTTTAATATGGTAAAATATGGAGGGAAACCCTAATTGCAAAATGAAACCCTAACATGGATACAGAAATCTTAGGAAGCGATTTCAAGTTGAATAGAAAGAATCTTGATAAAGTGTGTAGTAATTAGAGTACATGTGTTATTCAGGATTCTTGATTGTGTGTTTGAACTACTTTCTTGGATGGCTTTCTTGGTTGAATTGATATTAGCTCGAGATATCTATTGAACAGGTATGTGGTTACGCTTATGAATAATCGCTCTAGTTTCACAATGATTCCCAAAGTTTTAATCAGTTTCTTGAAAATAACTATTGGATGTCTATTTATTTCATGCAACTATAAAGTGACTATGATTATCACTATAAATGTGTGTATATACTTGGCTAGATCTGGGTCCACCTCTGTTGCTTTGTAAAGGATAAAAAAGGGGTAATCCTAGAGCAAGGTCTAGGTTACCGAGAGTTAGAAATTGGGCTACCTACGTGTAGTGCCATGAGACTCTTTAGCATACCATGAGTTAAAGGAGTGGTCTACCTATGAGTAGTTCCATGTGACTCAACCTTAGAAATGGGTTCACTTGATAGGTGGATCATGAGGGGTTTTATGGGGATAACATAGAGGATAGGGTACTCTTGGATCGCGGAGTTATATTTAAAACGTAAAAGTGTTTGTTAAATGATAATTGGCTGCAATACATTGTTATCCTAGTTGTACAATTAATGTTTCCCCCACATACCAGCTTCGGCTGACCGACGTTTTGTTTGTCGGCATTTTAGGTACAAGCCCAAAAGGACAAACAATAAATCATCATATTGTTAAATACATGAAGTAAAATACAAGGAGGATTAGTTGGAGTAGAATCCATAAGTCAATAGAAGTTTAGAGATCCAAGTTTTCAAAAAGGTATGCAAAAGTTTATTTTCTTACAACTTTCCTATTTAGTCTATTAAAATTTAATAATTGTTCTTGGTTAATTGCGGAACCTTTGATCCGTAAATTATGGGTGCGACTTCGACCTCTTGGTCTCCCTTAACTGGGGGTTATCGGTAGGTGGGGCCGTAACAAATATTATCCAAAGAAAGATGCGTGAAAATAAGAAAGACCCTGGCTCCTTTGGGATTGGGTGCCACCTATGTGATAATGCATGCAGGAAGGGTCGTGTAGACTTGGGCGCTAATTAATTCTATTATGCCCTATAGTATTTGCAGGAGGCTAGGTTTCATTGACATGCTCCCCATTTCCATGACAATCCAATTAACTAACTCATCCATGACAAAACCCATGGGGATCATTGAAGATATACCTATAAGAGTTGGGAATGATGCTTATGTCCCGTGTGACTTTTTCATCATGGACATAAAGGAAAACTTAAGGTACCCCATCCTATTTGGTCATCCCTTTTTAGACACCGCTTGTGCCTAGATTGATGTTGAGTTTGGAACCATTTTCTTCCACCTACGTAAACAAACCCTTAAAGTTTAGGGTATTCAAAAGCATGCACAGACCAAGCCTCCAAGAAGAGGTCAATCTTCTTGATTGTATTGAGAAGATGCAACAATTGAGACAAGAACGGGAACTAGTTGAAGATCCCCTAAAAATACCCTTGTAACCCCTAGTGATTGTGGATTTGAAGATGCTCAAATGGAGAAATTCAGACATCATCCTGACATATTTGAGGAAATTCATGATGAGGAGTTTAAATACCTAAATATGGTCTCCATTGTGGATGCCAAACATAAAATCCCCAAGCACTTGACATGAAACCCCTCCCAGAAGGTCTTAAGTATGCCTTCCTTGTTGAGAAAAATCTTTATCCTATTATCATAAACTCTGATCTGCCCATGAACAGGAAACCAAGTTATTGATGAAACTTAGAAAGAGGAAATCTGCCTTAGGATACACGATGGCTTATTTGATAGGAATAGATCAATACATTTGCATGCATAAAATTCCTATGGTAGAAGAATACAAACCTTCTAGAGACCCTCAAAGGAAATTGAACCCTAACATGAAAGAGGTGATGCGTCTAGAGGTTATCAAGCTTTTGATTTTAGGGATAATCTACCCCATTTCATACTCCCCTTCGGTTAGCCCAGTTCAAGTTTTCCCTAAGAAAGGGGGAACCGCAGTCGTGAAAAATGAAAATAATGAGGTTATTCCCAATCACACTATTACAGGGTGGAGGATGTGTATTGACCATAGGAAACTAAATAAGGTCAAGTACTAGATCGCCTTACCCATCAAAAATATGTTTGATATCTTGGTGTCTATTTAGCTTTCTATCAAATTCCCATTCATCTGAATGATCAAGAGAAAAGGAATTTGATTTGCCCATTTGGGACTTATGCATTCAGGAGAATGTAGTTTGGGTTGCGCAATGCCCCAACTACCTTTTAGTGGTGCATATCCACTATCGTTAGTGGATTGACCAAAAATATCATGCAGGTTTTTATGGTCAATTTCTCCATCTATGGAAATAGTTTTGAATCTTGTCTCCTTCATTTATCTCTAGTTTTGGAAAAATGTGAAGAACCACACTTGATCCTCAATTGAGAGAAGTGTCAAATTATGGTGACAGAAGGAATTATTCTAGGACATAGGGTGAGAAACTATGGCATTGAAGTGCATAGAGACAAGATGGAGGTAATCTCAAAACCCCTACCACCCTCTTCTGTCAAGGACGTCTATGCCTTCCTTGGGCATGTAGGTTTTGATTGACGATTCATCCATGATTTTTCTAAGATCATCAAACCCCTAGATAATCTCCTCCTAAAAGACACTCCTTTTGTGTTTAATAAAGCTTGCATGACCAGTTTTCTTTGTTTGAAAGATGCCCTCATTTATACTCCCATCATTAGGGCCCTAGATTGGTCTCTACCTTTTAAGTTTATGTGTGATGTGAGTGATTATGTCATTGGTTCTAATCTAGGACAATGAGTTGATAAAAGCACAACGTGATCCACTAGGCATCCAACACCTTGGATGAAGCCCAGTAGAATTACACAACTATGTACTGAAAAGGAAATGCTAGACATAGTATATGCCTTTGACAAATTCCACTCATATTTGGTAGGATCCAAAGTCATCATTTACATAGACCATGTGGCCATTAGATATTTGATGACCAAAAAGGATGCCAAACCACCACCTTCTTCATTAGGTCCTTCTACTTTAGGAACTTGACCTAGAGATCTTAGACAAAAGGGTTGTGAAAATGTTTTTGCTGACCATCTTAGTCTCTTTGATTTCTTCGATGATGATGGCATACCAATAAATGACTCCCTTCCAAATGATAAACTATGAAAGATGGAATTCAAATATCCTTAGTTTATAGATTATGTAAATTTTCTAGTCACTTGTGTATTGCAACCCAAATATAAGGGACATACTAAGGCTAAATTTTTACATGATGTAAAACATTACTATTGGGATGATCCATATCTTTTTAGATTATGTTTAGATGGACTTTATCGTAGGTGTGTTACTAAGGAAGAGGCTCATGACATACTTGAGCAATGCCACACTGGCCCCACCGAAGGTCACATGAGTTTACATAAAATGACTAGGAAGGTATTGAAATATGGGTTCTACTATCCTACTGTATTTAAAGATTCATATCATTTTGTCCTTACTTGTGATGAATGTCAAAGGACCGGAAACTTATCTAAGAGACACCAAATGCCCATGACTTCTTGACTGTATGGGCCCGTTCCCTTCTTCTTACAGGTACAAATATATCTTTGTGGATATTGACTATGTTTCCAAATGGGTTGAAGCCATCCCCACTAAAACATGTGATTCCAAGCCTGTGAAGAAGTTCTTGAAAGATATCATTTTTCCTCGATTTGAAGTACCCCATTTCGTAGTATATAATGGAAGCTTCCCATTTTCTAGAAAAGAACTTTTAGTCCTTGCTAAAATGGTATGAAGTCCACCATTAGGTTGCCACCCCTTATCACCCTCAGACTAGTGGTCAGGTTGAGGAGTTGAATAGGCAAATCAAGTCTATCCTAGAGAAAATGGTGAATCACACTAGGATCGATTAGGCTTTAAAACTCAATGATGCCTTGTGGACATATAGGACCTCCTACAAAACTCCCATAGGTGCCACCCCTTCAAATTTATTTATGGGAAATCATGCCATCTACCCATAGAATTAGTGCATAAGGCCAAGTAGGCCGTTAAAACTCTCATTTTTGACTTAACTATTATAGGTGAAAATCATTTTTTGCAAATGCAAGAGTTAGATGAGCTCTGAATTACTGCCTATGAAAATGCTAGGATTTACAAAGACAAAACCAAACTATGGAATGATGGTCATATTAGTTGAAAGGACATTAGGGAGGGCGATCTAGTTTTAATGTACAACTCCAGATTAAGACTTTTTCCTAGAAAACTTAAATTTAGATAGTATGGGCCCAACCTTATCAAGCGTACTGTTGGTTTATAACACTAATGAGTTTCAATCATATAATGATCTTTTACTCAACTAGCTATTCCATGCAAGTATACAAGAGTAGTTGTAGTCAAGGTCGAACACAAGGAGCGTTGGTTATCAAGACACAAGATTTTATGATGTTCAATAATCTAGATCGTTGTACACAAGATGATTGGATTAGAACAACTAACACTACAAAAAAATGATGTTTTCCCTCCAATTGTTTTAATTACATATATTTTATTTGTAGTCAAATCCTCTTTTAGTTACAAATTGTATAGATGTAAGTGAAGTAAATATAGCTAATTTAATTAGTGAAACATAACTACACTTACCCTCTCTCCACATTACATGTAAATAAGAATATGTAGTTAATCTAACTAGTTACACCCCCCCACCCCACCCACATTTTGAACAAATATGAATTCTGTGGCGCTACTTATCTCCCGCGCATCCACTTTCATCCTCAAATTCCATCGATCTTTTTTGTCTGCCAACCCCTAGATTCACAGTCTATGCTCTCTCCCAACCCAATGGTGGTCTCTCCCTTGATCTCCTAGTCTGTCCGCATTCTCCCCCAACCCCACCGTGCAGACTCTACTCCTAATAGACGATGGACTTCTCAACCCCTCACATTAGGGGCAACGTTTCTTCTCAACATTTCCACCAGTTGCATTAGTGCACCACTGGCGGTTAATTCTCCCAGTGCCACTGCCCAGGATGAGGGTGTTGCAGGTGGTTATTCCTCCTAGCATGTCTGTCTTACGTCATGTGGGATCCTATGTTAGTTTCTCTTCTCGATGGTTCCGCCTAGCTATTTGAGGGAACTTGAAGTTTCCGTCCACATGGCCAAAGTCGATGTCAACATTTCAGGTTCTAAAGACATCTATTGTAGATTCTTATTCAGTAGATCATATGCTTTACTGATGTCCTCATGTTCTGCTCTTTCTTCAAAGAGATCCACGCCTTCTGTTCTATCACAATCACCACCTTTTCTAGCATGGCTTCTAGATGTCCACATTGAAGAAATGTTTAAAGAGCTTATAAATATAGAGAACCAAAATGAGCATGTAATATTTTCACCCCTATGCAATTTCTATATTGACTGTTGAATACTAGTTCACTGAGGGAACAACTCTATTCTAGGTCACATTGGAGGGTGTTGAGGTGGTAAAATGGTTGGTCTTAACATTTTTGACAATGTTGAATTGTGTCTGGAGGGCCAACTACATCTAGGTCACATTGGAGGATTTAGGAACTTAAGTATACGAGCCTAATTTATGCTTTGTATACTACATAGTGGTTTACTGCTAATTTTATTTGGTACTTGTGACTTGTTAGTCTGGTATATTTATAATATGGCATCCATTTTATGACATATTTTCCTTACCTATAGCTACATGATGTAGTAGATCTATTTGTTCAAGTGCCACCAAAACCATGATACTCTATCCTACATTTAAAGGTGGTTGGATGAGAGCAATTTTTCCTTCACCCAACATCCAACACCAAGTTCACTACTATTTGTACAGGTGAGTGTTGGCACATTTGTAATCACTATGTGTAAGTTGGAGTTCCATTAGAAATTTTGAATAAAAATTGACCACTAATGGGTTCAAGCACCTTACAATGCACATATGCCCTTCTTTTTTATATTGTGTTTTAACCTCAACAATTCTATCTCGACTTTGACCACTAACGCATTCGAATATGGAGTTGGTGTGACATAAGCAGGGCCCTGATTCAATGTTTGGCCTAGCATTTCTTACTCTTGCTAATATCCTAGAATCATGCCCAGTTCAAGTTTTATATTATGAATTTTATCATTACATCATGCTTGATCTCATAGGGAATAAAAGACTAGGGAATACCTAGTGTTAAAAATGATTCAGGGAGAGTTAAAATCTAGGATCTCTTCGCTACATAAATTCAAATTTATAAATTTAAAATGTGGTTCCTAAGGTTTAACTTTAAAGAGTATTTGTCATCTTCTTCTATTCTTATTTATTGTGGCTTCTAATACACTATGTATTTGACCTTAGCAAGTTGCTTATTAATGAAGTCAAATGATAGTCTCAGCAACTAAGAATGCTACATATGCTATTTCTAGAAGTTTTGAGAGTCAACCGGGGGGTGAGGTGCTCCATGTACTTATTCCTAAGGATGGTGAGTGCTCATTATATTTGTTCAAGCATGACAAATCTTTGTAGCCATGAGAGAAAGTGATTTGTGTCTGGATTATTCAACATGTTCTAAGTTACTATTTGAGCTGTGTCAACTTCTTACTATAGACGAATTACACTATTGACTGAGGACGAGTAGATTGATTACTACATAAATAAGAGAAATATTAAATGTGAATACTCAAAGCATCACCTAAAGGTGAAGAAGATCCCTAGGGGTAAGAATAAGAGGAATAAAAATTGTAAGAATAAGCATAAGCAACATTGTTATCATTTTTATGACTCTAAAAACTTGATTCTTTTCCTTATAATACAGTAATGGAATGCAGATCCACATAAGGCGCCACGAGATTGATCAGAAACATCAAGATAGTTCAATTGAAGAATTGAGCGTTGGCAGACTTATTGTCATATAAAAGTGAAGTACTTAACAGGTTAGGTGAGGGTGCTATGCTTGTCGATAAATGCATGGAAGATCCATCCAACCAATTTGAGATGACTACCATAAAAAAGGTAATGGAATAGCATCAATATGACCCATAAAAAGAAAAATGAACTAACTTACCACAAAAAGACAACTATATTTTATGTATCATCGTATTATCTTGATGATAATTAATTACATACTTGTGACGTCCCCGGATTTTGATTTCTCCAAACCCTATTGGGAATGAAATATCAGAATCTGAAAACATCATCAGATCATATCAGAAAGCGATGCGGAAGCATAATACGCATACATGAACATACAACCATAAAATTCTCAACATTCAACATGTAAATTTATACCACATGAATTTATTACACAATGGTTTACAATTACATATTGAATGAAAGTTCTACAGTCTAAGAACATGTATGCTAAACTAGGATCTACACAATAGGTACAACCTGAACACTTCTCACTTCACATCTTTTATCCCACGCTATCTCCGAACCTAAAACATACGTGAAACAACGAATCAACACACAAGGTGTTGTGCACGTGGGTAGAAAGATACATACTAATATGTTTGCATAATTGAAATAACTTTAGAAAGAAAGAGTAAAAGAAAACATTATTTAAAGCGCTAATCAGGTAAACACATATTTTAGATATCCTTTGATGCGTTTGTACTACTAAGTGGTGTCACACCTCATTATTCCCCGCCCCTTGGGCTATGGGGACCGAGTGTCGACCTTATATTTAGAGGGGAGAGAGAGAGATGTCGCACTTCATTTTTCCCCGCCCCTTGGACTATGGGGACCGAGTGCCGACCTTATATTTAGAGGAAGAGAGAGAGAGAGAGGATTGAGGGAGAGAGAGAGAGAGCATATATCCACTCAGTAGCTACAAACCATCTATATTCTTTTATGTTCTTTAATGTTTTGCGGAGCATATACTACTAATACACATCCAAAAATTTATATGCAAACACAAGCATCCAAAGTACATCATATCATTATGCATTCATGAAAACTAGTCTTATACTTAATAAAAACCCACGTACCTGAGTTCAAAGATTTCTAATAATTCTTGCTCATCTAGATATCTGGTCATCACCTGGTTAATAACAAATTAGTCATCATTAATACAAGGTTCACCATTATTAATGGTATTTAGGTCCAAAATTAGGGTTTAAGACAAACCTTGGTTCAAACTTATCTAAACTTCTGTTTGATATTTATCTACTGATCTAGAGGTCATTATTTAGGTCTGGTTCAGTTTTCATAATTTTTCGACAATCGGTCTATTTTCTAAAATTAAAAGGAGGGTAAAAGCATCTAATTCGTCTTTAATAGAAAATGACCTATTATTTAGCAATAATATTCGGATTATATTCTATAAATTGGTTTCAATAATCATTAGAACTCTATAAGAATTTTATGAGAATTAATATCAACAGGATATTGTTCGTTTCATTTAACAGATTGAAACAAGGAGCACTATACTTTAGCTTAAATATCATCATTATTTGTTCTTCACAAGCCTGATCTAAGTGTCCAGTAATGTAGAGGATATTTTTCTGAGTCTAGGGATATTTTTGGGGCATTTATTGACCAAGGGGTCTATTTTCTATGCATTTTCTAAGTTACAATGTATTTCAAAGATTTAAAAGAAAAAAATACCTCTTGCTGTGGTGCCCAAGCCCTGAGGTGGTGCTCTATGATTGGACCACGCTGTCCATCATAGATGTGTGCTCCCTTGTGATGGTTTAGGATGGGCCAATTTTCTTTCTTAATCGCTCGGTTCAATTGGGTTCACACTTGAACCGTTGGGTCTATGATTGTCTTGAGAATGAACCTTGATCGACCAACGACTCGTCCTTCCCATCTGCCGCCCTACGACACAGAAGACTAACGCCGCCGCACAGCCACGCCGGCAAGAAGTTAAGGGCGGCTGGGTCAGATTGGGGAGAAGTGCTCTTCACCTTCACATTCGTAGATGAGAGAGGGGCTTCTAGGACAAAACTAGAGTCTCAGGGTGACCGACAATGCCACGCCGAACTCCATCTCAGATCTGCGGCGGATGAGGTTGGGGCTTCATTCCCTGGGCATCTCCTTGCTTTGGAAATAGGCTGAGAATCGGCGAGCAATCAGCGGCCCAAAGCTTGACCCCAGAAGCTTCATAGAGGAGCATCGACCAACGACTGGCTCTCCAAGAGGTGTGTGCTGGAGACACCATGTTGAACTCCGATTTGAGCGCGGCGGAGGAGGCTCTGTGAGATTGGGGTTTCGTGCACTGTGGCCTCCCTGTCTTCACAAACTGGCTCTAAAGCTTCTCTGTGAGCTCCTAATCTCAAAGGCCATCCCTAAGAGAGGTGAAAGCCCAAGGAAGTCTGGTCACAAGGCCGTCCTCCATGGCTGGGAATACAAGCTTCAGAAGCTCAGGGTAAGGCTCCGCACAAGGAGACGCTCGACCAGTTGACGTCACCTCATCATTCTCTGACTCACTGGTTCTCCCTACAACATAAATTCGAGCTTTGGATCCCTAACCCCTCGGCCATGTACTTGGCTACTGCGATCACAGCGATGGAGAGGGAGTAGAGAAAAACGGGTCAATCTCTCTCCATTCTATACGAAACAGAGTCAGAAAATGGTCGTTTAGCAGCACCATTTCTTGTGGATCTAGAAGCTTAGTTGGGTTTGTGTTTACCTCGCAAATCTATTGCCCATCGATGACGAGAGATTTGGTATTTTGTCACCCCCTTTTCTCCGCAGGAATCGGAGGTAGGAGACAAAGTTTTCACCACCAGATCACAACAAACGACCTGGATGAGGCCACGTCTCCCGCCCATGGTCTCAACTACATGGGTCCTCGGTTGAGTGGGCTGCGTGACATCTAATTGTCACACCTAAGTACTAAATATCCAAAATTACGATATCTTGATTATATTTATATCAAGAATTCAAACCTCCATATCTCCTAAACGGGTAGTTGAAAAGATATAAAATTTTAGACATTAGTTCCTCATAATATATTCTAGCTTCCATACAAATTTCATACTAAAAATCCATTATTTGATCTATCAAAAATTTCTCCAAAAAGCATCATAGATAAGGTGTTGTAAGGTCTTATATTATTACCATTATCTCTCCAACAATGGCCACACAACTTCAAAAGAGTGATATGTTCATAATATCATTAAAGGATTTTGAGACACATGAATAATCAGTTTGATTAACAAAAGTTGTCCATCACTCAATTAGGTATCATAGTCCGCTTTTGTATCTCAATACACCTAATTTGGTGAAAGAATCCATAATTGTTTTACCAATTCCTCCCTTTGGTATTTGTCCTCTACATAGAATGCTTGACTCTCAAATATTGTATTAGTTATTAAAACTCAAAAATCTAGGTTGTCACAATACATTAGTTGTCATAGAGGTTATCATTTGATCAAAAATATTTTTTTTTGATGTGTTATATAATTCTGTCATAGTATGTTTGTGTTTTATGTTGACATGTTACTAGATAGGATTTTTTTAGGTTAGCTCATGTCCATGGGATGATGACGAATGCCAACAATAAAGGTATTAAGTGTGTTACTAATTGAAAAGATAGTTATAGATATATCGGTAAGATGTCAGTGGATGTAAGATTATATTTGCTTAAGCTAAATGTCCTTATATGCTAGTAACTGACTACCTACTCTTGGTTATTGGCGCCAAACCCTATTTTCATGTTGTTTAATAATAGTTCATAATTTATTATTCAAGGACACATTTTGCATTTAATGATCACAAGCTAATATTATAACATTTCACTCTGATCTTTCATTAAACTTTCTATGATATCTTTTCATGAAATTCATAATGTTAGTGGGCATTCCTTTGGTGGGTAAGAAATTAGGTCATTGTTTCTTAAATGTGGAAAGATTTGATACCAAAAAGGGCTGTGAAGAAAAGGTACTGGTTCCTAGTATTACAATTGGCAAGAGGGGGTCAAAACTTTACCTAATGTAATACACATCAAAGAAGAGTGAGTTTTACAGATATGAGCATTTTGCTTGGAAAAGATTGACTGAGATAGAAGATAAGGGGGATGATGTGAGGAAGTCAAGTAGGAAGTTAGTCAGAAATATATGATACTAAGTTTAAAATTTTAGTATAAGGGACAAACTAGTTCGGTGGGAGTAAATCAATTGAATCATTGAATGTCTCTGGAAAAAAAGATCATGAGTGGAATTCAATGCTTGGAACTCAGAGAAAAATTGTGTGCAATTTTCTTTTTCCATCATTGAGGAAATCTAGGGGCATTTAGTTGACCTTGCATTTGTCAATTATTTTGACCTTGCATCATGTTCACGTGTGAGAATGAAGGCAATCCAAGAGCATTTTGTAGATTAAGGCATGCTTTTCTTGATAACTGCACTATCAACTCTCTATATAAACCAAAAAGGATTTGGTCTTATATTTCCCTTAATTTAACATGTGTTTTGGCAAGATAATACTTTTGCAGGATAAGCCTCATATGGACTCCTCTTACCAATAGACCAAGGTCATTTCTCACCTTTTATTACTGCACTCTCATCATATAGCTTCATGCAAACATGATTAGATGTTAATCATTTTAGTGATTTTACATATATACCTTTTTGAAGTCAATCACCCTGCTTTCTATTACTCCAAGCCCGTATGAGGCTCTTATCAGTTTGCTACAAATGTTGGAAAAGAAGAGGATAAAAAGAAATTACTAGTCCTACCAGAGGCTTCACGAGCTAGCTTATGTGCTAGACCATTCGCCTGTCTACTACAGAAAGCAAAACAATATTTTTGGAAGAAAGGTTTTAGGCTGAGAATGTCTGCAAGGATGGTCCCAAGAAGGTCCATGCATCTTGTTTCTGAGTTGATGTAGTGGATGATGCTTTCCGAGTCTGAATCCACCACCAGCTTTGTCATGTGATTTTCCTTTGATTGTTTAACACCCTCCCTGATGGCCCAAGCTTCAGCAATCTGCACCTCGTTGAGCGAAGGTTGTCTACTGCCTGTGACTTGTAGAAGCTTTCCGGTGTGGTCCCTCCAAGCTAGCCTAGCACCATCTATGCTGTGGATGTTAGTAGCGGTGTCACAGTTCACCTTCATTTCTCCCTCGCTAGGAGGTTTCCACCCGTGTGTCTTCTTTCTCTGACCTGATGTCTTCCCATTGTTGTTATGTTGTGCTACTCAGTGTTCTCTGATTAGGGCCAGCAGATATCTCTGGATGACGAGCGGCTGCTTCGGCTTCTCTTTGAAGGTAATGGCATTCCATCTTGTCCACACAGCCTAAAGGGAGGCGACCATGGTGTCATTGTCTGCTTCATGTGATTGGGATGTGAGTTTTATGATCTCTTCGTCTAATCTTCCATCACCAACTTCTCTAATCCTTTCTTGCATAGATCCCAGACTCTCCTTCCAGAGCTCCCAAGCTTGGGGGCACCTGAAGAGCATGTACCTTATGTCTTCTTTCTCTCTTCCACATATATTACAGATCCCGTTCAGATGACAGTGCCGATCAAACAACCTTCCCAGTGTGCCCAGCGCACCCGTCATGCACCTCTAGAGGAAGTGTGTAGCCTTTAGGACAAGGCCCTTTCTCCATATCGACCTCCACCTGATTGCTTCCCCTTGGCGTCTCCATTCATCCCTCCCATTCTTGCTTTACATTTCCATCCCGTAAGCCGATCTTACAGTGAACTCACCTCATCTATCCGATTTCCAGAATATACCATCCTCCTTCCTTGTGAGACTCAGTGACATCACCAGTATCTTGTGTGCAATTTCTTGGGTGAATATGATGTGAATAAGCTCTTTGTTCCAGTCATTTGTTTCCACAGATAGCACCTGACTAACCCATTGAAGTGATGTGCTCAAGAAGTTGTAAACACTTTCTATGCTTCCTCCTAGTCATGAGATCCAAGGGTCTGTCCAAATGTTAATATTTGATCCATCTCCCACTCTCCACTGCATTCCATCAAGAATGATTGATTTTGCATTCCATATGCTTGTCCAAGTAAAGCTAGGATCATATCCCCTCCTGGCATCAAGGATCGACCCCCTTGGGAAATATCTCACTTGTAGCACTCGATAGACTAGTGTGTCACGTCTACGGAAGAGCCTCCATATTTGCTTTGCCAGAAGAGCTTGATTGAAGGTGTGTATATTTCTGAACCCCATTCCCCCTTGGTTTTTTGGCTTGCACATATTGTCCCAACTAACCCACGCTATCTTCCTCTCCACGCCCTTATCCCCCCACCAAAACCTCGATATTGTGCTGTTTATAGAGTCAAGAAGGTACCCGGGCAGCTGGAAGATGCTCATGATGTACGAGGGAATAGCTTGGGCCACTACTTTGATGAGGACTTCTTTCCCTGTCTTTGATAGTAGTTTTTTTTCCAACCCTGTAATTTTTTCCATATTTGCTCCTGAATTTAAGCAAATACTTGTTTCTTAGACCACCCAACAGCTGTGGGCAGCCCAAGATATTTACTATGCTTGTCCACATCTTTGACCTATAGCATTTGTGTTAGTTCTCTTCTTTTCTCATGATCCACTCCTTTTCTGGAAAAAAACCTCGGTTTAGATAAATTAATCTTCTGTCTGGATTCCTGCTCATAGTGGCTGACAATCTCAGCTAGCTTCAGGCATTCTTCTTTGGTTTCTCTTGTAAATAAAATGGAGTCATCTGCAAAGAAAAGATGAGAAACCCGAGGGCCATTACGGCTTGCACGGATTCCCTGTATAGCCTTTTGTTTTGTTGCCAAGGTTACAGAAGTAGAGAAAGCTTCATCACATAAAATAAAAAGATATGGTGAAAGAGGGTCTCCCTGGTGAAGTCCTTGGGATGGTTGAGTCTTCCTGGTCCACTCCCCATTGATGGAAAATGAATGAGTTACAATTGACATGCAATCATAGACCTTGCTCCTCCATCTCTCCCCAAAACCCATCTTTCCTTGGACATAATCAATGAATTTCCACTCCACTCTATCATAGGCCTTGGACATATCCAGTTTAAGAGCTATGTGTCCCTTCTTTGACGTCTTATTCCACTTCATGGTGTGAAACAATTCATATGCAATGAGAGCATTATCAGTAATGAGACAATTCATAACTTGTTGAATATTAGACTCTATAAACACTTTCTTTTATCACACTATTCTTTCTATTTCCACAGCAACCCAAAATGCAATAAGCTCTGGCTCCATCTCTGTAAAAACTACTCTCCTTTTCCCCACAACAAGCTTCTGTTTCACTGAAGTGTCTCTAGAAACCACCATCATAGCTTCTTAGATTCTTTTAACTAAAGCCCTGGTAGGGATCTTCTTCCACTATACTAATAGACATTCCCATCTACTGACAGTTCCACTACATGTGTTAACCCTTTGGCCCTTTGTACATAGACCAAGCCAAACCTACATCTTTCGTCATTTTATAAATATAAAGCTTTCAACATTCTTATGGGATCCCCTTTTACTCAAAGATAGCTATGTTCCTACAATGAAAAATGTACTAAGAATAGACCATGAACATCCTTCTTTCCTTTAATAGTTTCATATTAACAATCAACCATTGGGCTAACCACAGAAAGAAATATGTTATTTCCTATTGATTTCTTTATCGTTGATTTCTTTCTTTATAAACACATGCCTCTTTTCCTATGGGCCAGGAGAATATGATGCTTTGTGCTACTAGTACTTGGAGCACCTAACAAAGTTATATGAAGGTAGGCACTATTTTAATCGAATGAGATCCAATTTTAGAGTCATTTCAACTTCTCTATATAATTGTATTTCATCTCTCTAGCATGCATATGACTAAATTTAATGACATTTTAACATTATGGGGCTTTGACATTTAGAATGATCCACAAACTAGTAGAGATGGTAAACCAAGTGGGTCAAATGACCACGTCAGGAATAGCCTTAGCGATACTCCACATAAGCCACCTGATAGTGACAAAACTCTAGAAGAAAACCTATTCTAGGAAAAAGAGTAGGAAAGTTGGTGTGTTGGTGTTTTTGAGTGGTTCTCTAGATGTTTTATCTAGGGTGACTTATTTTTTTCTTTTTTTGGTTGGATGGGGCCGGGGGCGGGTTTCTATTTGTGGTGGTCTTATGACCATAATTTCAAATTCTACAGATCCATATCTCTAAGTGTCCTAATTTTCTAATTATATTTTCACATAGAATCATTGACCGAATAGTAGATGACTTTAAAATGGACGAGGGGTTGACCTTCTAAAGGGTAGAAAAGCTTGCAACGTCCAATTCCAACAACAGATAAGGAAAAAAAATTGTCCTCATCTTCCACACAAATGAATATCAAGTAAAATTCTATTATCCTTATCTTTGGCTAGACATAGTTTTCATTTTTTCACTATAGTTATGATGCTTTACTATGTAGTTTGCCATTTGTTACTACAACTGCCAATGGCCAAAAATAAATTGAGACAATAATAACAAGAACCCTATATTAAATTGCACTCTTGGTTGACAGGTGTTGCGTAACTAGACTATGTACTTATGATAAATTTTAGATTTTTTCTTAAGTTTCTATCCACCCATCTATTTGATTGACAACTTAGATCAGGCATCAAGCACAAACAAGTATACATATTTGCATTTAAATTCTACATTATGTAGCTTAGATTTGTAAGGTAAAAAAGAAATCCATCCCCATTTGGTCTGCACCTACAACAGTTTAGTGCGCCACAATCTCTTTGATTCTTCTTAGAAGGAGTTTTATCTATATGCAATATGAATGTGTGGCTCTACTTTGGAACCTGATTGCTTTTGAACTCCTTCCTATCAATTATTCCAGCAAGTGTTGAGGGTGATCCATGATCTGATGAGATTGATCATGACTTTTCATATGCCTCCCTGATTTTGTAAGTGTTTGAAGGCTTGAACCATAACATGGGTAGTTCTTCTAGTAAGAATGTTTGAACTCGATGAAATATAATCAAATATGGAAGTAATGCACCCTGTTTGAGGATATGATTTGTGCTTGTCAGAAATGTACAATGGAAGCAATGAAGCTTCCATTGCATTAAGTAAAATTGATTAATATGTCAAAATCATTTATTTAAATGAGAAATGGACAATACTAGATTCTAGTTTTAGAAATAATTTGTTTGCCACACACCTGGAAAGCATAAGTCCATAGAAGATGGGTAAATGGTTCCTAGGGTTGATACGGAAATGGCAGTGGAGTCTAGTTGGCAATAAGGTTCTAGTGCGATATAGAATGAATTACTTTGCTAAACATTGAGAAGATACAGTGTTGCAATATGATATTACATGAGGAAATTGCAATATAGACAATCGAATTAATCATATTACCTTCTTTTTGTTTAAGATACCCCTATATTCTTAACTCTAAATTTAAAAAAGAGACAACATGATTATTATAGTTGATTACCTCATCTTCATTCTTATTGTTATAAATAGATTTGTGTACCCTAATAACCAATTAACCATATTACCTTCTTTTTTTTTAGATACCCATAAATGACAATAAAGAAACTATCTCACAATCTTCAAAAGTGATTAGATGCAAAGCAAAGCATGGCCAAGGAACACTTCAAAAAAAAGGCACGTTCTAGATATTCTGCCAACATGATTCCTAGATAGATAACCTAGCATAAATTTTACTATATTACAAACTATTTAAGACATTAATATGTCATCTTTTTATTTATCAAAATAATATTTCTTGCAGTAATTAAATTAGTTTCAGTTGTAACACATTCATATTATAAGACACAAACTAGACTGTCTATAACTAATCATCTTCAAACTGATTGGTAGTAGTTTCTATATGAATATGTTTTGTTGCATTTTTAGACATAAGATTCAGTTGTCATGATGTCATGCATATTTGCAATACTTGGATCACAGTTAGATGTGGAGGATGCATCCAACAACAAAGGAGACCCAGAGGTTACAACATCATTATTTGTTATTATGTATTGAATTTCATCATTTATGAAGTCCTTAGTATACATTTTCATAGTTTTGTGTCCATTGTCCACATATTTTCCCATTAAGATTTTTTTTTGTTACAAATTGAGTTTGAAGAAATTATAAGTAGCTATGGCATAAGAGCATTATGGTTGTACTGGATTCACCATCTTGTTATAGGACATGATTGTAACTACCAAAGAGGTGACTATATGACCTTGGGAAGAAAAGTCCATACCATCATTAAACAAGAAGACATGCATGCAAATCAAACTTACAAACTGTTGAGTTGTAAGTTCAAAGTAAGGGAGACACTGAACTGGAGGGAAGACAGACATAGCAGCTGGCTTTTCGAGTGTTGATCAGAGGACCAAGGTAGATATTGTAATGTCACATATCAGGTTTGTATTGTTAACCAGATTTTTGGGTTACTATTCAAGACTGATGGTGTCAGCAGCTAACTAGGAAAGAGGTGGTGCTCAAACTAGACCTCTAAGGGCAACTAATATGTGGTCTCTCACAAGATAGAGGGCCTAGTCAAGGGGCAAGAAGAAGCTCTTTCCTTTTCATTACCAGAGTGAAAGGGTACTCCATTACAAGACCAGTCTGGATCTTGAGAAGGTGTCACCCTAGATCCAACAGACTTACATATGCTTCTACATGTACATAATCCCCATATGATATGGCCTCTTATGAAGGTTATGAATACCTAATTCTTCTTTACGTTTCATTTGCAAAGAAAACCTAGTTTGATCTCATATTATAGTGATCCAAAGATGTTGATGGCATTGGACGCGGTGTAGAGGTACACATGGCCTAATCTCTCTCTCTCCCTCTTCAATCCCATCTGAATTGAATTATAATAGGACAACAAGCATACTTTTTTCTTGGTTCAACTCAGGTTTATTTCCATGAAAGTGTCCAGGAAGTATTGATAACAATTAGTGATTGGCTGAGGAAGTGCCTTTTGAGTTTGATTCATTCCTCTAGATTCTTATCTTTTCTTGTTTCCAATATTTATTACTTATATAAGTCCACCATTTATGTGAAATGGAAATATAAATAATATCTTAATGGAATTTTGGAGTTTTTTATATTCATATGTGAGATGAAGTATTGCTAACCTCCCTGCTCCTAATTGTTCATAGTTGAAATCTCTACATCAATTTCATTTCTTTATTTATTGTTTAGACACTATCTCTTAGATTTGATATGAGTTACTCCTCGAGATTTAAATTACAGTGGACCAAGTTCAAGATTTTGTGCCTTGAGGCCAGAGCATGTCCCATCCCTCTTCCAAGTAATATAAATTTTATTTTCCTTTGTATATAATATTTTTTGTGCAATTGGAACATCACAAAGCATTCATTATTTTATAGAATAGACTAAAGCTTCATATAGATCTTGAAGGAAACATAATGTTGTAGAGACCCTAATTTCTACAGATGTCAATTGCATGGAATTTCCTTGTTATAGATCAGAGAACGCTATTGTAACACCCCTGACCTGGGTTAAGCCTCAACCCTAGATGTTTTGCTTAATAAAGTTGATTATATTCTTGATCTTATCTTTTTAAAAGTAATTAAGGTTCAAGAGGAACATATATTTCAATTTTAGTCCTTTTTAAATAATGTTGAAAAAATGTTTTGTTAGTTTTGGACTAAAGTGCAAATTACCCAAGTTGAGGGGTTAAATTGCAAATTGTACATGATAAAATGTTCCTCAGATATTTAAGCATCATAGGAATGAGTATTATGCATTGGTATGGCTCCCACAAGCTTGAGCACCAAGATAGAGCTTGTTAAGCAATCTTTTTGCATTAAAACCTAGTTTTGGTGTAATGTGCAAATTACCCAAAATCTAGGGTTCAATATGCAAAATACCACTTCAAGAGGGTCCCTCATGATTCTTGGCATCATGTAGAGAAAATAATTTTAGAGGGGCTCCTCATTTGAATCATTTTGGAAGAGAGAGAATCTTGATATTAAAATAATCAAGATTTAAGCATAAATGGAACTTTACTTCAAATTAATGCAAAAATAAATATGTTAATTGAAGTACCCTTCAACCAAAAATGAGATTGTTGAAATTAAATAAGTGTAGACGTCCTTATTCCTTTCAAAGGCCACGAAAATATCTAAGTGAGTGGAGAGCCCACTCACATTAGTTAATCAAAAGTAATATCCAATCAATTATGGATATTATTATTATATGAATTAAGGTGCTTAATTTTTTCCCTTTAATTTGTGGATAATGAAGAATAATTAAAGTTAAAGGAGTATGCCTTCATATGAAAGGAGTAGAGGGGGTTAATTGGCTCCATTTTGGGGAGTTGAAGGATTGCTTTTCAACTTTCTCTCTCCTTGAAATTTCTTTATAAACACTTCATTTCCCATTCAACCAAAGACTCTTTTTCGGATTTTCTTTCTTCCTTTGTTTGGACAAGCACAAGGGAACTTAGGAGCAGCAGGGGAACTAACTCCAACCTGTAGGCAAGCTCCATGGTCTTCTTTCACCTTGATTTCATGGTGGAAATTGAAAATCAATGCTTGATTTCTTCTTTTCTCCATTCAATCTTCAACCTTAGCAATTGTTTTCACTCAAAGACTTGAGCACGAGCTTGGGATAATTGAGAAAGATTCTTCCACCATTAAATATGTGGACTTTGGAGCTTTTAATCTTCTTTGAAGGCGGGTTATATAACTTGAACCCTTAAATGTTATTATTGATTTCCTTTCTCTTACATATGTTGAATCTTTCTTCATTTTCGTAATTACTTTTGATTAATTCTTAAAATCACCACAGGAATCCCTGAAATTTTCGAAGGTATGAAGCTTGAATATGATTATGTCATATTAAGCACACACCTTAATAATATCTTGTACAAACAGTTTCATAATTGAGTCCAATTGGTCTTAAGACCAATTGAGACCAAACGGTCTCAAGACCGCTTGGGATCAAATGGTCTCAAGACTGTTTGGGATCAAGTGGTCCCAAACCATTTGAAGGTCAAGGGTTGTGATGGATGGTTGGAGATCCAAGGGCTATAATTTGAATTACTTTCAATGGTTCAGATGATGGATGGTTCCATGATTGAAATCCCTAAATCGATTTGATAATGGAAACCCTAATTGGTCCAATCAGTTTTGAGGTGGTTTGGGCCAAACGGTCTCAAGACCGTTTGAGTCCGAACGGTCTTGAAACCATTTGGAATCAAACGGTCTCATGACCATTTGAGATCAAATGGTCTCAAACTGTTTGGAGATCCAATCAGTGTCAAGGGTGAATTGTTCAATCGGTTTCGAGGTACAAATGTTCAAATGGTTTCAAGGTACAAATGCTCAAATGATTTCATAGGTTGAAGGTACCAAACAGTTTCAAACCATTTAAGACCAAACAGACTTAGACCTAGAATGCCCAAATGGTTTCAAAACTGTTTGGAGGGAAAACGGTTTCAAAACCGTTTGAAGGTCAAAAAGGGGCAAAATTGTTTAGAGGTTCAAGCTACCCCAAAACCATTTGGAGACCTAAGGTTATAAAAGATCAATTGATTCCATGTTTGATAATGTGTGAAACCCTAATCTAGGGTAATGATATAACCCTAATCTAGGATGAAGATATGAGAAATCCCAATTAAGTGGATGCTTCATGAAACCCTAATTTCAGGTAAGGTCTCGTGAAACTCTAGTTTGGGGAAAAGTTATAAGAAATCTAAATTTGAGACAATGATGTGTGAAACCTTAATCATGGGTGATAATGTGTGAAACACTAATCATGGATGATGATGTGTGAAATCCTAATCAAGGGTAATTTTATGTTTAACCCTAATGCAATGATGTGATGTGAGACAATAATCTAGGGTGATGTTATGTAATGCTATATGAAAACCTAATATGAGATCTTAACCCTAATAATGGGTGAAGATTTATGAAACTCTAATTGTGATGTCCCCAAATTTTCTAAAACTTAATCTGATGTGTGACATCAAAATTGAAACCTCACCTCAGTGAGAATCCCAATTTAAACACCACACACTAGGCTAAGAAGAAGAAAATCAAAGGAAGTCAGAAGGAAACGATCAGTAGCACATGTACATGAAAAATAATAAAACCATACACACATGTTCACCATTCAACATATAATTACAACATTAATTGTTACAACATTTGATATTACATATTGAACAACAAACTTATACATATACATGAACTACCACTAAACTACAGGATCTTAAGACAACATGTCCACCTGTACATCAGCTCGCCACACAACTCTCACTATCTTGGACCTTCAAGAGCATAACCACAACCTAAACAAAAGATTACATGCGGTACACGTCAGCACAATATTCAAGAATATTGTACTGAGTATGCCTACGTGTCTTTTATATACCTCTCATCATATCTTGGCAATAAGATAAAATTAATACTTGGCAGGTATAAAGAAATATAAGAAAAGAGTATACTTGCACAAGATATTCAATAACAAAAGAGAACACATATTTTAAGCTTAGTTTCCATCATATATCTCGTACATCTGCCCCTAGGGCTTTGATGTTTTTAGGCCATGGCATATAACTCGTACATCTGCCACCAAGGGCTTTGATGTTACATCTGTCACCAAGGGCTTTGATGTTTCTTCAATGCACTGTACTACCAAAGAGTTTAGTGCTATCATATGATGGATCAGATACTTTATGTTCCATGTGTTCATAGCCATAACTTCGGAAAAGCTCAAGAAACATGACATACAGGAACAATCATTTCAACCAATATCATATGCCAAGTATTTTACTACACATATAACACAAGCATATTGTATAATAGGCCAAGTAAGAGGTAATGGTGTACCTTGATCAAGACAAACCTAATCATCATATTCCTCATGTCAACTATATCTTGATCAACCCTGATTAAGACAAGACCACATATCACCATCAGGTTCTCATCATCTTACATCTCATCTTAACCCTAGTTATATCCATTTGGGTTTTACTTACCTCATTAGGATATTCTCATGATTACTTGTATTCTTATCTTGGGATTATCTTACTGTTGTTGTTTTCCAGATTATGGTTCATTATCCGGACATTAGGTTTCATATTCTTTATGTGCACATAGTAGCCCTAGATTACATGCATTATTCATATTAGGGTTTTAAACCATGTATTAAAGGTCAACTTAATATAACATTAATTATATGCATCATTATGAACACATAATTAATTCTAAGGTTCCAAATAATTATATGAGCTTACTCTATAAATTCCATCATTTATTGAGCATGTATGTATTTATTGTATATTAATTAGTGTTATAAGCCCTAATTAACAACATTAGGTCATTTACATGATTTCTTACATCAACATCATTATTTCTGACTTCAATTGGATTATAAACATGATTATGGACTTACTGACATTTTTTTCCATAATTTTATATCATCATTTACTATTTATTACTCATTGACTAAGCATAATACATCTTACAGGATATCACTGATATTAAAGCATTAAAAGGCTGATATTATGCTTCCATATTGTTCTACGCATTTTTCTGAACATTTTGGTATATTATATGTGATTTTTTGATAATCGAGGCAATTTCTATGATTTATCCAAGAACTGAGCATTTTTAATATAATTACCTTTTTCTAGCCAATCCGGCCTTGCCATGTCGACCCTCAGGATGCAACTTCTCCTTGCTCATTGTGGGCCGGACCAGGGTGGAAGATGAACCTGGTTTGTAGCTGGTCTATCTTAGTTGGCCCTTCTCTCTCCCCCCTCTCACGCATATAAACCTGGAAATCTCCCCGATCCAGCGTCGGCGCCACCTGGGACAACTGCTCTTCTCCTTCTCACCTTCCCGCACGATGTGCAGTCCATGTTTGTCCTTCGCTCGAGGTTTCCATGACTCCGTCTCCCAGTCACCGCCACGACTGGTCTCCTCAGAGCAGCCAGTGGTGATCTTCTTCATCCGCACCAAATAGACAAGGAAGCTCGACGCCACCAAAACAACCCGATGATGGTAGCACCACCACGACTGGAGGAACAATGAGAAAGCCCACCACCTCCATATCTTCTTCTTATCCAGTTCAAATGTTTGAGTTTGTCCTCTCCATATCAGCGCCCTCCTGTGTGTGTCACTGATCTCAGTGCCAGCGCCGCTTGGCCCAGCTACTCCGGTGAGGATCCCGTCGCCGCTCCCATCTCCTCGTCAGACTTTGCTAGATCATCGTTCCTTCTTAGGCATTGTTCCTGCTCAAAATCCGAGTTGCAGTGACAATGGACCCCCCCTTGCTTCTCTCCCTCGCTTGAGTTTACCTCCATCAGACTCCATGCTAGCATCTCCGCCGTGACTGCTTCCTTCCTTCAGGGCATTGCTACTATTTCATCTCATCCTCGACGCTGACTTGTGTGACGCTGAGTGTCTCCATTGATCTATTTTGCTCTCTGAGAGGTAGAGTCTAGTCTCATGCTCTCTCTCTATTTCTTTGTATATGACTGGGGTGAC
This sequence comes from Alisma plantago-aquatica, assembly GCA_963693085.1. Taxonomy (NCBI): domain Eukaryota; kingdom Viridiplantae; phylum Streptophyta; class Magnoliopsida; order Alismatales; family Alismataceae; genus Alisma; species Alisma plantago-aquatica. The sequence goes on along the minus strand of OY856412.1, from coordinate 1,297,352,424 downwards.
AGGTCTTGAGCGAGCTTTATCACCCGTCTGGTTAATTTTCATCCTTCAGCCACATTCACGACGTGGGATGAGGTCGAGGCTTGCCTTACGGCTGGTGCCTACGACCACTCGTCCAAGCTGGCATTGGGGACAAAAAAGATGATGTCAGACGGTCTTTTAGACGACTAGGTTATGCTGGTGTTTAGCCAATCTATGGCACTCCTCAATGAAAGGATAGGTTAAGCCATACATCTCCATGACACTGGTGTAACATCTACAACTAAGCTAAAACTTATATAAGTTGACTCATCGTCCACCAATGATGTGTATTATTCCTCTAATTTCAACTTTAAAATTGCTTTCTCTATGAATATTGAAACTTCATGAAACTTGCACCATTGCTCTATCACAATTCATGACAGATTCCATTCCATTTGGTGTTAGTTACCATTATTTGACCAGTCAAACACTTAATATAAGGTGGTGTATAATAGGGTCATTAATCATTATATTAACATCAAACCTATATACATCAACATCAATGTCACATTACATATTGGCACATGTTTATTATTTAAATTTCCATCTCATGACTCAATCATCTAATTGGGTATTTAGGATTCCAAAAGTCCACTCCATCACACTAATGATGGGCAATATGATGATAAACCATAACCCTAACTTCGGGCTATGAGTTGAGAAACCCTAATTTTAGGTAAAGCTATGTGAAACCCTGATATAGGATGATGTTATGTGAAATTCTAATGTAAGGTGATGTTATGTGAAACCCATATATGGGGGGATGTTATGTAAACCCTAATTGATAAAGATGGGAAAACCCTATTCCTAATAATGGAATGGTGACTAATATATTGATTAGTAAAACACCTAAAGAAGTTGATAATGGATATCTTTATATCAATAATGCCTTAACTCGAGATGAGTCTATATCATCAATAATGGTTGCATATTTAAAATAAGTGACCTATGAAAAATACATTACATGGTAAATGTGATGAGCTGGTGCATGAAGTATTAAGATGGGAGATACCCTAATACAAGATAAGTTGATGAATCTAAGATAAAGGTGATGAGGGAAGTGATACATCAAGACATGATAGATATCACTTCCAACACCTCAATATTTATACACCTTGATGTATTTTAAATCCAATATACTTGGATGAGTAACACATGAAGTGTGTCATGTCAATTATTACATTGAGATGTAATGCACTTTGATAAGTGTAGGCTAGCGTGCCTTATGAAAAGGTTAATCCAAATCAATAAAGTATGATGTAATCATATTCTGGTAAAATTGAGAGAGGAACTTATATCTTGTATTGATAATTCATTCAATGATAAGTGATGAGAATAAATAAGCACGATTAAATGCTTATGTTATCAATGTTGGCTCCTAGTTGTGTGAAGCAATGAAATAGGGCTTGATCATTAATAATATGATCTTGAGAACCTAAATGGTTATTTATGGAAAACCCTAATGGAGGGTGATGATATGTAAGAGAAATACTAACCCTAAATAGGGAATAGTGATATTACTTTGTGTTGCATGGTGTTGATATGTAAGAATTATAACTGTTATCATGAAGTACTAATCATGCAGGTATCATGAGAAGATGAACATAACCAGGTATGAGCTATGATGTTTCTTTTATTAAAGTTGTTAATGAGCCATAATATGCCTTGTTCCCTACTAAGAAGTAACAAGAGGTGAAATGAGCTTTGTAAGCTATGTAGAAGGCTTGTGTAGAAAGAATCATGATTACCTTTGTCAGATGACCTGAAGGTATTAAGTTACCTGATAAGTTGTAACAAGTATTCTATGATGAACTGAGGGTTTGAATACCCATATTCTATAATCATGATGATGAACTTGTTAAGAAATGGAAATGTACCTGATGAGATGAGGGATTAAGATCCCAATACTTTATTAAAGAGTTAAACAATACTTGATGAAAGTATTACCCATTCTTTGTAGCAATTGTCATAATATTTAATGTTTTGAAACTTGTTTGATTTTAAAAGAATATGGTAATACACTTAATTAATCAAGTGATATCATATAATGAACTTTCCCTGGCCACAGATCCATCAACATCAGAATTTGTTGAATGGTGAAATAAGTTAAACTCGGAACACATATTTTTGAATATGTGGGGGTAATTGAGTAATTATATCCTTATGCCCCCTAGGGATGACTGTGTGTTATCATCTATGTATAGGATAGGCTGTGTCCCATAACCCTGAAAAGAGTACGGCTACAGGCCATGACTCCACAAGACAATACCAAGCATTAGTTGTGTGATCTAAGCCTGAAGAGAGTATATGCTACAACTATAACTCTATAGTGAAGATGTCAATATACCCTGGAAGATCTAAGACTGAAGAGAGTATATGCTACAACTATAACTCTATAGAGAACATGTCAATATACCCTGGCAAGCTAATTGTAGTTTGACACCTGATGTCTCTGCCATATAATCTTGCACTGACCGAGAAGGTTGATGTTACTCTGCTTAGCATATCCTAGAAGGATAAATGTTATACATGTACTTTATTTCCTCATTTAATAAGTATCATGCTGCTTTATCAAGTTATAGCTGAAATGCTTTGAATAAGAATACTGCTCTAATCTATTTAGACATTGATCTAAATTTCTTATCCTCTACTCAATTTTATATTATTAAACTGCAATAATAATGTTTTTGGCGGAGAGTTATATCTCTCACTGAGGAAATTTACAATTGTCTCACCCCTGTGGGATCCACATTTTTAGGTGGACGCAGATGAGGAGGCAGGAATCCTTTAGTAGGTGAAGGATAGCAACAACAACAGTAGAAGAGAACGATAGTGATTTCTCAGTTGGAAACACTGGCTTTCATATCTTTTATATATGTATAGAAAGTTCTATGTGTCGTCTCTGTACTCTCAAGTCCTCTGAGTAATAGTTAGTGCTTTTGAGATTTTAACTTAGTTCCTTGAGATTTTATAAAGCTGGTGTATAGTTTAACAGGGCAGTTGATGCTTGTAATTCTTAGAAAACAATGATACATGACATGTACTTATGAACTAGTATGTAATTAAATCACTTCAGTTCTTTATGAAAGAGTTTTTCCTATGTGTGTATCTCTCTATAAAATGGTTTTAATTTTTAGTGATTTTTGGTAATCTACTGCTAACAAATGCTTCCACTTAAGTAGATCTTGTTTTTGTGATCTATATGCCACAATTTAGTGGTATCAGAGTTCTAGGTTCGCTGAGTCTACAGAGCCATAGGATTAAGGTTGTTGAGTCTGTTCTAGTGTCTTCCAATTTATCTGATAGTGTCTTCTGCTCATATAGGAGGAGAAGAACTTAAAGATGTCTGGATCACTCAAAGAACATACTACTGAAAGCAGCATTGTTGCTCTAGAAATAGGTGCAAGAGACCAGACTAGGAAAGAACCAGAATCTGAACATCCTCAGCTTAACCAAGCAGAGATAGATAGCTCAGTTTTCCATGCCCTGTTTGGGAAATTTAGGACAACTGTGATGTATGTAATGGACTTTGCATTAGTAATACAACCAAGATTACCATCCCCCAATGATGAAGTTTTGGATTCCAATAGGATTCTTGCTCAACATCAGCATGTTGGAGCAATGAATAATGATGAAAGGAATAGGTTACAACCTAAAATATGGATTTGCCACAAATGTAGGCAGCCTAGACATACCAGAAAAGACTATCCAAGAAAGTATAATAAGGAAATAATTAAGAAAAGGCCTATCCAAACTTGGGATCAGAGGCCTAGTAGTTCCAAAAAGGGGAAGTATTTGGTACCCCCAATACAACCAATGCCTAGTACACTAGGGAAAGGGCTACCCAAAAAGGGTAAAGGACCTTTTAGACCATATCAAGAGCTTAGAACCTGTTACAAGTGTGGACATGTAGGACATATAGTAAGAGATTCTCCAGTTGGAAACACAATGGTAACCTAACCACCGAGGTAGAAACATCAAGATCATCAGGGGAAATAGTTTTCTAGTAGCACTCGAGGACCTGGACAGACGTCCCAAGCAAGATTCTACGAAAAGAATCAGCCTAAGGCAACAAACAAATTGCAAGATGAGACAGGTCAGATGAAATAGTATCATTCTAATATGTCATTTCATAACTCAATGTGTTAACTATAAGAAAGTAGTTGTTATTGAGCTTCCTTTGACTAGTCATATGAGGACACAAGGAAGATGATGACTCATATTTTACTCAGTATTCCTTTAAATGCTTTATAATTTCTCTTATCTGGGTGATAAAGTATGAGATATAGAAGTGATGCCTGAAGAAAATCCAGGAATGTTAAATCTTGTGTTTGTAATCATATGAAAAGTAAGGAACATGATAGTAAATAAAGTGCATACTACCTAATCTCATTACTTGTATACCCTGGCCAGGTATATAAATATTGGAGATAAGGCAAGTATGGAACTCTTAGCTTGTTATCTTTTTTATTACTCTAATCAAGTAGTCATTCTGAAACAATCTAGAGAGCATAAAGAAAATAGAAATATGGCATGGATATCTTTATCACATCCTAAGTACAATAAAGAGGAATCCGAGATGATCTCAGATCCATCTATGTCTATGAGGAAGTAAAAGTATAATCCTCATGATAAATAAAATGAGACAAGGGAGGTGATCCCTGTCTGATAAAGCCTGTGTGAATAGTAAAGATCTTTTCCCATGATGTGGAAATGGGAAATGTGATAAAACCACAAAGTGTTCATGAACATGTTAAATAATAATAAAGAAAGGAATGAACTAAATAGGGATTGCTAATTGAACTTTCCCAACTATATAGGGATTGCTAAGTGAACTTTCCCAACTATATAGGGATTGCAAAGTGAACTTTCCCAACTAAATAGGGATTGCTAAGTGAACATTCCCAACTAAATAGGGATTTCTAAGTGAACTTTCCCAACTATATAGGGATTGCAAAGTGAACTTTCCCAACTATATAGGGATTGCTAAGTGAACTTTCCCAACTATATAGGGATTGCTAAGTGAACTTTCCCAACTAAATAGGGATTGCTAAGTGAACTTTCCCGACTAAATAGGAATTGCTAAGTGAACTTTTCCAACTAAATAGGGATTGCTAAGTGAACTTTCCCAACTAAATAGGGATTGCTAAGTGAACTTTCCCAACTAAATAAGAGTTGCTAAGTGGGTTTCCTCAACTAAATACATGTGTCTTCTTTGATAAATAACCCTGGGGAATGAGGGGATGATAAAAGGAATTTGTTGCTTTGTATCCTTTCCTTCAGGGACATGGAAATCAAATGAGTCTTATGACACTTGATGTGCATGAGTTAAAAAGTGCTCTTTTGATGCTTGAGAAAGTATCAGTTCATCTAGGATTTTGATTCTAAAGATAAAATATGTGCCTTTAACAAAATGAAAGATGGAAATGATGAGGATGTAATGTGTTTTTGATACAGATGATGGATACCAAGGTAAGAAATTATGGTATCTAAGAAATATCAGGTGGTATGGAAAAGTAAAAGTATAACTCCTAATTAGATGATTAGTGTTGGTTACCTAGAATGGCCAACTGTGAAAGCATCCTAGTATTATATAAAATAGTATGGACATCACATGTTAGGGGTTTCTGATCTGCATAAACATAACATCGACAAGGATGTACTATTAAAGGAACAATTGTGAAATCATGGTGGAAAAAGTTTATCAAGTTAAAAATAATTCTAAAGATACCTTTAAGATAAGTTCTTAATTGATAAGTAACCTCCCCTTGTGACAAAAGTATGTAAGCCTAATAAGATAGTTGGTACAAGTAGTATGAAAGTTTAGTGTTGTGTCAGCAGTTTGGATGACACACCAGATGTATGAAAAGATTTATAGTCACAAGTGGGTGAAAAAATGTAACTCTGGTTTTTCCTTGGAAGTGAAATGCTAAACTAAATGAGGAGTATGGGGGACTCCCCAGAACCAAGAATTATGTCACATAAAGTTATAAATTGAGAAAGGTGATAAATCAGTGAGGTTTGACACTTGAATAGAATGAGGAACGTATAGTGTATCCCTGACAAAGAAAAATGATATCTAACCTAGAGTTGACTCTACAGTCAATAACGAAAAGGACAACAGAGTATGTGTCCTATGTAACTGATTCTATGATAACTTGGTATGGAAGAACTATGTATTGATCAAAGTTCTATGGTATCTCCATGACATTAAGATGTTATGTGGGGACCTGATGATATAATGAATGAATAATATTGTCTCCCTTTACCTGGGATTTCGGGGACGCAATCCTTGTTAGGGGTTTATAATTGTAACACCCCTGACCTGGGTTAAGCCTCAACCCTAGATGTTTTGCTTAATAAATTTAATTACATGCTTTCTCTTATCTTTTGGAAAGTAATTAAGGCTCAACATGAACTTATATTTCAATTTTAGTCCTTTTTGAATAATGTTGAAACAATGTTTTGTTAGTTTTGGACTAAAGTGCAAATTACCCAAGTTGAGGGGTTAACTTGCAAATTGTACATGATAAAATGTTCCTCAGATGTTGAATCATCATAGGAATGAGTATTATGTAGTGGTATGGCTCCCACAATCTTGAGCACCAAGATAGAGCTTGTTAAGCAATCTTTCTGCATTAAAACCTAGTTTTGGTGTAATGTGCAAATTACCCAAAACCTAGGGTTCAATATGCAAAATACCACTTCAAGAGGGTCCCTCATGATTATTGGAATCATTTAGAGAAACGAATTTGAGAGGGGATCCTCATTTGAATCATTTTGGAAGAGAGAGAATCTTGATATTAAAATAATCAAGATTTAAGCATAAATGGAACTTTACTTCAAATTAATGCAAAAATAAATATGTTAATTGAAGTGCCCTTCAACCAAAAATGATATGGTTGAAATTAAATAAGTGTGGACGTCCTTATGCCTTGCAAAGGCCACGAAAATATCTAAGTTAGTGGAGAGCCCACTCACATTAGTTAATCAAAAGTAATATCCACTCAATTGTGGATATTATTATGATATGAATTAAGGTGCTTAATTGATTTACCTTTAATTTGTGGATAATGAAGATGAATTAAAGGAAAAGGAGGATGACTTCTTATGCAAGGAGTAGAGGGGTTTAAGTGGAACCATTTTGGGGAGTTGAAGGATTTCTTTTCAACTTTCTCTCTCCTTGAAATTTCTTTATAAACACTTCATTTCCCATCCAACCAAAGACTCTTTTTCGAATTTTCTTTCTTCCTTGCTTTGGACGAGCACAAGGGAACTTAGGAGCAACAGGGGAACGAATTCCAACCTGTAGGTAACCTCCATGGTCTTCTTTCTCCTTGATTTCATGGTGGAAATCGAAAATCAATGCTTAATTTCTTCTTTTCTCCATTCAATCTTCAACCATAGCCATTCTTTTCACTCAAAGACTTAAGCACGAGCTTGGGACAGTTGAGAAATCTTATTCCACCATTAAAGACGTGGATTTTGGAGCTTTTAAGCTTCTTTGAAGGCGGGTTATATAACTTGAACCCTTAAATGTTATTATTGATTTCCTTTCTCTTACATATGTTGAATCTTTCTTCATTCTCAGAATTACTTTTGATTGATTGTTAAAATCACCACAAGAATCCCTGAAATTTTCCAAGGTATAAAGCTTAAATATGATGATGTCATCTTAAGAACACACCTTAATAAAATCTTGTACAAATGGTTTCATAATTGAGTCCAATCGGTCTCCAGACCAATTGAGACCAAACGGACTCAAGACCGTTTGGGATCAAACAGTCTCCAAACCATTTGGGATCAAGTGGTTCCAAACCGTTTGAAGGTCAAGAGTTGTGATGGATGGTTGGCGATCCAAGGGCTATAAGTTGAATTACTTTCAATGGTTCAGATGATGGATGGTTCCATGATTGAAATCCCTAAATCGATTTGATAATGGAAACCCTAATTGGTCCATTGGTTTTGAGGTGGTTTGGGCCAAACGATCTCAAGACTATTTGAGTCCAAACAGTCTTGAAACCATTTGGAATCAAACAGTCTCAAGACCATTTGTGATCAAACGGTCTCAAACCGTTTGGAGATCCAATCGGTTTCAAGGGTGAATTGTTCAATCGGTTTCAAGGTACAAATGTTCCAACGGTTTCAAGGTACAAATGCTCAAACGATTTCATAGGTTGAAGGTACCAAACGGTTTCAAACCATTTAAGACCAAATGGTCTTAGACCTAGAATGCACAAATAGTTTCAAAACCGTTTGAAGGTCAAAAAGGGGCAAAACTGTTTATAGGTTCAAGGTACCCCGAAACCGTTTGGAGACTCGAGGTTATAAAGGATCAATTGATTCCATGTTTGATAATGTGTGAAACCCTAATCTAGGGTAAAGATGTAACCCTAATCTAGGATGATGATATGAGAAATCCCAATTAAGTGGATGCTTCATGAAACCCTAATTTTAGGTAAGGTCTCATGAAACCCTACTTTGGGGAAAAGTTATAAGAAATCTAAATTTGAGACAATGATGTGTGAAACCCTAATCATGGGTGATGATGTGTGAAACCCTAATCATGGGTGATGATGTGTGAAATCCTAATCAAGTGTAATGTTATGTTTAACCGTAATGCAATGATTGGATGTGAGGCAATAATCTAGGGTGATGTTATGTAATGCTATATGAAACCCTAATATGAGACCTTAAACCTAATAAAGGGTGAAGATTTATGAAACCCGAATGTTGGGCAATATGATGATAAATTGTAACCCTAACTTCGGGCTATGAGTTGATAAATCCTAATTTTAGGTAATGCTATGTGAAACCCTGATATAGTATGATGTTATGTGAAATTCTAATGTAGGGTGATGTTATGTGAAACCCATATATGGGGGGATGTTATGTAAACCCTAATTGTTAAAGATGGGAAAACCCTATTCCTAATAATGGAATGGTGACTAATATATTGATAAGTAAAACACCTAAAGAGGTTGATAATGGATATCTTTATATCAATAATGCCTTAACTCGAGATGAGTCTATATCATCAATAATGGTTGCATATTTCAAATAAGTGACCTATGACCAATACATTACATGGTAAATGTGATGAGCTGGTGCATGAAGTATTAGGATGGGAGATACCCTAATATAAGATAATTTGATGAACCTAAGATAAAGGTGATGAGGGAAGTGATACATCAAGACATGATAGATATCACTTTTAGCACCTCAAGATTTATACACCTTGATGTATTTTAAATCCAATATACTTGGATGAGTAACACATGAAGTGTGTCATGTCAATTGTTACATTGAGATGTAATGCACTTTGATAAGTGTAGGCTAACGTACCTTATGAAAAGGTTAATCCAAATCAATAAAGTATGATGTAATCATATTCTAGTCAAGTTTATAGGGGAACTTATATCTTGAGTGGATAATTCATTCAATGATAAGTGGTGACAATAAATAAGCATGATTAAATGCTTATGTTAACAATGTTGGCTCCTAGCTGTGTGAAGAAATGAAATAGGGCTTGATCATTAATAATATGATCTTGAGAACCTAAATGGTTATTTATGGAAAACCCTAACGGAGGGTGCTGATATGTAAGAGAAATCCTAACCCTAAAAAGGGAATAATGGTATTACTTTGTGTTGCATGGTGTTGATATGTAAGCATTATAACTATTATCATGAAGTACTAATGATGTAGGTATCATGAGACGATGAACATAGCCAGGTATGAGCTATGATGTTTCTTTTATTAAAGTTGCTAATGAGCCATAACATGCCTTGTTTCCTACTAAGAGGTAACAAGAGGTGAAATGAGATTTGTAAGCTATGTAGAATGTTGTGTAGCAAGAATCATGATTACCTTGGTCAGATGACCTAAAGGTATTAAGTTACCTAATAAGTGGTAACAAGTATTCTATGATCAACTGAGGGTTTGAATACTATTATTCTATAATCATGATGATGAACTTGTTAAGAAATGGAAATGTACTTGATGAGATGAGGGATTATGATCCCAATACTTTATTAAAATGTCAAACAATACTTGATGAAAGTATTACCCATTCTTTGTAGAAATTGTCATAATATTTAATGTTTGGAAACTTGTATGATGCTAAAAGAATATGGTAATACACTTAATTAATCAAGTGATATCATATAATGAAGTTTCCCTGGCCACAAATCCATCAGAATCAAAATTTGCTGAATGGTGAAACAAGTTAAACTCAAAATGCATATTTTTGAATATGTGGGGGTAATTGAGTAATTATATCCTTATACCTTATAGGGATGACTGTGTGTTATCATCTATGTATAGGATAGGTTGTGTGACATAACCTTGAAAAGAGTATGGCTATAGGCCAAGACTCCACAAGACAATACCATGCATTAGCTGTGTGATCTAAGCCTGAAGAGAGTATATGCTACGGCTATAACTCTATACTGAAGATGTCAATATACCCGGGCAAGCTAATTGCAGTTTGACACCTGATGTCTCTGCCATATAATCTTGTACTAACCGAGAAGGTTGATGTTACTCTTCTTAGCATATCCTAGAAGGATAAATGTTATACATGTACTTTAATTCCTCATTGAATAAGTATCATGCTGCTTTATCAAGTTATAGATGAAATGCTTTGAATAAGAATACTACTCTAATCTATTTAGACATTGATCTAAACTGCTTATCCTCTACTCAGTTTTATATTATTAAACTGCAATAATAATGTTTTTGGCGGAGAGTTATATCTCTCACTGGGGAAATTTACAATTGTCTCACCCCCGTGGGATCCACATTTTTAGGTGGACGCGGACGAGGAGGCAGGAATCCTTCAGTAGGTCAAGGACAGCAACGGTAGAAGTAGAAGTGAACGACAGTGATTTCTCAGGTGGAAACACTGGTTGTCATATCTTGTTATACGCATAGAAAGTCCTATGTGTCGTGTCTGTACTCTCAGGTCCTCGAAGCAATATTTAGTGCTTTTGAGACTTTAGCTTAGTGCCTCGAGATTTTATATTGCATGTGTATAGTTTAACAGGGCAGTTGATGCTTGTAATTCTTAGAAAAAGATGATACAGGACATGTACTTGTGAACTAGTATGTAATTAAATTACTTCAGTTCTTTATGAAAGAGTTTTTCCTATGTGTGGATCTCTTTGTAAAATGGTTTTAATTTTTAGTGATTTTTGGTAATCTGCTACTAACGAACACTTCTGCTTAAGTAGATCTTGTTTTTGTGATCTGTATGCCACAGTTATATGTGTAACTACATAATTTTTGTAATATAGAGTCAGTTGATTTTTATGCTAGAACCTGTAAATGATTAAAAGGAATTACTAGACACCATCTACAAACCAAATTGCATCCACTTCATAAGGATCAATCATACATGGCATAACAGAGATATATCTAGATTGGATTGGAAAATGGGCAATCATACAGGACATAATAACTCTTCCAATAGATAAAGCTAGTCTTATCTTGAGAATGATGCATCCACTATTGCTAATAAATAGTGCATGCACCCCTTTCTAGATGTCTGGAGGTATATCTCTTTCCAATGTGTTATTTTATAAACTACAAAGCACTAAACCGTGCAATGCAACCACTCTTTTTTTAAACGTCCAAACTGTTAAACACTTCAATTTACAGTGCAACTTGTTCCCACAGATTTACTACTTCCTTTTTCGCATGAACGCTCCCCTTCTAATGACTTACATGGGTTGTCTCTATGTAAATCTTGTGTTCCAAATCACTGGGTCAATGCATGTAGGGTATAAAAGATAGTTGAACACAAATAACATTGGTTCTGTATGGAAATATAAAGCAAAAGAAGAATCCAAATATACCTCCTGATTACAAAAAGGGAGCATAATTGTTTCTCTTAAGCCTAAATGTAAGATAAAGTTTAGGAGATTTGATTTGCAGGGAATATGGACACTTGAGGGATATTATTGGTCCACTTTTTTCTAGTAGGAAACAAATATATCGGTCACAAAATATGGGTAACTTTTATAAATGAAACTCAATTTAGTGGGAATCTATATACTTCATCCTGTAGCGTGGGTATAGATGAAAAATTTAATTGCAAATGAGTTACGATTATTTGATCGATTTCATTCCATTTTATGATTACTCAACTAGTAAATGGATTATTATGGTTTGGATATTCAAAATTTACAACTAATGTGGATGGGTGATGTGGACTGAATATTTCTTTTTGAATGTAAAAACTACTGCAGTAAAAGGGTAATTGTCCCTTTTGTATGACAACCACACATTGTATAACATGATGTTTTGTTCCTATGAGCTTCTTTTCATGACAAAAATCTGGTCATAATAATGTTATGAATTTTTCTATTGTTTACTTTTTGCACGGGGTTCTATTCTTTACGTTTTTTTGTCTAACCGAAATAGACAATCAACTATGCTTCCTAGAACTTCTTCCTAGTCAATCTCAGTTGAAAATAAGAAACTGTAAAGACCAAGACTCTACTATTAAACATGATAAACAAATACACCAATGTGTGGCAGCGGAAGAAATAAAACTTGACTTTATTCAAAATGTATAAAGAGTACATTATAAAAATTTTCCCAAATGGGGTACTGATGGAGCTTCCACTTACGTGGAATTGCATGCACCAACTAAAAATCGTAAAGATAGTAAGTCTTTAGGTTTAGCCTTGCTTATACTAGATAGAGAACTCCACCCACGTATGCTAAGATACGTGGAAGTCTTATCGTAGTATAGTTAAGGGTCGAATCCTCAGGACAATGGTCTTGTTGCAAGCAACAAGATGGAAAACGTTAGAATTTCACTTAGTCACTTAATAGTAGGCACTTAAATTGAAAGTTTGGTTTTGTCATTTTAACCTAAGAACATGTAAAGTAAAGAAAGCAAGTAAATCTAAGGAAGTTAAACAATGATAAAAGTCACTAGGGTGTGATCGGTTTTTCACCGCCACTACACATGGATCAACACATGCAAAGTAAAACATAACCTGGAAAAAGAGTTTAGTCAGTTAGTATCTTTGTAGACTTAGTTTCCTTTCGGAGAACTAACCACGATAAGTGCAGGAATGTTGCAAAGTCAGCCATCCCCGAACAAATGGTCAACTACATTGCATCATTCCCTTCGCAAAGTGTGTTCCTCGACTCATCAAGGTTGTACTTTCACACGTCAACTGATTCCATTTCATAGCATGAAAGTACAACGATGGGAGTGAGTATACTCTACTTCTTGAAAGACACTCCTAGATACCGAAATAGATTCATGGTGGATACATGCACCAAGAACCAACATACAAACGAGTTTCAAATCTAATAGTACAAACGTAGACAATTCATACTAAAAGATAAAAGATAACACAAGTTGATGATCAGGCAACATGCATTCATTAAACGTTTGATGTTAAACTGAAAAGATAAAAACTCTTATTACAAGCTATGGATTACATTTACATGATATGAAAACATGGGTAGCGGGGCTACTCCCCGCACCCTAGTGAAAGAGACTACTCGCTCATAACTAGGACAAAGAAGGAGGCAAGAAGAGAGAGAGAGAGCATCATCCCTACAAAGGAGAGAGGAAAGTCAACCCCTTGGAGAGAGAGAAATGATCCACCAGCTTCACAGGTTGTGCGATGATGAGATCTCCCTCTTCCCACCTTCTTTGGTGGAGAGAGAGAAATCAGCTTCGAGATGGAGTGTGGGTTTCAGACCAACAGCCCCTGGGCGGAGGATGGAAGTCGGATGTGCTCTGGAGCGATTGAGGCAGCCTTTGAACGTCTGAAAACTTCCCCCTTTTTGAGGACCCTTGGGGTCTTATTTATAGGCCTTAAGTGAAGTCCAAATGGTTTGGAGACCTTTTGGATCTCAAGACCGTTTGGATCTCAAGACCGTTTGGACCTCAAGACCATTTGGTTCTTAAGACCGTTTGGATTTCAAGACCGTTTGGATCTCAAGACCGTTTGCATCTCAAGACCGTTTGGATCTCAAGAACGTTTGGATCTCAAGACTATTTGGATCTCAAGACCGTTTGGACCTCAAGATCGTTTGGATCTCAAGACCGTTTGGATCTCAAGACTGTTTGGATCTCAAGACCGTTTGGACCTCAAGACCGTTTGGATCTCAAGGCCGTATGGCTTCATGCGGTCTCGGGACCGATTGGCTCCAGGCGGTCTTGGGACCGTGTGACTCCATGCGGTCTCAGGACCGATTGGCTTCATGCGGTCTTGGGACTGATTGGCTTCATGCGGTCTTGGGACCATGTGACTCCATGCGGTCTGGGGACCGGTTGGCTTCATGCGGTCTTGGGACCGATTGGCTTCATGCGGTCTAGGGACCGTGTGACTCTATGCGGTCTTGGGACCGATTGGCTTCATGCAGTGTTGGGACCGTGTGACTCCATACGGTCTGGATACCGATTGGCATCATGCGGTCTTGGGACCACGTGACTCCATGCGGTCTCGGGACCGATTGGCTTCATGCGGTCTTGGGACCAGTTGAGTCTTTTATGATTTTTTTGTGTCTTTTTCTACAAATATAAAGGGGAAAAGTTAGTCTAATAGTATATTTACAATAAGAGGGAATATTTAGGTATTATGTCTAATTATAATTAAGAAAAAGTGTGAAAAACTGAATAAAGGACTAAGATAACATCCCAAAATTGGAGGTTATCACCCCCCCTGACTTAGAGTCTAGCTTGTCCTCAAGCTAGATAGAGCTGAGGCATGTAATGGTGAGGTGATTTTATTTAGTTAAGATTTCCATAGTCTTGCTTCAGTTCTAAATTAGAGATCTCCTGAGGTCATATTAGAGCTTCTGCTTGCCTTAATTCTTTCAGGTATAGAGAGTTGTGCGGATCTCATGTTTCCTCTAAATCACGTAGCTCGTATTGGGACCACCTTTTTCCTAATGTTATTATGTGCATGTCATTGACTCTAATCAGCTTTGCACTTCTTTTGAAAACCTATCAGAAACTAGAGTGGTTATGAGGGTTGGCTAAGGGATTTTGTGTAACTCTCCCTTTTAGCGGGAGAGGGTTTATCTATGCTTTTAGGAACTCATAACTGGGCGCGACACATCTGCCTTCATGAGGGCAGCTGAATGTACCGGCCGGGCGAGCCCTTTATCAGCCTTTTCATATATTTGGAGACCTTAGGATCTCACTACCGGGCATGACACATCTTCCTTTGTGAGGGCAGCTAAATGTACTGGCCGGGTGAGACCTTTATCTGTTCTTCATATAAGTCCTTATGCATGGCACAACTCTCATGTTTTTATTCAATACTCTGGCTTTTATTTGAAAACTCATAGGCTTGGGATTTAAATATTTGGGTTTTTGGTTGGGCGGCCAAGCCTCTTTTATTAAAAAGAAGAAAGCTGTTCTTAGAATTTCCCAACATGCACTTATTTTCTGGTTGGTGGTCCACTTGCGAGGTTCCTTGATTTGGATTTCACTGATTTCCCTCCTATCCTTGAGAATATTTGTCTTGCTTCGGCTTTGATATTGACTTGTTGAAGAGTCTGATGTAGAACTAAAGCAAAATCATGAAAGTCAAGAGTGAAGGAAATTTATTAACTCGTTGTTTCATGCCTTTATGCTATCATTATTCTTATTCTTGAGGACTACTGGATTCTTAAGTCAACGGGGGTTGATCTTGATCCAAGAGGGATGCTATTCTATATGAGTCCGGTTTATTGTTAGGAAATCTAAAACAACAAAAAAAAGTGTAAAAGAATTTGTACAAAAAAAAAAGAGAAGGGAGAATTGAGAAGAAAGGTTTGTAGAAACGATACCTCACCCTTGTCCAGTGTACTCCCCCCCTAACTTATCACTCACTCTGTCCGTAGAGTGTCAAGGTGATAGGATGAGAAGGACAAGGACAAGGGCATCAGGGTTCTGTTAATCCTTTATATGCACCGTGTGTGCGGAGTAGGTTAGCAGCAAACTTTCCACACAGGGCGTGGTAATCCACATATATCATATCCCCTACTGGTCTTTGAAGGGCCATGATGGTGTACATCCAGTAGAGGACATGGAAGCCGCAGTCATTTGACTGGTGAATTTGCTGTGGAAATTTGTGGTTGAAGGTTGGGCGATGAAAATGTTCCTTGCCATAAGCCCTTGTATGCTGACTTAAAAAGGAAATTAATTTGTCAGCGCATTCCTTCGCCACTACCTCCGTGGGTGTCTTTGGTGTCACGACATAATTCCTCTGTCGTGGATTGTACTGGCTGTCAGAACTGTTATAGATTGTAGTTGTTCCTTCAGGTAGGTTTGTTGCCAGGAGCATCCAGTGCTCGTGATAAAGGAAGGGTAGCATGATGAATTTCGGCATTGTGTGTTGTAGAAAGGAGATCAACGCTTCAGTTGTTCCGAAGTTCTTTAGCTTTAAAAGATCATCCTTCATGTATGGGGACGCCATATATGTTGTGGGGTTATTTTGGCCGAGGAGAAATTGATAAGCGGCCATTAAGCTAACTGCGAGAGATCCTTTAAACTGTATAGTCTCTCGAAGTGTGTCTGCCATTATTAGAATGTCACCAGACGTGAATATGATGAAGCATAATTCAATGTCGGAGAGACCTTTGCAAGCACTGAGGTCAAAGTCCGGGAAAGTTGGTTCTATGGCAGACAAAGGATCAATGTCACTCTTTCTTTGTTTGGGAGTTGTGGCTGTCGCTTTGGATTTCTCCGACTCTTTCAAAGTTTGTCGGAAAGGTCACCTCTGCGGCCGTTGTATTGCTGAAAAAAGGTAACGAGGGACATCATCTGGTGCCATTGTCGGATCCTTGAAGAACCTTCTATCACAAATGAGCTCCATGGCATAACGTCCTCGCAAGGAGTGAAAATCTTCAACGACTAGATCAGCAAAAGGGATTTCTTGGTTCAACGCTTGGATGTGATGGATGGTGCAAAAAGCGCAGTCCCCAGATCCCTCAGCAGCTTGAACATGTGGGTTAATAATTTGGAACCAGGGTTGGCTCCAGTCTTGGCGGAGGGATGGGCGCAACCCAGATTAACTTGAGAAGCCTGAAAGGTATGCATCGTGCTTCACCTGCTTCTTCACCAGCAAAATTTATTGTACCGGCGGGTAGATAATTGTTGCAAAAATTATAGACCTTGGCGTCCCGAGCCTCGGTGTCTACAATCATAAAAAGCCAGTGGTCCGAAACTTGGAAGGGCACTGTGAGATAACGTGCCCGCCGTGCTAAACCAACACGCAACCGCTCGATGGATTTTACTCGTATATCTTTGTATAAAAGGCCGATAGATAGAGCAGGTGAGGCGTTAAAAACTAGTTGCTGCCTCTTAGAGCTTCTGTATACTTCTATACAGTTGGCGAGTAGGACACGAAAGATTGCCATTGGCATCGTGGACCGTGGTCGCAGGATGTTGCGGAAGTCTTCTCGTGTCAACTTGCGCTTTGTTTTTGTGTTATGAGAGATGATGTCTTCCCCCGCTTTTGCATTGTCGACAATAGTATTCAGTATAAAAATATCCTGAGCATCTAGTGTGGAGATGGTCGCCATATCTAAATCGTGCATTTTGTGCGGTAGAGGTGGTGGCGGGGGAAGCTCCTGCGCAGGAGGGGGGGAAGAAGGTTGTTCCAGGACTTCTGCATAGCCTTGTAGATCGTCATCCGAGTCAGAAGCAGAATCGAGTTCTTCATCCGTATCTAAACGCACTCGTTCTGACTCGTCCTGGTCATCAAGGAAAGGCACTGATATGTCAAGTGCAGAGAAAGGTTGAGTGGTTGTTGCGGGTGGGTATGCACTGGTTCCTAATAGACATTGGTGGAACTTAGTGAAAGCCACATTTTTAGCAGACTCCCCAATGGATACCAAATTAGAGTAGTCAAGGAATTGGTCCCCATATGATATGTTTACATTGTCGTTGTGTGTGGGTGACTTGGGAAGGTGTCCACCTTCTTGGTGAACTATGTCATAACCTTTTTGAGAAGGTTCTGCTTCTTGTCCAGGATCCTCTCCATCATCAGATTTGTCACCTAAGGAGGTAGTATCATTGTTAGAGTCGACAAAGGAGTCGGAGTCTTCTTCGTCGTCGTTATCGCCATCGTTGTCAGATGCTTTCTTTTCTGCTGCTTCTTGTTTGCTTTCATTTTGCACCGCCGATGGGTGGCTTGTAACTCATCGAATGCCACTTGCACATGCTCGTGTGTTTCGAGCAGTGCGTCGTGTGTTTCTTTGAGATTGGTATATCGGCCCTCGACGGAGAGGAGTCATGCTGTAAGATCTGTTACTTGAGCACATAGTTGCTGGATTTCATTATTTGTTGACTCCTCTTGGCGATCGTTTAGGTGCGTGAGGGTGCTGCTGATGGTGTCCAAGCACGTGCTAAGAGCTGCTTGTTGCTTCTTGAGCTTGCGGAGAGTCTCGGGCAGAGGTTGAGTCTGTGTAGAGATCTCATCGACTTGCTTAGTCATTGCTTCTTGCTGGTGCTTCACTCCAAGGACCAACGCAGGCAGGTTGTTGTAGTGGCTTTTGATGTGATCAACTTGCTTAGCCACCTCATCTTGTCATTGCTGAAAACCGTGGAGGATGTTGGGCAAGGCGCGATTCTGTTCGTCAATCGTGGCCACCTGTTTGGATAATCCCTGCACACAAGAAAAAATAGAATGTAAAATGTTAGAAGGATCGGTGAGGAGGTTTAGGATGATGTCAAATTGATGTTTGAATTCCTCACCGATATTGGAAAAGGGGACCCCAGAGGCGGAAGGGTGGGAAGGATGGGGTCTGCGTGGGAGGGTGGTAGTGTCTTACGGAAGAGGCACTGATGGTGCCGTGAACTGCGTGGTGACTATGGATGGGGTCACCAGTAGTGTCGGGGTAGTGGTGGATGTGAAAGGTGGTGGTATTTCAGGTGAAAGTGATGGATGTGATAGTGATGGGGGAGAGATTGTGGAGGTGGAGGGGAAAGTGGTAAAGTCGGGCGTATGGGTGGAGAAGGGGGTGTTGGTGTGTATGCCCTGAGAGCCAGTCATGGGATGATTGGTGGGATACATTAAGATTGATTTGATAAACATCAAAGGCAACCTTCCAATTCTTTCTGGTTCAGTCATATCAGATAGTGATAGAACATATTGAATGTCTAGAGAATGAAAGTACTCAATGATGTATGCTTTCAGGTTGAGGACCTGAATGATGAGATCATATGGATGCTAAGAGTTTGTACATTCTTGTTTTGTCCCTAGTCGGATGTCATTGTGGAAGGCAAATAGACAGCAATGACACACAAGACTAGATTATGGTGTTGGTTGATGACAGAATCTCATTAGTCATGATATAGAGATATCAAACCAAACACATAGGTACTTGTTAGAGCACAAGTGTACCGGACAGACCCACCGTGAGTTTGACACATGGAACCATGAGATGGTAGTCACAGTTAGTACTCACAGTGATGGTGGTGAGTGTGATTCTTTGACATGAAATCACTACACTCAACACATGTCGTTGGGCACACTTTGACATCATCAAACACAGTCTTGAAACATGGGTTGTTATAAAGGTGATGATTGGGTGGCTTTGACACATGGGGTTTTTGAGGGGTGAGTGATAGATATGGGATTTGTCCCTCCTGAGGGAGTTTGATATCCATGGCCACTTGATGAGTAGGATTGAGATAGGCATGCGCACGCATGTGTGAATCAGTATGTGATATTGATGTCATAAATATCTTGTTCAATCTACTCTGAGATCAAGAAAGTGAATGAACGTTGACAGGATGACTGTTCCATGCCTCGAGTTCTTTCAGGATATCATTGACAAAGGAATTATACATTTGCTGTAACACCATTCATAGATTGTAGGATGAAAGTTGTTCTCCAACTTTCTACTTTCACTTGGGTACCAATGATGTGTGACTAGGCACCGCTCTTTTCTTGTGAAGTCATAAGTGTTATGGACTTTCACTGCCAACGTGAAATGGACCTGCAGGGTCACACACATAGGATTTAACATGGAAGAGGAGTTTTGTCCACAAAGCAATGTTTAGATTGATTACTAAAGGAGTTTAGTAGTTCACTTAAACATTCAATCAGTCGATGGGTCAATATCATATGGTTCAAGGTGTTGGATGCATTGATTGGAGTATCGAATTGATTGAAATCACAATTGACTGATTTTGCCCAACCTGTGCTCCCAACCGATCGGCTGAGGTTGCTGAACCGGTCAGTTGGAGTGTCCAATCGATCGGCTCATGACCAGGTTGAAACGACCGGTTCAAGGGTTGAACTAATCGGCTCAACTGGTGCAACTGACCAGTTGGGAAAGTCATGTCGGCAAGATTTTTCCTTTGGTTTCAAATTGCCCAATTCGATTGGAATATTATTGGTATTTGATACCAATTGGGTAAGAAATAAGGAAAGTCTTTTTGAGCCAGATTAGGACCATGAACCGATCGGTTCAGGGCACCAACTGATCGGTTGGAGTGCCCCAAACGGTCGGCTCAGGTGCAACCGATCGGCTCAATGGCCGAACCGATCGGTTCAGCTATGAACCGATCATTTCAGGTTGCGAACCGGTTGCTTTTTGTGGAAAATCTCAAACCCTTCTACTGCTGTGTTTAGTCTCGTATTTCCCGGGATAGAGAACCCTATCCCATGACCCTCCTATATATATAGGGGTAGTGGAGGCTTCTCAAAGAACAACTCAGTGCAACCAGTTGCTCTGCAAAGTTGTCGTTCTCTCTGGTTTTGGTAACCCTGAGGGAGCCTGTGCAAGTGCTTCCCGCAAAAGGGAGGTGCAGCAAGGGAAGGACAACTACAGTTGCAACTGGAGGCAGGAGAGTGTGTTGGCGACTAGTATGTCAACAGGAGGGTGCGACTCCTTCCACTTCCTTGTGGGACAAGGAGTGTGGAGTTCCAGGTGGTCCGTGTGGACTACTACAGAAGCGGGAGGTCACTGCCGCTCAGGAGGACAACTGTCATCTGACAGTCTGGTAGGTGGAGGAGTCGTCAGTCCCGGTGCGACCAGGAGCTACACAGACACCGTCCAAGACCGGAATTGAAGACTGCGCATGGCGCGAGGTATTGTCGCCAAGCAAGCCTTGGGACAAGGTATGATTCCACAAACCATACTTTCCTATTATATAGAAGTTGACGCGTTTCCTCGTGCTGGGTTTGGGGGAGAAAATTTTTTGTTTCCGCTGCCTTCTCTGCCTCCCTAAAACCTAATAGTGGTATCAGAGCCACGTCAACTGCTCTATGTTTTAGGAATATCGATATGATCAATTTTAGTTTGTCGCCTTTACTTATTGCATACGATGCGAATAATATCGGCTTTATGCATGTCCAATCCTAAATCCACAAATCCCAAATTACATATATGATATGTATTATTAATGCACTCGATACGCGTCGCCCTTAAATGAGTTTTGTGGTGGATGTGTGTAGCATGATTATGGCCTATAAACCCCTATCTGTGTGTGGTTGTTTGTAGTTGCTTGCATCTCGGTATGTGCACCGATCTTCCCTCTCTTATTCCTGATGTAACTCGAAATAATTCGAGATTCTTTCCTACCTTTTCTCCCCCCGAATGTAACTCAGGGTTTCCCTTTTTAAAGCAATGTAATACATAGGATAGATTTTTTATTTCATGTTATGTCGAAGACCGGCGGACATCAAGACGACAGCTGAAACGATCGGTTCAAGGCGTGAACCAATCGGTTGACGTTCCAGACGGTCAGTTCAAGGAGTGAACCGATCGGTTGATGACCGATCGAGGAGCGAGACGACCAGGTGGCGGACATGACGAGATGCACGACGTCCAGGCGAACCGATCGGTTGGAGGAGCCAACCGATCAGCTGGTGGCACCCAGACGACCGGCTGGAGAGTACAGATCATTCATGTGATGAGTTGATCAACTCGGATGGCAAGGCACATATGTTCATCTTGTAAAGGTTGCATGTGATGTTGACCTAGATGACCGCGATTCCTCTTGGCTCGAGGAATCACATTAGGATGGCCATAATCATCGCTTTTATCGTTTGTGCATGTTTTCTGTGGGATATAGCATGTATATGATACATACTATGTATTGTGGTGATTGGATATGTATATGTATATAAAAACCAAGTCCCTCATTAAAATATTAAGTTTTAGATGCCTTCCAAATGCGACACACGTGAAAAGCTTGATCGACCAAGTGTGGGCACGCCCTAGAGTGGTGCACCATCTATCTCGTGGAAGCGTGAAGGATGAATGTGTGGGTCTGCCCTAGCAGGGTGCATATTCATCGTGTTTGCTTTGGGTAGGACTTAACAAGGTGACCTAGATAGGATCTAGCACCTTGAGGCATGGAGATGTTCATGGCAAGGAGTTGTATATGACATCTTATCAAGAGTTGCATATGATGCAATTGGCAAGAGTTGCCTACCTGAGAGATCTAAGTTGTGGGCGATCAGCCCTAGCTGACTCATGACTTAGAGGATTTCAGGATCTTGCCCACTAGAAGGTTGTACGCTGCAATCTTTCGAATTGATGGTGAGGGCTATCAATTTGAAGTAAAATAGTGGGAGCGATAATTAATTAAAGGCCTAATTATATTGTCAAACTTTCAAATCAATCAAATAATCAAAATGAGTTTTGGACTAAAATTGCATATTTCCTTTTGTAGTTCAAATGGCAACAAACAACAACAAATTTTCTTTGTGACCGGTCCTTGACAAGGACAAACTAAATGGGACGAACTTCCATGAATGGTATCGGACATTGAGAATTGTTCTCACTCAAGAGTGAAAGCTTTATGTCCTGGATAATCCAATTCCAGAGGAACCCTCTCCTAATGCACCAACAGTAGAAAGGGATGCTTACAAGAAGAATGCTGATGATGCCATTGATGCTAAGTGCTTGATGCTATGTTCAATGAACCATGAGTTGCAGAGACAACATGAGAACATGGGTGTCATAGAGATGATTCAACATCTCAGGAACATGTATGAAGATCAGGCACGACAAGATAGATACAATGTTTCTAGGGCGCTGTTCAAGTGCGTCATGATAGAAGGAGATCCAGTTGGTCCTCACACACTCAAGATGATTGGGTATGTGGAGAACCTGTAGAGATTGGGATTTCCACTGAGTCAAGAGATGGCTATTGACGTGATACTGCAATCGTTGCCAGAATCATACAGTCAGTTTGTGATGAACTACAACATGAACAACTTTGACAGGCCACTGTCAGAGTTGTTGGGCATGTTGAGGACAGTCGAGATACAGATGAAGAAGGACAAGCCTAAGGCTGTAATGGTGATCACAAGCAAGAAAGGCAAGTCCAAGCGCAAGGGCAAGGGAAAATCTAAGAAAGGTTCTGATGCTAGCCAGGAGTCCAAGCCGTCTTCAGCTCTCAAGGCCAAGGGAGGCGTGACCAAGAAAGGAAATTGCCACCACTGTCAAAAGCCAGGACATTGGAAACGGAATTGTCCTCTCTATCTGGAAGAACAAAAGAAGAAGGAGGCGACTGAAGCCTCTACTTAAAGGTGTCATGAAAGTAAACTTGTAACACTTTTTGAGGTATATGATACCAAGATGTAAAGTGTAAAGCACTCATAATTGGGGCAAGTGTTGCCGCCATAGATAGGAGTACTTTAGTTTATTTTCAGCCTATAAGGCATGTAATATAGTTATGAACTGCTATTTCATTTTGCTAATAGATAGAAACACTTTATTTTTGCATATTGTATGACAATGATGGCAATTAATAAAGTTGATGTTTCAATCTTAAAAGATATGATATTTGTGGAAAGGCCTTATTTATCTTGTGCTATTGGATATGCATAAGATAAAATGATACCTAAAGGTTATAGATAACTCAAACAATCGAATTAGCATCAATCATGAGACATTCATTTCTAGTTTCCATGTGATGGATAAATCTAGACTCTTTTGGTTAGAGAACCAGTAAGAGACATGAATATCTTAGACATGATTAATCAATCTTCACTAAAGGTAGTGGGAGAATGATTATCCTATAAGGTATAATACATGTGATGTATTTACATACCTATTGGAACAAATGCTAATACTTCAAATGGTGTTTAGAGAAATACCAATATGAATATCTTGAAGCGTTCAAGATTATCATAGATGAAGTACAAGTTTGGTAAAGTGTTAATTCATGATGAGATCAATGAATGAAATACTTGGACTAAATGTTTGAGATCCTTTTGAGTGATTATGATAGTGTATCATAGTGAACTCATGATTAAGGCATGGTGATGTCTAAATGAAGAAGGAATCATACTCTAAGGAGTTAGAGAATGATTGTCAAATAACTGAATTCTTATTAATAAATGAATACCCCACACTAATAAAAGAAATTAAGAATCAAAAGGGTTGTGAGTTCTCATATCTTTAACGGATACACCTCAATTATCTATGTGATGAGTTGTTCATGTGATGAGTCAACTATCTAGATGAATATGAGGAACCAAATTTTGAGTTATGATTTATGATCATTACATCCTAAATGATTTCCATGTAAACCATAAGGTATGACCTTGATGGTAGCACTCATTGGATGAAATCCATAAGTGCAAATGAGTCTTAAATGTTAAGACACATGGATAACATTTGACAAGGATGATGCTTGTTGATTGCAACTTAATGACTAAGGCATTTGGCATATGGATACTAAAACCGCATTCCTATGTGGAATAAAACAAGGATGTGTATGTGACACAACCTATAAGGTTTATGAATCGACTAATGCAAATGAAGTCTATAAGTTACAATGGACTAATCAATGTGATTGATTGAGTACAAGCAACTCAAAATTGGATCTTTACATTGATGATATAGTCAAAGGGTTTGACTGATATGTCAAAGATAAAGAAAGGATCTCTGATTTAGTGGGAGCGTGTTCACATTCCACATGTTGATGTGAAATGGAAATGTTTTAGATTGGAAATACAAAAGTGGAAATTATCCTTAAGGAAGATAGAGATGTTTCCTATGTGATAGGAATAGAGATCTATAGAGATAGTTCTCGAAAATCTCTTGACCTGAAAAGAGAAAGCATACATTGGCAATCTGCACTGAAGGGTTCAGTATGCAAAGATTCAGTGGGAGAAAACTTGTCCATGTTACATGGAGTTAGTATCCCAAGGCCAAGTGTCCAATTCTTATGAAGAATATGAACTCTAAGAATAGATATGATCTATCATGTACGTAATCATCCCATTATCTTGCATGGCAAGAACAAAATGCATTCATCATCTTGTATGTATAACATAACAATATGATATGCTCATCCTGATAACTCGTATGTGGGACATGACGAGTGGATGTCTGTCTACTTCCAGTAAGGGTTACTAGAATACCATGAGAACTTGATAAGTACTTGAGAAGTACTAGTTCTATGGAGATAAGGAAGAGTTCGATGTAAAGAGTTACATTGATGTGAACTTCCGAAAGGATAAAAAATTGATCGCAAAACATATATATAGGATATATAAAAGTGAAAGTTTGTTGATAATTGGAAGTGTTCCAATAAAACCATTTAAAAGGAAATGCCAAGCATCTATATAGATCTGGAAGTTCATGAGATGAACTTATAAGACATTCTGCTCATTGATGACAAGCTTGAAATCCTTGATCATGCAATGTGGCTAAAGGTTAGCAAGGAATACTAGATCAAATATTACGGAAACTCCATCTCATACGTGTGACGTACAATGAAGAGATGAGAGACATGCAATTACACTGACTTTGGCAAGGTGTTACCATTACTCACTATGTTGGCACTGGAGTAGAATGACATGTGTGACATGTTTGAAGATCACTATGAATATGATTCAAGGGTGATTGGCTCACAGTGCAAGTGGGAGTCTGTTGGTGTGTATGCCCTGAGAGCCAATCATGGGATCATTGGTGGGACACATTAATATTGATTTGATAAACATCAAAGGCAACCTTCCAATTCTTTCTGGTTCAGTCATATGAGATAGTGATAGAACATATTGAATGTCTAGAGAATGACAATACTCAATGACGTATGCTTTCAGGTTGAGGACCTGAACGATGAGATCATACGGATGCTAAGAGTTTGTACATTCTTGTTTTGTCCCTAGTCGGATGTCATTGTGGAAGGCAGATAGACAACAATGACACACAAGACTAGATTGTGGTGTTGGTTGATGACAGAATCTCATTAGTCATGATATAGAGATATCAAACCAAACGCATAGGTACTTGTTAGAGAACAAGTGTACCGGACAGACCCACCGTGAGTTTGACACATGGAACCATGAGATGGTAGTCACAGTCAGTACTCACAGTGATGGTGGTGAGTGTGATTCTTTGACCTAAAATCACTACACTCAACACAAGTCGTTGGGCACACTTTGACATCATCAAACGTAGTCCTGAAACATGGGTTGTTATAAAGGTGATGATTGCGTGGCTTTGACACATGGGGCTTTTGAGGGGTGAGTGATAGATATGGGATTTGTCCCTCCTGAGGGAGTTTGATATCCATGACCACTTGATGAGTAGGATTGAGATAGGCGTGCGCACACATGTGTGAATCAGTATGTGATATTGATGTTATACATATCTCGTTCAATCTACTCTGAGATCAAGAAAGTGAATGAACGTTGACAGGATGACTGTTCCATGCCTCGAGTTCATTCGCGATATCAGTGACAAAGGAATTATACATTCGCTATAACACCATTCACAGATTGTAGGATGAAAGTTGTTCTCCAACTTTCTACTTTCACTTGGGTAGAAATGATGTGTGACTAGGCACCGCTCTTTGCTTGTGAAGTCATAAGTGTTATGAAATTTCACTGCCAACGTGAAATGGACATGCAGGGTCACACGCATAGGATTTAACCTGGAAGAGGAGTTTTGTCCACAAAGCAATGTTATATTGATTACTAAAGGAGTTTAGTAGTTCAATTAAACATTCAATCAGTCGATGGCTCAATATCATATGGTTCAAGGTGTTGGACGCATTGATTGGAGTATCAGATTGATTGAAATCGCAATTGACTGATTTTGCCCAACCTATGTTCCCAACCGATCGGCTCAAGTGTTGAACCGGTCGGCTGAGGTTGCTGAACCGGTTGGCTGGAGTGTCCAACCGATCGGCTCATGACCAGGTTGAAACGACCGGTTCAAGGGTTGAACCGATCGGCTCAAATGGTGCAACTGACCAGTTGGGAAAGTCATGTCGGCAAGATTTTTCCTTTGGTTTCAAATTGCCCAATTCGATTGGGAATATTATTGGTATTCGATACCAATTGGGAAAGAAACAAGGAAAGTCATTTTGAGCCTGATTAGGACCATGAACCGATCAGTTCAGGGCACCAACCGATCGGTTGGAGTGCCCCAAACGGTTGGCTCAGGTCCAACCGATCGGCTCAATGGCCGAACCGATCGGTTCAGCTATGAACCGATCATTTCAGGTTGTGAACCGGTTGCTTTTTGTGGAAAATCTCGAACCCTTCTACTCCTGCGTTTAGTCCCGTATTGCCCAGGATAGAGAACCATGTCCCATGACCCTACTATATATATAGGGGTAGTGGGGGCTTCTCAAAGAACAACTCAGTGCAACCAGTTGCTCTGCAAAGTTGTCGTTCTCTCTGGTTTTGGTAACTGTGAGAGAGCCCGAGCAAGTGCTTCCCACAAAAGGGAGGTGCATCAAGGGAAGGACAACTGCAGTTGCAACTGGAGGTAGGAGAGTGTGTTGGCAACTAGTACGTAAACAGGAGGGTGCGACTCCTTCCACTTCCTTATGGGACAAGGAGTGTGGAGTTCCAGGTGGTTCGTGTGGACTACTACAGAGGCTGGAGGTCACTGCCACTCAGGAGGACAACTGTCATCCGACAGTCCGGTAGGAGGAGGAGGAGTCAGTCCTGGTGCAACCAGGAGCTGCACAGACACCGTCCAAGACCAGAATTGAAAACTACGCATAGCGCGAGGTATTGTCGCCAAGAAAGCCTTGGGACAAGGTATGATTCCACAAACCATACTTTCCTATTATATAGAAGTTGACGCGTTTCCTCGTGCTGGGTTTGGGGGAGAAAATTTTTTGTTTCCGCTGCCTTCTATGCCTCCCCTAAAACCCAACAGGGGGAGCCTAAAGGGAAAAGGGGTGAAGAAGAGGATGCGGGTGGTAGTGTAGTTGTGGGGAAAAAAGGAAGGGTGGTGGATGTTGGAAAGGTGGAAGGTGGTGAGGTGGTGGCGGTGAGCTCAGCATTTAGACTCATAATGAAAGAGTCTAAAGATGAGGTGGTGATGTGATCGTCGGGAAGGGGGTTGTCTTCTGGATGTGGTTTGGAGGTTGGTGTCCCCGACAGCTGTTGTGCCTACAACTGCCTTCTGGAAGGTCATTTTACAGGTATTTTTGATGATCGAGTTGCGGGGGATGTGATACTTAGCTCCGTCTGTCCCACTTTTGCTTTCTTTTCGGTTATTTTAACCAAAGCTAAGAGTTGTGTAAGCTCCTCGTCAGAGAAGAGGAGCTTTTCTGTGTCATAATTTGCGAGCTCCGGAAGCGGGAGGAGAGTTCTGGAAGATCTGACTGTAGGGCACAAGATATAATATAACTTCACATCCTTTTCCTTAATGATGTAGGAGTTATTAAAGGTTTGTTCGTTGGTCAGGATGTCGCCCTTTATCTGCTTGCAACTTTGTAGAAGCCTATCCATCTTGAGATATTTGATGATGGATGTGATATGACCCCCATGCAGATTTCTTTCCCCAGGGCATATGTAGATAACTTTTGAATCATAATACGTCCAATGTTGACTGGAATCCCATGTAGGACTGACCAGAGGACAAAGAGATCTGAAGTGATGACATTTCCGCCTTCTGTCCTGGGGAAGAATGCGCCGGTAAGAATTTTATGTAGTGTGCACACTAAATCAAATTGTATGTTTGAGGCTTTGCATGTTTTTGCATTGTAGTTGGGGATTCCTGTCAGGGACTTCCAAAAGTTATGTCTGTTAAACTGGGGATTCTCAGTTCCAACAGCTTTGGCTTTCTTGAGCTGCTCCTGGTTGTCTATAAAAATTTTGTCCAACATGTTTTCGGTGATGACAACCTTGCTTCCAAAGAGTTTGGTGACCAGCCTACAGTCACCTCCGTCCCTTGATCTGTCCATGATGTCGATCGCTTCTTTAGCAAGGAAGGTGAAGAATTCAGTAGTATGCTCGAGAAAAGAGGGTTCAGGGACAAAACATAGTTTGGAAAGATTTGCATTGTCAAGAAGTGTGAGGATTCTGCCATAAATCCCCATTTTTAGTAGTACGCTTGAGCAAACGTACTTTGTGGGTTTGAGGATTTTGTCAGTGGACTGGATGGTGTGGATGAAAAGGTATTCTGGTGGTGGTGCGGTGGTGGTGATAATTGAGAAGACGGGGGTAGTGATGGTGGTGGTAGGAGGGGGAGGGGTAATGGTGGTGGTAGTGGTTGGTGGGACATACCCAGCTAGGGTTTGTTCCATTGCAGTGGCAGGGCGAACTTGTTTTCTTGCCCGTTTCTTGGAGGGTTGTCCAGTGGCGGTGTCCTGGACCTTTCGTTTCCCCTTTGATTTTTCAGGAGGGGACTCATCCTCAGGGTTTGGCTCGTATTCTGAGCCTTCATCATCATCGGAAGAAATTTCAATTTCTTCTTCAGGTGCCTCATCTAGGCATTTGTTGAGGCGACCAAGGTCCCACAAGACCTCCATGATTTTGACATTTGGCAGGGCCTTTCCAGTCCTGTTGTAGTCATCTATGATCTTCCGGAGTTTGGCCTGATCTACCCTCAGTTGCTCATTGGTCCAGATTGGAGCGTCGTCAGATCCGGTGGCCTCCTTTGCTGGTGATGCCATATCTGCAAAATGGAGAATCATGAGTTAGAACAACATGTTTAGAAAAATTTGGATTTTATTTGTATTTATGTGGTTTTAGAGATTGTGGAAAGCCAAACGGTTTGAAGACCGTTTGGCTCCAAACGGTTTGAAGACCGTTTGGTCCCAAACGGTTTCAAGGTCGTTTGGTTCCAAACGGTTTGCAGACCGTTTGGAAGGCGAAACGTCGGGTAACAGCCGGCGAAGGGAATGCGGAGGCGCCAGCGATGAAGATGAAGGCGGCGATGGAAGGAGCCGACGGAGATAAAGAGGATTGCGGCGGAGCCGGCAGTGATGGAAAAGAGGGCGGAGGGTGCCACGCCGGCACCGTAGATGATGACGAAGGTGAAGAAAGTTGCGGAAGTGAAAAGTTTGGACATTTCTGTGGTGGCAACTGCAGGCGTTGCAATGGTGGGTGGACTACCTTGTGGCTATTGGTGGAGACGAAGACGGAGAAGCAGAGAGTGGTGTTACAGAGGTGAGGTCGCCATGAAGAAGCATGGAAACCAGGTCGACGGAGGCGAGCTACGCGGGAGCAGGGGAAATAGACACAATGGAACAACCTTTGCACAAAGGTTTGAGAAAACTCGAGAGTCGAAGAGAAGGAGGGGGCAGGGTTTATATTTATAGGAAACGGGGGTTGACCAGATAAAAACCCTAGGTTAAACGGTTTAGCGACCGTTTGGACTCCAAACGGTTTGAAGATTATTTGGTCCCAAACGGTTTGAAGACCGTTTGGTCCCAAACGGTTTTAGGACCGTTTGGTAGGGTTAAGGTCAAATGGATTTTTATATTTTTTTGTTTGTTTTGGTTATGTGAATTTTTTATATTTTCATTTTTTTTGTATTTTTATGTTTGTTTTGGTTATGTGAATTTTTTTTAATATTTTCATAAGATAAACCTAGGGTAATTAAAAGAACGGAAAATGAAGGAAGAAGCTGAAATCTTAGGTTGCCTCCCAAGTAGCGCCTGGGTTTTACGTCGCTGGCTTGACAAAGTTGTAATGTTGTTATGCTGACGACATGGCATCTTTGATTTCAATGGTTTGTCTTGGCATTTTGTCTGTCGGAGTGTAGTATTTTTTTAAACGATGACCGTTGACCGTCCTTTCTCCGCCATTGTTGTCGACCATTATGACAGCTCCAGTTGGATATATATTCTTTATGGAGAAGGGTCCGTACCATTTTTTTCTGAGTTTTTTGGGGAACAACTTGAGCTTGGAGTTGAAAAGGAGCACTTTGTCGCCGATGGCGATGTCTTTCCTTTTAAGATGACTGTCGTGCCACATTTTAGTTTGCTCCTTATAAATCCTAGCACTTTGATAAGCGGTCATTTGGAGTTCCTCTAGCTCCTGCAGCTGGAGTTGTCTATTTTCTCCGACACTTTTGAGATCGAAGTTTAGTTGTTTGATGGCCCACCGGGCTTTGTGTTCCAGTTCTACTGGAAGATGGCATGACTTCCCGTACACCAAACGGAACGGGGTTGTCCCGATTGGTGTTTTGTAGGCTGTTCGGTATGCCCAAAGGGCATCAGGAAGTTTGGTGGACCAATCAATGCGGTTTCAATTAACTATTTTTTCGAGGATCGCCTTTAATTGTCTATTTGATATCTCGACCTGACCACTGGTCTGTGGATGGTAAGGCGTTGCTACTTTGTGGTTGACTCCATACTTTTTCAACAGGGCTTCAAAACTTCATTCCAGGAAATGGGTCCCGCCATCTGATATGATAGTTCTGGGGACTCCAAATCTTGGGAAAATGATATCTTTGAATAATTTAATAACTGGTTTGGAATCGCTGGACACAGTGGGTATAGCTTCGACCCACTTTGAGACATAGTCCACCGTAACCAGGATGTAAGAGAAGCCATAGGAGGAAGGGAAAGGGCCCATATAGTCTATCCCCCACACGTCAAAAAGCTCGATTTCTTGCCACATTGTGAGGGGCATTTTGTCCCTTTTGGATATGTTGCCAGAAAATTGGCATTTGTTGTAAGCTTTCACAAAATCGTAGGAGTCCTTTGCTATGGTGGGCCAGAAGAAGCCTGATTGAAAAACTTTTATAGCGGTTTTCTTTGCACTCATGTGCCCCCCCGTGGGTCATGATTGACAATGTTCTAGGACGGGGGTAATCTCTTCTTCTGGCAAGCAACGACGGAAAAGTCCGTCAGCACATAGGTGAAATAGGTAGGGTTCATCCCAATAATATTGCTTTATATCATGGAGAAATTTCCTTTTTTTGTGGTAAGAAGCAGAGGGGTGAATGATCCCAGTAGCTAGATAATTGACAATATCCGCAAACCAAGGGAATCCATGGGTAACCTTCATTAATTGGTCGTCAGGAAGAGAATCTCAGATGGGGATTTTGTCTTCATCTTCCACTTCAATACGGATGAGGTGGTCGGCTACAATGTTTTCCACCCCGCTCTTATCTTTAATTTCTAAATCAAATTCCTGAAGCATCAACACCCAGCGGATAAGTCTGGGTTTGGCATCTTGAATCAGGTATCGAATGGTGGAATGGTCGGTGTAAACGATAACCTTGGATCCAATCAAATAAGAGCGGAATTTCTCAAACACGTAGATGACAGCCAGGAACTCCTTCTCTGTGGTAGTGTAGTTCTTCTGTGCTTCATCTAGCATTTTTGATGCGTAGTAGATAACATAAGGTTTCTTGTCGGTCCGCTGTCCTAACACAACCCCTATGGCGTAATCGCTAGCGTCGCACATGATTTTAAAAGGTAGAGACCAATCTGGGGCTCTCAGAATAGGTGCAGAAATTAAAGAATTTTTGAGAGTTGAGAAGCTTTGCATGCATTCTTGGTTAAAGATGAACTCAGTATCTTTTCTTAGGAGTTGGGTCATGGGTTTTTCTATTTTTGAGAAGTCTTTAATAAATCTCCTGTAGAACCCCGCATGACCCAAGAAAGCTCTTACTCCTTTTATATCTTTCGGTGGCGACAACTTCGAGATAACATCGGTTTTTGCCTTATCAACCTCGATCCCTATGTCACTCACGTTGTGCCCGAGAACGACACCTTCAGTTACCATGAAATGGCATTTTTCCCAATTCAGTATGAGGTTCGTTTCCTCGCATCGTTGTAAGACTTGTCCAAGGTTGATTAGGCAGTTATCGAATGAATCTCCGTAAATTGAGAAATCATCCATGAACACTTCCATTATGGATTCTGTTAATCCTACGAAAAATAGCTGACATACACCTTTGGAAGGTAGCGGGTGCGTTACATAACCCGAATGGCATTCTTCTAAAAGCATAGGTTCCAAAAGGGCATGTGAAGGTAGTTTTCTCTTGGTCTTCCGGGTGTATGGGAATTTGGTAGAACCCGGAATAACCATCAAGATAGCAGAAGTATTTCTGGTGGGCTAGGCATTCTAGGACCTCATCGAGAAAGGGAAGAGGGAAGTGATCCTTCCGTGTGGATTTGTTCAGCTTCCTATAGTCGATACACATCCTCCACCCCGTCACCGTCCTAGTGGGTACTAACTCAATTTTGTCATTAAGCACGACAGTAGTGCCTCCCTTTTTAGGAACTACTTGGACGGGGCTGACCCACTGGGAGTCTGAGATCAGGTAGATTATGCCAGCTTTTAGTAATTTAAGGACTTCCAGGCGAACCACCTCTTTGAGATTAGGGTTCAGCTTCCTCTGATGTTCGCGTGATGGCCTAAATTCTTCGACCATGGGTAGTTTGTGCATGCATAGAGCAGGATTTATACCTTTCAGGTCAGTTATCTTATATCCAATGGACTTTTTGTGTTTCTTTAGTTCATCCAGAAGTATTTCTTCCTGGTTTTCTATTATGGTGGAACTAATGATGACCGTGCATAATTTTTCCTCATCCAAGAAGGCATGTTTGAGTCCCATGGGAAGAGTCTTCATCTCAGGAGCCTTAGGTGGCTCAGTTGCTTCTGTAATAGTGACAGCTTTGAGTTCTTCAAAGGTGGTCGTTGGTGCTTCTTCGGCCTTCTCTAAGTGTTGCAGACACTGTTGAACCAACTCATTTGTAGAGAATTCAACTTCTGGGTTGATTAGGACATTTTCTAGCTCGTCTGATGGCTCAGAAATTTCTAATTGAGACATTTGTTGTATTGCGTCTAGGAAAAAGACCTCCTCTTGGATGCTGGGGCCTTTCATGCTATTAAGAACTCAAAATTGAATTGCTTCTTTTCCGAGTCTCAGAAGGATGGTACCGGCTTCAACATCGATAAGCGCCCTGGCAGTAGCGAGGAAAGGTCTGCCGAAAATTATCGGGTATCTCAGATCTTCTTTGATATCCATGATGACGAAGTCACACGGGAAGTAGGCATCCTTGCCTATCCTTACTGGAATATCTTCAATGATCCCCAGAGGTGCGGTAATGGTGGATTCAGCTAATTGAATTGTCATTGCTGTAGGCAGCAATTCGGTGAAACCTAATCGTTTGCACATAGAATAGGGAATAATGGATATGCTGGCCACTAGGTCAGCTAATCCCTTTTTGGTAGATGCATTTCCAATGCAGCGTTGAATTCCGAAAGAACTTGGATCCTTCTTCTTCTTTGGCATTTTATTGAGGATGATGTCAGAGGTGGTCTGGGCAAGCTTGACAGTTTCTTGCTCCTCAGTGATGTACTTCCTTGATAACAAAGTTTTGAGGTATTTTATCCAAGCGGTACCTCAGAGAGAGCATCAAGGAGCGGGATATCGATGTAAAGTTTCTTCATCACCTCCTTGAATTTTTGGAACCTGGTGTCCATCTTCATTTCTCGCAGTCTACCTGGATATGGGATCCTTGGTTTATATTGCAGGATTTCTGGCTCAGTAGACACTTGTTCTTTATCTTTGCTCTTTGTGCCTTCTGTGGACTTCTCCGTTCCTTGCTGCGGGCTCTCATTCGTCATAAAAGGAGGTGTATCATCATTATCAAGAGTGATTCTTGTGGTTTCATGAAGAGTGCATCCCGATCTCGTAGTAACAACATTCAACTGTTCATGCCTATTCTGTCCATGCTTAGGGTTCAATTCAGGCTGCCCTGCAAATGTGCCAGCTGGAGGCTTCAGTTGTACAGCAATCTGGGCAAGCTGAGATTCTACTGCCTTTTGCTGCGCTTGTTGATTAGCGAGCATAGTTGTTGGGATTGCAGCATCTGCCTTATTAGGGTCATTTCATCTTCTGGTTGAGAAGGAGTTTTTTTCTGAGGAAGTTGCGGCTGACCTTGTTGAAGTTGTTGTGGAGGCAGCGCTAGCTGAGGTTGCTGCAACTGGGGGTGCAGCTGTGGGTGTAGAGGAGGATTGTATACTGATAGTAGACAGATTGGTTCCTGGGGTAGTTAGTTCTCGGGAAGTTATTCTTGGGGTTCCCTTAATTTTAATTAAAATTGTTGGGGAATCCAGGTGGTAACCTACTAGAGGATCCTCCTTGTGTCTGGTGTTGTGGATTTGTAGTCCCAGCAGGGTTCCCATATTGGAATCCTGGGTGGTTCCTTGGCTGATTAGGATTATAATAGATTTGTCCAGGAATGGAATGGATAGAGTTTACTTCATCTGGCAGTTGTTCTTCAGACTGGTCAGTGATAGGTTCACATTGTTGTGGTGGTGGATGCAGATCCATCATCACATTATAAAGCATACCGCATGAAAGGGTTGGATGGTCAGATGCATGACAGGCTTCACATGTTCCTATGGAAGCCTTGACTTGTTGAACCAGAGGACTTTTCTTCTTGTCAAACTCTCCAAGAGAAGTTTCAAGAGCTTGTTGCTTATGAGCTATGGTTTTCAAGGCTTCAGCAATTTCCTTCATCTCTATTGATTCTTCAACTTTATAGACCTTGAGGATTCCTTTGCTAGATGATCGTCCCCAGTTGGACTGATTCTCGGCTCTGAGTGTAACTATTTTCCAGGCATCCTCATAATTTTTTCTCATAAAGTTTCCTCCATATGAGGAATCCAAAAATTGTTTTATGTCATCACTCACTCCCCGATAGAAGGTTTCTATCAATTGGTTCTGGGAGATTCCATGATGAGGGCACTTTTGTAAAAGCTCTTTGAACCTTTCCCATGCTTCAGCAAGTGATTCTCTGGGAAGTTGAGAGAAGTGATTAATCTGCCCCCTAATCTCGTAATTCAGTGAAGGGGGGAAGAACTTCTCCAAGAACTTTTCTTCCAGGGGAGCCCATGTGGTGATTATTGGCTCTCTGTCAAGTGAGTTATACCAGCTCAAAGCTCTCCCAGATAGAGTGAAGTGAAATAGATGAAGCATTATTTCATCAAAGGCAACTCCGGCTTGCGGGACCAGTCGTCATAGTGCCTTAAACCTTTTCAGATGATCCATGCAGTCATTTCCAGAACCTCCAGAGAACGAGATGCCTCGTATGATCTAAATCCATTGGGTTCGAATCTCAAAGTTGGGAATGTTGATGATCGGAGGTCGGACCGGATGGTTGTCTTCATAGTTCTTTGGGACAGCATAATCCCTCAGCTACTTGTTCCTTAGTTCCAACTGAGCAGCTTGGTTTGCTGCCTCATTTTCAGCTCTGATGCGGGCCTGTTCTTCCGCACGAATCTCTGCTTGGATCTGAGCACGAGTCTCAGCGATGAGTTGTGCTCTTTGAGCGGCGATGGCGGTGTTGACCCTCTCCACACCAATGCAGCCTGGCATTGATCTTCAGCCATTTGCCTGGCTCTTTGGCGATTGAGTCTAATGCGGCGATGGAACCTTCTCTCTACCTCAGAGTCATACTCTGGATCAGGGGAGAATCCGCGATTATGTGATGATTGCATACACGTTTTCTACCTGAGTAGAGAAAAGAAAACACCTTTTAGATAATGGTAAAGATATAATGGTTTCAAAAAGATATAGACTAATGATTAAAAGAAAGTGTAAAATCCTAACCAACTAGAAAGATACTAAATGAAATTAAAATGTTCCGTGTCCCCGGCAACGGTGCCAATTTTTGATGGAGCTTCCACTTACATGGAATTATGTGCACCAACTCAAAATCCTAAAGATAGTAAGTCTTTAGGTTTAGCCTTGCTTATACTAGAGAGAGAACTCCACCCACGTATGTGATACGTGGAAGTCTTATCGTAGTATAGTTAAGGGTCAAATCCTCAGGACAACGATCTTGTTGCAAGCAACAAGATGGAAAATGTTAGAATTTCATTTAGTCACTTAATAGTAGGCACTTAAATCGAAAGTTTGGTTTTCTCGTTTTAACCTAAGAACATGTAAAGTAAAGAAAGAAAGTAAATCTAAGGAAGTTAAACAATGATAAAAGTCACTAGGGTGTGATCGATTTTTCACCGCCACTACACATGGATCAACACATGCAAAGTAAAACATAACCTGCAAAAAGAGTTTAGTCAGTTAGTATCTTTGTAGACTTAGTTTCCTTTCGGAGAACTAACCACGAGAAGTGCGGGAATGTTGCAAAGTCAGCCATCCCCAAATGAATGGTCAACTACTTTGCATCATTCTCTTCGCAAAGTGTGTTCCTCGACTCATCAAGGTTGTACTTTCACACGTCAACTGATTCCATTTCATAGCATGAAAGTACAATGATAGGAGTGAGTATACTCCACTTCTTGAAAGACACTCCTAGATACCGAAACAGATGCATGGTGGATACATGCACCAAGAACCAACATACAAACGAGTTTCAAATCTAATAGTACAAACGTAGACAATTCATACTAAAAGATAAAAGATAACACAAGTTGATGATCAGGCAACATGCATTCATTAAACGTTTGATGTTAAACTAAAAAGATAAAACTCTTATATTACAAGCTATGGATTACATTTACATGATATGAAAACATGGGTAGCGGGGCTACTCCCCGCACCCTAGTGAAAGAGACTACTCACTCATAACTAGGACAAAGAAGGAGGCAAGAAGAGAGAGAGAGCATCATCCCCACAAAGGAGAGAGGAAAGTCAACCCCTTGGAGAGAGAGAAACGATCCACCAGTTTCATAGGTTGTGTGATCACGAGATCTCCCTCTTCCCACCATCATTGCAGAGAGAGAGAAAGTAGCTTCGAGATGGAGTGTGGGTTTCAGACCGACAGCCCCTGGGCGGAGGATGGAAATCGGACGTGCTCTGGAGCGATTGAGGCAGCCTTTGGACGTCTGAAAACTTCCCCCTTTTTGAGGACCCTTGGGGTCTTATTTATAGGCCTTAAGTGAAGTCCAAATGGTTTGGAGACCGTTTGGATCTTAAGACCATTTGGATCTCAAGACCGTTTAGACCTCAAGACCATTTGGTTCTTAAGACCGTTTGGATCTCAACACCGTTTGGATCTCAAGACCGTTTGGATCTCAAGACCATTTGGATCTCAAGACCGTTTAAACCTCAAGACCGTTTGGATCTCAAGACCGTTTGGACCTCAAGATCGTTTGGATCTCAAGACTATATGGCTTCATGCGGTCTCGGGACCGATTGGCTCCATGCGGTCTTGGGATCGTGTGACTCCATGCGGTCATGGGACCGATTGACTTCATGCGGTCTTGGGACCGATTGGCTTCATGCGGTCTTGGGACCGTGTGACTCCATGCGGTCTCGGGACCGATTGGCTTCATGCGGTCTTGGGACCGATTGGCTTCATGCGGTCTTGGGACCGTGTGACTCTATGCGGTCTTGGGACCGATTGGTTTCATGCGGTATTGGGACCGTGTGACTCCA
The DNA here is from genome assembly GCA_963693085.1 of Alisma plantago-aquatica. NCBI lineage: Eukaryota > Viridiplantae > Streptophyta > Magnoliopsida > Alismatales > Alismataceae > Alisma > Alisma plantago-aquatica. The sequence goes on along the minus strand of OY856412.1, from coordinate 1,297,313,847 downwards.
TGCAGTCTTGAGACCGATTGGCTTCATGCGGTCTTGGGACCGTGTGACTCCATGCGGTCTCGGGACCGATTGGCTTCATGCGGTCTTGGGACCAGTTGAGTCTTTTATAATTTTTTTGTGTCTTTTTCTGCAAATATAAAGGGGAAAAGTTAGTCTAATAGTATATTTACAAGAAGAGGGAATATTTAGGTATTATGTCTAATTCTAATTAAGAAAGAGTGTGGAAAACTGAAGAAAGGACTAAGATAACATCCCGAAATTGGAGGTTATCATGTACATCTTTATGCAAGAAACTAGGATCTAGGTAGAGGAAGACTTAGACTAATACAATATTGTCTCCAAACAAAACAACTAGATATATAAAGGCAACTATGAACATGCAAGCTATATGTTCCTTTTCTTCTTCTCATATCCTTAGCCTTAGGTTCACCCAGCTTCCATGCACACTCTAATCCTAGCCTGGATGGGTGGGGTCATCCAACAAGAGAAAGATAAAGGTATGTGTTATTCAAGAGAAATAGGACAATTAAATAATCTAAAGCATTGCAATATAAAAGATTCTCTACAATAAGAGATTTCAAAATAAATGAGGCAAGTATATGAATAAAAGGGAGAAAACTGCCATAATCAAACACCACAATAATAATCACATAGCATGAATATATTAAGACACAAAGTCATCTCAATATAGGGTGAGGCACCTATCGGACCTCACCAGTGGCAGGGGGACTAAAACCCCAGTGCCTAAATAAAGTGGCAGAGGGACTAAAACCCCAATGCACAATATATAAAATGGCAGGGGGACTAAAACCCCAGTGCCCGGCAGGAGGACTAAAACCTCAGTGCCCTATGGGTGGTTTGTACTCATGTACACTACATTGTCATTTGGCCTAAAATACATCATTCTTAATAGTAACTTGGAAGTATTGAGAAGTAAAAGAACATTACAACATTGCAAAATGGGATTAAAACCCAAAAAAATAATCTCAATAAATGGATAAGCCAAACATTTTCCATAGCAAGATTCAAGAGTTACAATTAAATGAGCCACATAGGCAATAGAAGCATCACATAGTAAGGAGCCCTATATTGGCAATCACAAGATCCATATAATTCAATTAGATGAGCCATAATGGTAACAAAAGCATCAAATAAGTAAAGAACCAAATAAAAGGTATTTTAGGAGGAGATCAAGGCTAGCACATAATGTTTGTAGGGTTGGATAAGACCCAACTGAAGGATAGGTAATTTGCACATATACATTCTACATAGATCTCACATTCATCATAGATGTCACATACATAGGAGTCACATACTAAAATAGGATCCCCACACATAGGGGCCACATACATAAATAGGTGTCACATACTAAAATAGGCTTCACATACATAAATATGATTCACATACCTGTTTAAAATTAATTACCATCACATTCACCAATCCGATTGTATCACCATTCCATATTTCCCTAGTTGCAAACATTATCATGTATTAGTATTTTTAAGGCTTAAAGCATAGGAAAAACCCTAACTTTACAAAACCGTGATTTAAGGTTCAAAACCTAGTTTAATAGATTAGTCATATTCTCCTGAATAAGAAAACATATTTTATTTCCTCATTTGGAGTTAAAATGAATTAATTAGGTATTTTTAGAACATTTTATACACTTAAAAGGCATTCAAAGCTAACTTCGAAAAAGGAATCCAAATCATGACTCAAAAACTTCAAAATCGAATTCTACATTAAAAATCCTTTCCATTGACTATTTATTCAAATTTTTCTGACATGAGAATGATTTATTATGAATTAAATCATCTCAGCCAATCAGAATTCAGGGAAATGCCACATAGGCAAAATAAAGGGGTGATTGTAGAAAAAGGCAAATGACCATTTTGACCTTGATCGTTTGATTAGATCAGTTGAAAACGTAGGGACACTTCAGTCATTTGTGTGTGCCAAATTCGCAGGCAAGAAAACTGAACCTAAATCAAAAAGACAAGACTGCCCATGTAGAGTCAATCGATTAATCAAGGGCATAGGGGCTTCATGGTCATTGTTTGACCAGGAATGTTCCCCACCCTGGCCATGGCTGCAAGAAGAACAGCCTGGAGCTCGGCTCCCTGGCTCCTATTTGCTGCTGCATGCAAAGCCCTCGACCGAGAGAGGGAGCAATCTCCAATCGTTACTGCAAATTCAATGAACCAAATGAAAGAGCAAAATGTGCTTAGGTGCGCGGGAATTAGCTTCACCGAAGGTGGAACAGGGGAAGGTAGATCGGGGAAAAACATGGTGACAACTTCACCGAAAGGAAAACTAAGATTGTGGGCACGTTCAAGGGTCCAAGGCAAACCGGAAGAGCTACTTTCCCAGTTCGGAGGTGTGACAGGGCTCAAAACCGGTGGGTACCGGTGGCGACCGAGAACCTGGTCTATAGGACCCGGAGTTTGGGGCTACCTCGAGACAAAAAGAGAGTAGAGTAGGGAAGAGCGGGTAACGGAGATGCTTACCGGCGCATCAATTCGGCCGAATATGGAGGAGGGCCAACTGGTAGTCACGGAGCTTGCCAGAGTGAAAAGCGAGTAGGTCAGCATCTTCGAGGCAGGCTGCGATGAAATTGGAGGAAAAGGAGGTTGGGGGTAGGGTGAGGGTGCTATGTGGTGCCTTTTATAGGCAGGAGGAGGTCCTTGGTCGCCTCTGCTATTCAGAGGTGAGGAGAGGTTGAAATGCCCTAATAGGCATTTCTTCTCTGGTGAATGAGAGAAGGAAATCTTAGGCTCGTTGGAAAGGAATTGAAGAGTCGAACTCAATGCGATAAGAATGAAGTTAATTTATGAAGGAGGGAGAGATAACGAGACTAAGGGAGTCCAGGAGGTTGTGACGCTTGGGCGGGCTGGAAGTAGAAGATGAGTTTTGCATCGTTCGATCAAGGCGGAGATCAGATGATCTAATCTAGACCGTCAGATGGCACACAGGTGAAGGGGGTGCGTGATAGAAGCATTGAACCGGACATTAGCGTTACAAATCGATATAAATGAAATAAATCAAAAGACTTTTATCACACTATCTTAAAAATGTATAAAATCATTTTGTGGCGTCAAATGAAGTCCAAAAGCCACCAAATTTGGACCATAGGTTCACATTAGCATATAGAACGATGCCATATAATTAGATTTCGTATTTTTATCCAATAAGGCCCTTAATAAATATATTGCTCATTAAAGTGTATATTAACATATTAAAATGAATGAATTATATGAAAAGTCTTCTTTTAATGGATTACATGAGTGAATTTCGATATATTTAAGATTTCAATAATCATTTCTCAACAAAATAACATATTTTCATGAATTAAAATCATATTTTGAGGAGAAAGAAACAATTAAGGTTAATGTTCTCATACATTAACTCAAATACACATTATTGCTAATATATTTATTCAAAAAGCTCCAAATTAATATTATCTACTTAGATCCTCACATAAAACTCCATTTTGCATTATTAGCCCCTAATTATTACCTTAGGTGGGTTATTTGTGCAAACACCCCTGCATTTATATAAATGAGGGAAAAGGTAATGTCAACCTTGAACTGTGCTCAAATTGCACAAGGAGTCCAAAAAGAATATAAAAGAAGGGAAATTTATGAAATTAGTCCAAAAGGACTTGAATGAAATGAAAAGATAGAATATAAGTAAATTGTAGGGAAGACCCTGGATTTCGGTATGTTACATCACACCACCCCTTAAAGAGGATTTCGTCCCCGAAATCACAACAAGAGGAAAGAGAGGGTGAGCGTGCAACTTCCAAACCTTAAACACTAGGTTATAACCCTTAATCTAGGGTACAACACAAAATCTACATAAGTCAGGTGTTACTAAGGTTTCCACAAAACCTATAGCCTTTTATCAAACTTAAATTAACATTATTAACATTTTTGCCTTATTAGTATAATCTCCATCATGAAGAGGTATCATATTTATTATACTATCACTTGGGCCACATTTTATTCAAAACAATTACATCTTAATATTATATCATGTGTATTTCCCACATCAAGGGTTTTAAGCACCATTAGGGTTTACTAGGCCATTTCAACATTAATTAATGTATTAGGTCAAAAACCTTAATAACATGAATTCATTTTCTATTATCCTCTTAAAACTATCATGTAGAATTATCACAAATTATTTTGTAGAAAAAGTTAATATTATCCAACAAGTTCTTAAGCCTATAATAATTCCAAATAATGTCCATACTACACATTGTCATATCATCTTTCATACTCATATTAGTGACATCATTAATCATTTTCGTCCATTACACTTCATATTATAAATTATACATATTTTACTTCACATTAGGCATTTATGAATATTTATGTGAATCCAAGCATTCAATATCATGTTTGAGTCATTATATGCATTTTAGTGAATAGGATTTAACACATTAAATATTAATGAATTAATTCATATATCAAGTTATGATGAGGTGTTCATTAGAGAACAAGGTGATATACCTTATATATATTGATAACTTTGTGACTATAATCCATTTATATCCATCAAGGTATATTATGTGATGATGACACCTAATGTCACTAATGTATCATGAAAGGCATTAAGGATATATAAATATATATATATATATATATATATATATATATATATATATATATATATATATATATATATATATATATATATATATATATATGTATATGTTGTCAAGGCTAGATGATTACATATTAGGGTTTAGGTCAACAAGATCATTACATGTTAAAGCATCCTTAGGGTGCATTATCCATACACATTTTACCATTAGGGTGGCATATTCAACGTTATGGATATTCACAATTAGTAATGAGTAACTAATTATTATGTGCATGTGAAGGTTCAAGCAGATGAACTATCTCTATATGACTTACTACATATTCATGTGTGTATAAACAAACAAGTTGAATTACAAGTATAACGTGTTTGGTAAATTTCTTGTTCACATAAGTTATTATGTACATATGTCCACATAGATAGGGTTTCTAACTCTAAAGGTATTTGATTTTGCTTTTAATTGGGATTCCATCCCCCTAAAAGGGATTTCATCCTAGAAATCAGATTTGCAAAAGCAAATAGGGTACTAACACCATTACCCTCACTCCACCCCTTAAAAGGGTCAACTAAATCAAATTAAGCTAAGGGTAAAAGCGTACATAAACTCAACACTAAAAGGATTTACTAACCAAACTTTAGGGTGTAACATAGGGTAAACTAAACCCTAAACATAGGAGTATAAGGCATTTAAGGATGATTTTTGTGTAAGAGATCAAATCATCTCTTATGGTTTTCCTAAGGTATTCAACAATTAGGCAACATGCCCAAAGATAGACTATTTCGAGCTGTCTATATCAGATCAGGCCAGGCCAGGTCATATGAGCTCAGGAGTCCTCGTTACCAAGCTAGTGGGGAGGAGGAAAATTTTTCCAGCCCCCAAGCTCTTACCCTTTCTAGACACCATCACTTCAACTTATTTCTCTAGTAGCTTCTCAATAGACAATTCACCAAAAAGTTGACAAATTTTATTTCTATTATGAAATTATTATGATCCTAAATCAAACTTTCATCATAGGTCAAACTCTAAGGTGAAAAACTTACTAAAGAAATTATATATGGTAAGGGTTCTATCTAGGAGACAATTTGGATTAGCCAAGAATCCGACTACCTTGATGCTCTGATACCATGTTGTAAAGACCAAGTCTCTACTATTAAACATGATAAACAAATACACCAATGTGTGGCAACGGAAGAAATAAAACTTGACTTTATTCAAAATGTATAAACAGTACATTATAAAAATTTTCCCAAATGGGGTACATCTTTATACAAGAAACTAGGATCTAGGTAGAGGAAGACTTAGACTAATACAATATTGTCTCCAAACAAAATAACTAAATATATAAAGGCAACTATGAACATGCAAGCTATATGTTCCTTTTCGTCTTCTCCTATCCTTAGCCTTAGGTTCACCAAGCTTCCATGCATACTCTGATCCTAGCTTGGATGGTTGGGGTCATCCAGCAAGAGAAAGATAAAGGTATGTGTTATTCTAGATAAATAGGACAATTAAATAATCTAAAACATTGCAATATAAAAGATTCTCTACAATCAGAGATTTCAAAAGAAATGAGGCAAGTATATGAATAAGAGGGAGAAAATTTCCATAATCAAACACCACAATAATAATCACATAGCATGAATATATTAAGACACAAAGTCATCTCAATGTAGGGTGAGGCGCCTACCGGACCTCACCAGTGGCAGTGGGACTAAAACCCCAGTGCCTAAATAACGTGGCAGGGGGACTAAAACCCCAATGCCCAATATATAAAATGGCAGGGGGACTAAAACCCCAATGCCCGGTAGGAGGACTAAAACCACAGTGCCCTATGGGTGGTTTGTACTCATGTACACCACATTTTAATTTGGCCTAAAATACATCATGCTTAATAGTCACTTGGCAGTATTGAGAAGTAAAAGAACATTACAACATTGCAAAATGGGATTAAAACCCAAATAAATAATCTCAATAAATGGATGAGCCAAACATTGGCCATAGTAAGATTCAAGAGTTACAATTAAATGAGCCACATAGGCAATAGAAGCATCACATAGTAAGGAGCCAAATATAGGCAATCACAAGATCCATATAATTCAATTAGATGATCCATAATGGTAACAAAAGCATCAGATAAGTAAAGAACCAAATAAAAGGTATTTTAGGAGGAGATCAAGGCTAGCACATAATGTTTTTAGGGTTGGATAAGACCCAACTAAAGGATAGGTAATTTGCACATATACATTCTACATAGATCTCACATTCATCATAGATGTCACATACATAGGCGTCACATACTAAAATACGATCCCCCCACACATAGGGGCCACATACATAAACATGTGTCACTTACTAAAATAGGCTTCACATACATAAATATGATTCACATACCTGTTTTAATTAATTACTATCACATTCACCAATCTGATTATATCACCATTCCATATTTCCCTAGTTGCAAACATTATCATGTATTAGTATTTTGAAGGCTTAAAGCATAAGAAAAACCCTAATTTTACAAAACTGTGATTTAAGGTTCAAAACCTATTTTAATAGATTAGTAATATTCTCCTGAAAAAGAAAACATATTTTATTTCCTCATTTGGAGTTAAAATGAATTAATTAGGTATTTTAGAACATTTTATACACTTAAAAAAGCATTCAAAGCAAACTTATTGAGAAGCTACTAGAGCAATAAGTTGAAGTGATGGTGTCTAGAAAGGGTCAGAGCTTGGGGGCTGGCAAAATTTTCCTCTGCCCCACTAGCTTGGTAACGAGGACTCCTGAGCTCATATGACCTTACCTGGCCTGATCTGATACAGACAGCTCAAAATAGTCTATCTTTGGGCATGTTGCCTAATTGTTTATCATGTTTAATAGTAGAGACTTGGTCTTTACAACATGGTATCAGAGCATCAGGGTAGTCAGATTCTTGATTAATTCAAATTGTCTCCTAGATAGAACCCTTACCATATATAATTTCTTTAGTAAGTTTTTCACCTTAGAGTTTGACCTATGATGAAAGTTTGATTTGGATCATAATAATTTCATAATAGAAATAAAATTTGTCAACTTTTTGGTGAATTGTCTATTGAGAATCTACTAGATAAATAAGTTGAAGTGATGGTGTCTAGAAAGGGTCAGAGCTTGGGGGCTGGCAAAATTTTCCTCCACCCCACTAGCTTGGTAACGAGGACTCCTGAGCTCATATGACCTGGTCTGGCCTGATCTGATACATACAACTCAAAATAGTCAAAATTTGTCAACTATGATTTAAGGTTCAAAACCTATTTTAATAGATTAGTCATATTCTCCTGAATAAGAAAACATATTTTATTTCCTCATTTGGAGTTAAAATGAATTAATTAGGTATTTTAGAACATGTTATACACTTAAAAAGGCATTCAAAGAAAACTTCAAAAAATGAATCCAAATCATGACTCAAAAACTTCAAAATCAAATTCTACATTAAAAATCCTTTCCATTGACTATTTATTCGAATTTTTCTGACATGGCAATGATTTATTATGAATTAAATCATCTCAGCCAATCAGAATTCAGGGAAATGCCACATAGGCAAAATAAAGGGGCGATTGCAGAAAAAGGCAAATGACCATTTTGACCTTGATCGTTTGATTAGATCAGTTGAAAATGTAGGGAAACTTTAGTCATTTGTGTGTTCCAAATTCACAGGCAAGAAAACTGAACCTAAATAAAAAAGACAAGACTACCCATGCAGAGTCAATCGATTAATCAAGGGCACAGGGGCTCCATGGTCATTGTTTGACCAGGAATGTTCCCCACCCTGGCCATGGCTGCAAGCAGCACAGCCTGGAGCTCAGCTCCCTGGCTCTTGTTCACTTCTATGTGCAAAGCCCTCGACCGAGAGAGGGAGCAATCTCCCATCGTTACCGTGAATTCAACGAACCAAACGAAAGAGAAAAACGTGCTCAGGTGTACGGGAATTAGCTTCACTGAAGGTGGAACAGGGGAAGGTAGATCGGGGAAAAACATGGGGACAACTTCACTGAAAGGAAAACTAAGATCGTGGGCACGTTCAAGGGTCCAAGGCAAACTGGAAGAGCTAGTTTCTGAGGTCAGAGGTGTGACAGGGCTCAAAAGCGGTGGGTGTCGGTGGTGGCCGAGAACCTGGTCTATAGGACCCAGAGTTTGGGGCTACCCCGAGACAAAAAGAGAGTAGAGCAGGGAAGAGCGGGTGCTGGAGATGCATACCGGCGCAATAATTTGGACGAATATGGAGGAGGGCCAACTAGTAGTCGCGGAGCTTGTTGGAGTGAAACGTGAGTAGGTCAACATCTTCAATGCAGGCTGCGATGAAATTGGAGGAAAAGGAGGTTGGGGGTAGTGTGAGGGTGCTATGCGGTGCCTTTTATAGGCAGGAGGAGGTCCATGGTTGCCTCTGCTATTCAGAGGTGGGGAGAGGTCGAAATGCCCAAATAGGCATTTCTTCTCTGGTGAACGAGAGAGGGAAATCTTAGGCTCGTTGGAAAGGAATTGAAGAGCCGAACTCAATGCGATGAGAATGAAGTGAATTTATGAAGGAGGGAGAGAGAATGAGACCGAGGGAGTCCAGGAGGTTGTGATGCTTGGGCTGGCTAGAGGTAGAAGATGTGTTCCACATCGTCCGATCAAGGCGAAGATCAGATGATCTAATCTAGACCGTCGGATGGCTCGCAGGTGAAGGGGGCGCGTGACAGAAGCATTGAACCGAACTTTAGCGTTACAAATCGATATAAATGAAATAAATCAAAAGAATTTTATCACACTATCTTAAAAATGTATAAAATCATTTTGAGGAGTCAAATGAAGTCCAAAAGCCACCAAATTTGGACCATAGGTTCACATTAGCATATAGAACGATGCCATATAATTAGATTTCATATTTTTATCAAATAAGGCCCTTAATAAATATATTACTCATTAAAGTGTATATTAACATATTAAAATGAATGAATTATATGAAAAGTCTTCTTTTAATGGATTACATGAGTGAATTTCGAGATATTAAACACATTCATTTTTCAATAATCATTTCACAACAAAATAACATATTTTCATGAATTAAAATCATATTTTGAGCAGAGAGAAATAATTAAGGTTAATGTTCTCATACATTAACTCAAATACACATTATTGCTAATATATTTATCCAAAAAGCTCCAAATTAATATTATCTACTTAGATCCTCACATAAAACTCCATTTTGCATTATTAGCCCCTAATTATTACCTTAGGTGGGTTATTTGTGCAAACACCCCTCCATTTATATAAATGAAGGAAAAAGGTAATTTCAACCTTGAACTGTGCTCAAATTGCACAAGGAGTCCAAAAAGAATATAAAAGAAGGGAAATTTATGAAATTAGTCCAAAAGGACTTGAAAGAAATGAAAAGATAGAATATGGGTAAATTGTAGGGAAGACCCTGGATTTCGGTATGTTACAGAAATAGAGTTTCTGTACAGAACTATCTATACACACCTAGTTATATTGTTTTTTGCCAACCCTGATTCCTTGAAGTGATTTTGGCTGCTCTTCTGTTTGTAGGATCCCTTGTGGATACATGTTAGCAGTGGTGTTGTGTTTCCAAGGACACCAATCCAGGTGATTTCATCACATGGAAACTCTTCGAAGTCTTGATCCCTATGAAGCTCAAGTTGAACATGAAATGGTTGACAATGGTTTTCATTTAGAAAAGGTTTGAATTCCTCACTATCTACTTGTTTCTAATGAATTTGGCATGTATGCTCAAGGTTAGTTCATTAATTCCTTGAAATTACTTCCACATTCATTTCTTTCTCATTGATCTTGTTCCTTATATATAAATGAGTATAGTACTGAAGACGGACCTCAATTTTAATTAAAAAAAATGAGTATAGTACTACTATCCTTATGTTTTCTTTCTTTTTTGGAGAAGGTAAAATTTTACTAAAAACTCAAAAGTATAGGGAGAACTTCAAAATCCCGTATATTGTACATGGCTCACTCAACAAAACCCCTACTGTCTACGGACCAAAAGGTCCAGGTTAGCCCCAACAGTACGTCTGGCTTCAATGGCTCTACCCAAACTATGTACAATTTCATCAAAAATGTCAAACATATCAATAAGTTTCTTCCCATGGAGCCTACTATTGTGCTCATGCTAGACATGCCAGCAAATGGCAGCGAGGCATCCAGCAGCAAAAGACCTCACGCTGGGGCTATTTATGGTGTTTCTCAGAATCCAGGAATAGGCATCAAACAAGGAGGTGTTGGGTTACCAACCCAACCCATCTTGAAGGAGGCTCTACACCAAATATATTTTGTAAATGCACACCCAAAAAACATGTGATTGTAGCTCTCATCCTCAACGCCACATAGTAAGCACATTGTCACCAGCCTTAGGCCCCAGTTGTTGAGGCGATCGAAGGTCGGAAGCCGCCCGAGGATGGCCTGGTACGCACAGCAACTCCACTTGGAGGTGTGGAATCTATTCCACAACAAAGGATCCCAAGGGACTTGTAGCGTGCACTCGGATTTCAACAGCCACGACCTGGATGCTGGGTCACACAGCAGCCATCCAACATCAGAGTGAGAGTACTCCTCAGCCACGCCGGGCCAGCAGCTACACATTTTCTCCCTGTCCTTGAAACATCAATTGTGCTCAAGAAGGGAACCATGCCGTATCTGTCCTGCATCCACCTACTCCAGCAAGAGTCCCCGCACCAGAGGAAGCGGTCAATCCTAGCAATAGTTGCCACTTCAAGTGATGTTGACAACATTGGGAACATTTAACACTCCTACTTTGAACCCTCTAGTGATTGTGGACCAAGCCACTGAGTGCCCCTTGCCACCCCAGATGAAAGACCCACACATGCTATTAAATTGGTTAAGAACAAAGTTTGGGATCTCAACTTGTCTGCACCAGAACTGGATTTTCCCGACGAGGACCATTCTAACGAGAACCTGTCTACCAGCAGAAGTGATTTTAACACCGTTCCATTTAGCCACACTATCGCGAAGAGATTTTAACTCCTTTATTCATTGCTATCCATATGTTTTCTATCAATAAGATACCAAGGTGAAGCAGGAAATACATTTCCTTCCATTTCTATGATCTAAAGCATGAGCCAGTAATCCCAACCTGGCTAGTATAACCCAAACCCTATTGATGTGACTTGATTTTAGATTATGATAGATGATTTAAGTTAATGGAATGTTGAATTGAACTTGATATAACTAGAAGGTTTATAGTTTATGATATGACTAGAAACACATCTAGAATAATCCATTTTTTCATTGTGTTGGTTTAGTAACATACATAGACCTTCTCCTATAATACTACTTTAATAAGTGAAAAGATGGTCCCACAAGAGTTACTACAACTGAGTAGTCATTGCACTTGAAAGGTGGGAATTCAAGTCTAGCATGGTTGTTTTCAGAGGTCTTTGACAAAGTACATTTAGATGGGTTGTTTTCTGGATTACCTAACCATGTTCATTTTTTGACGTAGTTAGATGTCTTTTAACTATGAAAATTGTAAATTACATATAATAGTCCACCAGTCTATATTCTTAATGATAAGTAGGCATACCCCTTTGGTAAATCATGTCTAACTAAGTAAAATAGAGTTGTCTTCCCTGCTCATTCCAAATCAGTCACAGTTCCAACATTCTTTTGTTATTGTCATGCAATTCCAAGACGAATGTGGTTATGTGTATCTTAGTGAAATGCAAAAGAACATTCTTCCTGATGTAGGAGATCATAGAGGTTCCTTCAAGCATGTGCTCAGATATAAGGAAAATGGAACCATCCGTGATACAATACCCATCAATCTTCAACAACTTGTCACTCAAGTTTTTGGTAAACATGATGATGACTTCAAACTTCAGGTCTTTGGGATTTCAGCTTTGGGTCTGATGCACAACTTGTCTGCAACATGCTGGCCTATGCCCCTTGTCAAGCTTGCTCCTGCAAACACCCACGCTCTGGAAAAAAATTCATCAGAGTAATGTGGAAGATAGATTCCCAGTTGTCCTGAGTAAAAGGATGAAAGTAAATTTTTGAGTGACCTAGAATGAAACTGGATAAGATTTATGGGCTTTTAAAGAAACAATATTCTATCCAACTAGCTCTCTCCTATTTTAACTCTTAGATGTAGCAAATTGGGAGCAAGTCACCAAATAAGATACTTTTTGCTAAGAATAAAGAAAGAATGTTCCAGATGATTTTCATCCTGGTAAAAGTGGTTTCTTAGGATTTGATTTTTCCTTAGCTTTATATGTTCATCCTATAGCCAACGATGTCAATAGGATGCTTAAAATTTTTCAATAGATTCCATTCAATCTGATAATAAACATCCAGGCTTTCTTCTCTGACTTTGGTGTTGAAGCTTTGTTGCATCTTCCATGTGCTATGCAACATAAATTGTGGCTATGCCTAATGTGACTATTACGAATAGTGTTTTATATTGTGTGTTAGTGACGATGTATGTGATTTGTTATCTATTAATCTATCTCTGACTATCAACATGCTCTCTTTGTTAATATAAACCATTTTTGTATGCATATTTGATTATCCATGTCAGCCCAACAGAAATAGTTGTTGTTAAGTATATGTCCCCTTAATTTAGGTGGACTAAAGAGCTATCATAGAACACAATAAGTAAACCACATGAGTTCATTTTGGGGTATTCGAAGGTCCTACCCTTAAGAAATTGTCCAACTCAGTGATCAACATGGGTCAAGATCCTTCTTTGTAGTCTTTTGCATAGACTTTTGCTTCTTAAGTTCTTGCAATCTGAGAAACAAGTGTTTCACATCTACAAAAATGTGTTAAATCTTATATCTCTACCAAATAAATTGATTGAGTGGGGAAGTCATTGAGTTTTCAAGTGGCTATCCCCTGGACACAAAGATACAACAGCCCAAATTACTATCACATGTTTGATTGTGGAGCTCTGTAGTGCTTCTATAATGTTACAATCTTGGTAATTTTAGCTCTATGATTCATATAACAGCTAGCATCTAACCACCACAAAAACCAATGTGAGTAGTAGTTTCTATTGAAATGAAGCTTGCTTTCTATGAGAACTTAGGTCTACTGTATTGTATTTCCAAACATTTGTTATCATAGCTAACCTCATTTTTAATTGACATGAGAGGATATGACCATATAAACTTTGTGAAGTTTACAATTTAGAACTAATGTGTGAAGTCTTTGATTGAGAACTAATGCCATCATCTACTAGTATGTCCTTGGCCCGAGGATTCTGCATTGTGAATTGATTTGACTGTGTTTTATGATTGGCACTGATCTTTCCTCTATCTTCAATTGTTCTTTTCATACCACTCAATTTTTGTGTTTCCTTCTTTAAAATCATAACTTCTCTAAAAATGATATAGAAGAACCACTCATATGATTCTATAAGGCTTGCTTCCACTCTTTCATTAGATCATATTCATATCTTTTCTGCTATCATATAAATCATTTTAGTGTATTTTGAATTGTCTTATCAGTTCGTTATTGGTTTTACAGTGTTTTCCATATGTTTTTCATCTTTTGGTTAGTATTTTTTGAAGTCTGATAGCTATATATCTCTTATATTAACTGTATGATAGTAAGCAATTTATAGTTTGAATACATATTATATAATAATTCTGTTAGCATTCAACAATAGCCATAGTAGTACTAGATTTAAGGTTAATATATACAAAATAGAGTACATGCATAAATAAAAAGTCTGCACTTTATTATGTACATAAGGGTTGCAAGATTTTTTTATTAAGAAAATATATTCCAGGCATTTTGGAAGCCAAATACATTTATCAATTTTAAGAAACATCAATTTAACAAGGTTACAACTTGAAGATTACAGACTCTGATATGATAAGCTCACTGCATTTCAGTCATTGAGTATTATAACTCGAATCTTACATATTACATTATGATTAGCTCACTATTGATTGTTCCTAATATTTAACACACGCTAGGTGCTAGCATGAAATTACATACAAATTAGGCTCTAATGAATTATGATACATATGTTACCTTGACTATTTTTAATGCTCCACTGGATTTTTTGAGGTGCATTCTTCTTGAGCAACGTGCTTTGTCAACTTAGTAATCTACAACTCAAATTATGATGCATCCTTGTTAAACCACTTCCATGGATCTTTTTCTCCTAACTTGAATCTAAAATGATGAAGGGCGTCTTTCATTCTCTTAAATTTAGTGATATTTTAATGGATAAATGAAAGAGTTTCCTTTCTTTATATACATATGTAAGTTTCTTTCCAATCCCTTCTATTCACATCTGTTTCATTTTCTACATCCCACTATATATCCAGTAACATAGCTTCTTGGCATTCTTCATTCCTGACCTTTGTTGTGATGTAATACACATCACCCACACTGTTGTCACCACTGTGAATGATGAGGGCGGTAATAACATGTTCTTCATCGATCTCTAGCAGTTTGTTGATCCATTGCTTGACGTTCTGATTATCAATGAAAATGGTAATAGTTTGACCCGACAACATGATATCCCAGACTTGTTTAGCATGTTTACAATCCCTCAGCGTGTGCATTAAAGTTTCTTCCTGCTCCTTGCATCTAGGACACAAGCTGCTATGAGCTATCTTCCTCTGGACCTTCTTCTTCTTAGTAAGCAGTGCGTTATGCATTACAATCCATGTGAACGTTTTGATTCTATTAGACATCTTAAGCTTTGAGATGGTGTTCTATTTTCCTTCCACTTTGATGACCTTACATTATCACAACCTCGTATATACAGATTTAGTAGTGTAGACGCCATTTTTGGTATGGTTCCAGACCCTAACGTCCTTGCCATCCTCCATGGATGGGGTCTTGAGCTTCTTTACCTTCTCAGCTAAGTTGTTAGGCAACCACTCTTCTACGAATCTGATGTCCCATGACCCCTCGAGATTCACCATGTCACCAACTTTCAGGTCCATCAGTTCATCCAGGATGGGCTTGAGCGCATAATCTTTCAGTAGGGGGGCTTCTTTCCACCACCTATATGTCCAAACATTAGTGTTCATACCGTCCATGGGGATACTGTAGGAATTATCTGTAATGAACTTTGTTCCAGCCAACACCGATCTACCTAGTCTGGTACAATTGTGGTTCTTCTTGTCCAAATTGGACTGAAATCTAGTTCTCATAAGATGTGCCCATGCAGCTTCTCTGCCACTAACAATGTCCCACGAGTGTTTATAGTTCAACGCCAGATTCCAATCTCGTAGGTCCTTGAGGCCAAGACCACCATCACATTTCTGGCAGGTTACCTTGTCCCATGCTACTAAAACTAGGGGATGAGCTTTGTAGTTACCCCCCCCACCCCAAATAAATCTTTGGATGATGACTTCAGTTCTATCACACAATTGGAGAGGAAGTAATGTGTATGCATCACATAAGTCGGCAAGGTTTCAAGGGTCACTCTGGCTAAGCATATCCTCCCTGCTAGAGAAAGATCTCTTATCACCCACGCTTGAAGTTTTCCACTAACTGTGTCCAGGATGGTGCAATAAGTGTTCTTATTGACTCTCTTGTGAATGAGGGGCACACCCAAGTACTTATCCAGGTCGTTAGTCTGTTGGAATCCGCTCGACTCAGTAATATAGTCTCTCACCCTTTCATCTATGCTCCTTGTGAAGAATAGTGTCATCTTGGCCATGGACACACATTGTCCCAAAGCCTCTTCTAACAACTTGAATCACTCCTTAATGACTCCCATCTGCGTAGTGTTGGCCTGTGCAAAGATGATCAAGTCATCGGCAAAGCAAACGTGGGATACTTTCAAACCTCATGTTCCCACCTTAATGGGTTTCCAACTACCTTGCTCCACCTTCTTATGAATGAGTTTAGTGAGCCTTACCAAACAAAGAACAAACAAATACGGTGACAAAGGGTCACCCTGTCATAACCCCCGGCTGGCCTTGAAAGTGTTAGTAGTTTTTCCATTCCAGGCAATTCTAATGTTTCCCAGTGAGATAGAGCTCATAATGTAATTGCAGAGGTTTTGGGGAATACCAGTTCTATTAATCGTGTCTCTAATGAATTCCCAAGACATTTGATCATACACTTTGGTTAAGTCGACCTTAATAGCCATCGTTTTAGCACCCTTCTTCTTCATTGTGCATAATCTCCTACACTAAGAGTTATATTTTCAGCTATCTTTCTACCAGGTACAAAGCTACTCTGGTACTAGGAGATCCATTCTGACATGTGGGGTTTTATCCTCTCCACTACCACCTTAGATATGATTTTAAGGGTAATTTTGTTCAATGAAATCGGTCTGAGTTGTTCACATCTCTCCGGTGATTGCACCTTGGGTATGAGCACAATAGTCAAATTTCATAGCTTGTCAGTTACCTTGCTGGAAGTAATGGTTTCTTGAACCAACTGAACTACATTGGCGCCGACGATGTTCCAGTTAGATTTGATGAAAGTTTCATTGATTCCATCATGTCTGGCGACCTTGGTGGGGTCCATGGACATGACCACCGCAAGGATTTCCTCCTCGATGGGGCATATACCAATTGTTTCCTTTTGGCTCTCAGTAGGGCTAGCAAATCTCCCTGGACAGTTCATCATGTGCTTTGGATCCTGGCGATCGGGAGTGGTAAGAATAATCTGAAAGTGGGTCACCACAAGTTGCATCAAATCTGATTCCTTCGTCACCCATTCATTGTTTCTGTTCTTCAGAGCTCGTATGGTGTTTCTTCTACATTGTTGGTTAACGTAGTTTTGGTAGAATCTCGTATTGATGTCCCCTTCAGCTACCCAGTTGATGTGGCAAGCATGCTTGAGGTCCTCCTCCTCCTGGAAGGCAGTACATAACACATCAGAGATATCATTATAATCTTCCACCATTTTTGTTTGCAACTTATTAATGTTATTGATTAGGAATGTCTTTCCTTATTCGGGCTTCCTTCTTCGTCTTCATATCCCATTTTGATATGGTGTTCTGGGCTTGTTTCAGCGCATTAGGGAAGTTGGTGTTCAGTTTCCAACACGTAGCTAGCATAGTTAAGAAGTCAGTTGTCCTCTGCCAGGAGGCGTGGGATATGAATCTTCTGGTAAATTTCCGTCTCGACTGGATACAGATCAGTATGGGGCAATGATCTGACCCCATATTGGGGAGGTGCTCAACAAAAGTGTTGGGAAATTTATTAATGAAATCACAGATGTGCATTTCTCTATCCAGCTATTTTTGTAGCAGCCCATGCTGATAAGTATAACTCATGTCATAGAAGCCTAAATCACTCAAGAATGCCTCCATGAACGTATGTTGTGCTAGAGTCGCTTCTGAGTTATTGAAACATTCACTTCCACTTTTTTCCTCCTGGCTGACAATGGTGTTCAGATCTCCAACTACAAGCCATGATGATGTGAAATGGTTCCCCATGTTGATGATGTGTTTCCACAACAAATTCCTGGTTCCCATTTGAGGGCTCGCATATACGAATGTGACAATTAAGTTGTTATTGATCTTGCAAGTAATAAATTGCCTGTTGGTGAGAATAATTTGTATTTTACAATGATCCTCCTTCCAGCATATCCAAATTCCTCCGGCATAACCCCTCACTTCCACATGATAGGACATAGTGAAACCCAACCGCTTGATAATTCTGACCGCATTTTCACCACTCATTCTTGGTTCTAGGATAAATACTACTTTAGGTTGATGGATCGCAATTAGCTCCTTCAGGGCTCTCTGTCTAACGTGTTTCCCTATGCCTCTGATATTCCAACAGATTAAGTCAGCCATAAAGCAACAGGTAAACGGGTTCTTACTCTGTTTGGATGGTTGCCACCTTGTCATCACTAGTTTCATCTTCCTTGGTCATCATGCTTCCTCCAACCTCAATTAGGGTGGCTTGCTTACTTTACCTAGGGCTTTTTGTTCTGTACTCATACGGGGGCTTCATCCTGTCGCTCTTCATTCTGGTTCTGTTGCCCTTCACCTTTCGACTCGAGGTTGTCGTATAATCATCTTCCTTCACAGTAGTCACTTCCACTCTACTGTGGTTGAACGATGGTGTATCACTTTTTTCAGAGTGTGTGGTTGTAGTGTTTTCCATCATGGTATTCGACGAATTGTTTATGAACTGTATTTCTGTAACTTCTTTTCCTTCTGTTCCTCCTATAGTCAATTGATCGATGGCTGTTGTCTTCTCGAGCATGTTCTCTTCGTCTTCTTCCATCACTTGAATAACCTCATTGACATCTGGATGAGAGGCCTTGTGTGCCTCTTCTTTGTTTTGCATGGACTCGCCACTGTTCCTCGTTGCCCCCTTTTTGACCCTGGTTATAGCCTCCACTACCTCCTTCTTAGTTTCTTCATTCTTGAACACCTTCTTCTTACACCATTCTTTGGTACTCTTGGCCTTACGTTTCCCCTGTTCATTGGATGTATGTTTCTCATTAGTGGCTTCATCCGTTCCGCTACTATTGTTCTCCTCAGGCACAATGTTTTCGAGGCTAGTAAATGCATTCGTGGTGGTTGCATTTTGTTGGATTCTTCCTTCTTGCCTATTTTTCTTGGTTCCTCTTTTTCTGCTATTTCCTTTCATTCTCTGTTGTTGCCACTCCTCTCGACTATTGCTAGTCTCTTTTGTTCGTTTCCCCTCGGGTGCATCCTCTTCTCTGGGAGGTTTATCTATCTGAGCATGGCAATAGTGTTGTGCCTTATGTGCTACCTTCCCAGAGATAGTATAGAAATCTGGTTCAACCTCGTATTCCACTGCATACTCAATTCCATTGATATATATTGCCAGGTGAAGAGTTTTTGTGGTATCTTTTTCAATGGTCAGTCTAGCAAACTTACTCCTGGTTCTAAGAGTTGTGTGGTTATCCACTTTTATGAGTCTCCCCAGCACCAGTCCTATATAATCAAAGACAGTAGGAACATACATGTGTAATGGCAGATCTAATATATGTGCCCAAGTCACCACATATCTGGGCATCTCATTTGTCTGTTTGAAAGAGGGTGTCCAGTCCCAGAGCACCAAGCAGCAGCCGAATATCTTCCAAGGCCCTCCGGTCATCGCAGTTTCATAGTCACCTTTGCAGGACAACTGGACCACATAGTGTCACAAATCAAGTTCATACATGTTGAATTGTTCCTTGGGGTTCTATAGAAATTTGATTTGGTCCCTCATTGTCATGAATCCAATATCGTTCCCAGAAGTCATATCACGATGGCGTATTTCCATGGTCGCGCGAGCCCCTCTTCCACCTCCAACTCAATGAATATGGTCGACGCCCTGTCGATGGTGGACATCTCAAGATCATTCTTGTATATCTTTTCCAAGAAGAAGTATTCTGTGTTCGTTTGTGTTTTGCGCATTGAACCCATGCCCACGACTGCGCTGTAGGTTTGGAAGCCCTGATGGTTACTATTGCATTTTTTAACTCAGATTTGAATAATCGAATTGAACAACACCAGTGGTTAGCATTTTGTCTCTGCAAACTATAGTAAGTTGGTAATATACTGAACAACTAATAGTTATTCTAATAGTAAGAATCAATGTTTCACATCCTTTCATTTGTGCAACTTCGACAATGACAAGAGCTTCTGGTTGTTTTACCCATTTCTTGTCCAATTTTCAAAACTAGAGATAGTGCATAATTATACTTTTTCTTTTTATAAACAAATTTATGTAATGACACCTATAGAGATGATATGTGGCCTATAAATAGAGGTGCTTGTTTTAGCAGCTACAGAACTAGGATCCACGATCATATAATATATGATTTAGCTATTTTTTCTGTAAAGGAAAGCACTGTTTAAGTACAAATATAATATAATGACCAGCCCCATATGCTCGAACAACAATGATGAACTACATTCGTGTCCCACCTTAAACATTTCATTTTATCAGTTCGAGATACTAGCTTACAGCCAGGTCGGGAGCACCAAATTAGCTGATGAAAAATAAAAACATGTGATCCAATATATGGGAGTTCAGTGCCCCTCCAAAATTGAGGCTCTATGGTCCTCATACGAACAATGTGAATTTCAAGAGACCAAGTTAGTATGACATAACATGTCATGTTTGAAACATGTACTACTTTATATCTTGCTACCTCCCTTTAAACTAGCAATGTGCCTACTAAGTAACTAATAATAAAAATCACCTTCCTTTTTCTAACATGCAATTCTGTCAATGGTGGAAGCATGTATAAATGAAAAAAAATACAATAACGATATTCAACATTGCTGATGGAAACATCTTTTTCTATTTTTTTAACATCATCATCTTCTTTTTCTCCCACAAATTCTGAAGCGTCAACCACATCAAAAGAGCTACTTGTCTCTGTTCATCTATCATTGTTCCAATAACTGGTATCTGTTAAAGAAATAGGTTTTGGAGGTTTCCTCTTAATATATGAGCTAATTATAGTTGTAATTCTGATTATTGAAGTTTGCAGCTTGAGAAGTTGGACAATAACAAATGCACGTTTGAATCACAACCTAAATATGATACAAGTAAAATTTTGGTGACATGATTGCATCTTTATGCATTTAGTCATCATTTCTTCTCTCATATTTTTTTTTCCAAAATGGTCAAATTTGTGCAGACTTATAACTTTGTTACTTTACATGTAATGTTCATTCAAATTGTCGAGTGTTAGAGGGTATTAAAATGGACACACACTAATGGATATCACTGACATGAGACATTATTTGAAGTATATACAAGGTATAAGATTTATTCTTTTGATCCATGGTTATATTTGGTGAGTACATATCTTGTACGGTTTTTTTCAAGTGAGGCAAACTCTGGACCTAAACATCTTCATCAATGTGCTGAGAAGGAGCTTCATATCTTTCTTTCATGCAGAGACTGCATCACAAGAATTTACTAGTGTTTGGACCTTATTTTCTGGTCATACTGGGTAAGTCCAAATATGATACAATTTTATGCATCTAGAAACTGCATTATGGGTAAATAAGTTTTCACAAGCAGTAACATTTTTCCTCTATATTGCAAAATATCCAGTCCTTTTTCACCAAGTTCTTACAAAACCACTCTAGTTAGTTTTTTTTTGCTTGAAGTCAATGTGAAAATCACTCAATAAGATGTTGAGCTAATAGTTCTTAAAGTTTATGGTCTATATTTGTCCCCTTTTTTCTATTGCATGGTTAAACATTCATGTTTCCATGGTGGTTTGACTAGAACCAATTTTTATGCTATTTGTTGCCCTTTTTGTTCAAAGTTTCTTTGTGACCTACTTTTGATCTCTTTTGGCTGCTAAAAAAATCATGAATGAAGACTCCAATCCGAGCTTGTTTATCCAAAAAGGAAATAGATGAAAGGGTCTATGTTCCATTGGAAAATAAGAGTGTAATCTGAGGTAAATTCCATCTTCTCTAGATAATTTGTGCAAGCTCTAACATATTTTTTTTGTCTCTGCTACATTGTAGAATTATTGCAATGCATCTTTAGACTAGAATAGTACTTGAAAATTGTGATAACTAACCTGACACATACACAGTTGTATCTCTATATTATCAACCATCCACATGAATTGATCTTTCAGCAGACGAGACTCATATGTCTTCTTCTTGTAAGAAGAGTATCAATACAGTTGCAATGTATCCAGAGAGAAAAAGTTCTTCAATTGTGACTAAAAGACCGCATGCATGCCCAGAGCATTCACAACTTGTTGCTCTAGATTTTGGTTCTAGTCTGTTATGAGCAAGGTATTTTTCTAATCTTAATAGTTCCAGGAAGAGTTTGGATGATGATGATGATTTTAGGGTTCCTACTTTTGCCAATTCAAAAATCACTACCTATCTTGATAAAGCCCAACCATTCGATGACATATCTTCATCTATGTTTAGAAGTCATCCTTCCATCCAGTTGCACCAAATACATGTTGATCCAAGCATTTTGAAATATAAACGGAACAAAATAAGTGACAATGGACTATTATTCACTGAAAGAGAGTCCATAAAGGAAGCTTCTCAGGATTCTAGATTGTGTATGAACTCCATAGATAAGGATGCACAACAAGAGCTTGAACAAAAGAAGAAGACAATAAGGATGTTAAAACTAGTCGAGTAAGACACAACTCTTTCGCAAAGATGTTAGTAGACCATTGAATCATTGATATATGTATATACTTTTCTTTGTAGACATTGTATAATAGGGGCAAGGTATATGTCATCCCCATGTACATTCAACGCTTCATTATAAATGAAAGTAAGATTGTTGGCATAATGAGCATAACTTGATCTAAATACTACTATTTTGTTACTAAAAGAGCTTATGTACTAAAAAATTACACTATATATTCATATATATATATATGAATATATAGTTTAGCTAAGCATATATGTATGTGTACTAAATGACACTACATATGTAGCAAGATGCATAATAAACTACATATATCTGTATATAGTAACTGTTTCCTTTCCCTACACCCTAAATACATATAAAATGTATTAACTTCATGTTTTTGCTACATACTGACTATATATGCAATTGTAGTCTACATACTGACTATATATGCAATTGTAGTCATACATTTAGCTATAATTATACTTATATTTAAATATGTAAGGACAATATCTAGCTACACTTCTGGATACATATGAATTTGTAGTGAATGGATTATCTAACTACATATTTGAAAAATATAGTTAAAGCCTTTAGCTATAGGAGCATATACTACAATTTGTATGTGTAAATAAATATGTAGTTAAATCCTTTAGCTACAAAATATGGGGTTTTTGCTAAAAAAAAAATTTATTGTTAAAGACCATTTTTTTTGTAGTGTAAATTACAAATTTAAAACAAAATTGTGAATTATCACTTAAGAAAGGTTAGGATTCAGATTTAGGAGGATCCTAGGCATGGTATTTCACTATCACATCATAGCTTATATTAAAATATGAATTTAAACATGTTAATCACCTTGTAAAGTAGGTTTGTAGTCATCACTCACCTCTCGATGAACTGATGACAATTCTAACTACATACATCACTCTCGTGTATGTATTTCATTTTGAATGACAAACCTTGCTCCTCAACTTAATCCCAGCCACTCTCACGGTCAAGGACAAGTTGCCAAAAGAGTAACTCCATACTATCAAACACATCTTCTCAGATTATGAAAGAAAGCATAAAGCATGCAAGTATGATGGACAATCACACAAACAAGCATTTCTGATCTGAAACAACTCTTGGAACATGCAACAAACTAACATTTAGTA
Source organism: Alisma plantago-aquatica (assembly GCA_963693085.1). Classification (NCBI taxonomy): domain Eukaryota; kingdom Viridiplantae; phylum Streptophyta; class Magnoliopsida; order Alismatales; family Alismataceae; genus Alisma; species Alisma plantago-aquatica. The sequence goes on along the minus strand of OY856412.1, from coordinate 1,297,289,989 downwards.
TGAAATTCAAATGTTCATAGAATCTATGACATGGGAGTTACTCTCCTATGTCCAAGATTTAGATTCTACTCATCCATGGCTAGGGAAAGAAGGTACAAGCAGCAGAAAACATCCAAAGACATAGTAAAAGAGTAGAAAGAACTAGTATGTTTGTGAGAAGTAGTAGAACAAAGAAGAACTCTGGCTAGAAGTCAATCTATGTCCTTGATTGCTACACTTTCTCTAGATTTCTTCACTCCCAAGCATATAGAATAGAAAGAGGAAGATTCTTGCTACAAATAGCGAAGATGAAAGAAGAAGAAGAGGGTTCTCTCTTGATTAACCACCTAGCTACTATCTCCCTTGGTCTCCTCCAACTTCTGCTAGACTCCCTCCAATCGAGTGGTCCTCCAAAAGGTCTATCCAAAGACGTAATAACTGTCCCAATACGTGTTGGGATCATATATATATATATATATATATATATATATATATATATATATATATATATATATATATATATATATATATATATAGAGTCAGGCTAGAATACACTCGAGTGTATCCGGAGCGGAATACACTCAAGTAGTTTTTTATGATGCAATATTTTTTTTGAAAATCTAATCTGTTGATCTTATTAAACATCTCGTGAACAACTCATACGCAAAATTTGAGCACATTTGGATATGTATAGCTCATGTTATGAAGACCGCAAAAATTATACATTTCAAATTAGTTTCGCGCGTCGATTTTGTTGCCCTTGGATGAGTGACTTACACTCATCCAAATGGGCTAAAAATTTGTATGTAGCCTAGTTATAGTATGACGGTGAAGATCAATGGTTTACATTTTGCAAAAAATAGTCTTGATATGCAAACACACTTGAGTGTATTCGTGCGATCCGTACACTCGAGTGTATTCTAGCCTGACTCTATATATATATATATATATACATATATATAAAGTGTGAGATAGTTAAATTCATGTTTGAGTGAAATTTCATGTCACACGACGTGTCTTATGTAATAACTAAAGTTTGGATCGAGTTCTGGGAGGTTACACGGCGTGCCTTTAATAAGATACGACGTGTCTTTAATAAGACACGGCGTGTCTTTATTAAAATATGACGTGTTGATGCAAATCTGGAGTTTCGCATTCAATTTCTGGGCTGAGACACGGGGTGTCTTTAATAAGACACATCATGTATTGAATAGAGGGGTGTCTTAATTAAGACATGGTGCGTCAATGGCTGTCCTGGGCTGCTGTATATTCTGCTCATAACTTACGACATGTAGGTCAGTTTTACATGACGTAAAAAGTGGTATTTGTGCAGTTTCAAACCCCAAAACATATAAATACTTGAGGAGTGATATAATAAGTGATAATATGATATATTCCTCATAATTTCATTGCAAAATGTAGTACCTACAATCCAAACCATGAGACAAGTAAGAATAACTAAAAATATACAATCTAGCATGAATTAGAGTGATAATTGAGTCAAAACAACATGGATATGCAACCAAACATGATCCAAAAGATAATATGATTTGTTCACATCGAATCCCCCTAAGCTTAAACCATTTCTTATCCTCGAGAAAAAAGAGCATAGAAACACAAATGAAGAACTGTCAAGTTCATGCATAGATCAAATCAAAAGAAAGATGTGTATGAAACCAAGCCAACCATGATCAACATGTTTATACTCATAGCCATCAATTCAACTTAAACATGCAAGAAATATATTTTTAGTTCAGTAGGGGTGGTCACAATTAAATGAATCAATCAATTAAACAACACTAAGTAGAATTTGGATGACCAAGTAAAACAATTAGTGGATGTGCAACTCAAACTCTCAACTATTAAGGATATAAATGATGATATCTTAGTTAAAATCAACAATTTTAGTTGTACTCTCCTTCTTTCCCATATGTGATATGATAATGGATTATGGGTTCTGACACTCGGCTACTAATGTAGGCTTATGCACACATGGAGTGTCGGTTGGGGTATTTTATCCTCTTTTAAGACATACCACCTAACCGTTGTGGCCAGATCAGACTTACACTAGGCTAGCATGATATGTGGGTGGTTTAGCCATTTTTATGGGGTAATAGGGTGAAATAAGCCAAAAGAAATTTTAATATTTTTTTTCAAAATATAGGAGAGTCAAATAATTTACAACATTAGCTAGATTTCATTCATTTATTTTGAAAAAAATTCATTGATAGAGTGGCTAAAAGTGCACTAAGAGCTTGAAAAGGGCATCCCATATTCTAAATGATGTTTTAAAGTTGATTTACTCATTATGAGCGGAGCTCTCACCTCTCTCTAGCGTATCCCCAGTGGCTACCGCTGGGGGGAGGGAGCACCTCCTCGGTGCTTTCCTCCCCTTGGCCATCAGCAACGGCTTCCGCTGGAGAAAGGGTCTCAAGCAAGCAGCCCCCCGTCTCCACTAGATCCATGCTCGGTATCCAGGATTGAAGAGGGTCGAGTAGCAGTGCGCTGAGCCAGATCGACGAGGGTCGGCATCTCGACGCTGGTCGACTCCTTCCGTTCAGGCGAGACGGACGGAGAAGAGCCTTCCCCACGGATCTGGTGCTTGCTAGTTGCTACTCCAATCGCTGCCGCTGGTGCTTGAGTTCTTCTCGCCTCCTCGCCGCAGTTCTTCTTCTTCGGTTCGTGATGCAGCCTGCGATGGAGTTGGTGGCCTGGTTGCGACCGGTTCTACTCCAGACGATAGAGGCGGTGGGTGAGCTTCCTACCAGGCGACGGGACTTGCTTCAGGTCCGTCCTCCAGGTGGTCTTCCCCCCATTCGCCAATTTCAGCTTCGTTGGTTCATCCACGAAGGGTATCAACCCAGGGGTTATGAACACCCTCATGGTGTGGCTTCTCGGCTGGAGGCGATGGTCGGGTTCCCTAATCGTCTTTCTCGTCCTCTGCTCCGGCTCAGGGCGGCGGTGATCGGGTTTCACTCCTTACCTTCTTGCTCTGCCAGGCGGATGGCTATGCCCACTTGGCGCTGCGCGGTTTGGGTCCAGGGGGCAGCTTCTCCTTCTTGGCTCTCCTATGTAGCGTGGACTCCAAAGGCTCTATTGTAGAGTAGATAACATGAAGTTGTCGTTCTCTGGGCGCCCCCTAGGTGCTTGTTGTTATGTCTCAGTGTAGATTGGGGCTACGCGCCCTTGTGTGGGTGCCTCTTGAGTGGGTGCCGTTTGGTCTCAGACAAGTGTACCAGGATTCCGTCTGGGAGCCCTGCTGCTTGTTCGACTTGTGATAAGAAGTCAAGGTGAAGAAGTCTAAGGCAAGGGAGGTGGGGTGGGAGCCTCCTCCTAGCGGGATGGCTGTGGTAGAGAAATCCCATGGCTACTTGCTTGGCCTTTCTTGCAGGAGGAGTCAGGGAAGCTGTTGAAGAAGGGAGCTTGTGTCCCTCCCATCTTTGTGGGTGTGTTTTTTTTGCAATGGAGATGATCGGTTCCTTCTTCAGCTTTGTTCTTGGCCGATCAGAGGCAAGTTGGGTCTACTTGGTTTGCTTAGGCTTCTTAAGTCAGTTTTAGCAGGATGTGGCATTTGGTTTTGGTCCATCTTCTTGGGTGCTTTACTGAAAAAGATGATCTCTACTCCTCTCCTACTTACAGATACAGGTTGATGGGAGTGTGGCCCTTATTTTTGTGGGTGTTCATAATGTATTAGGGCTGGACTTCTTGTTCTCTTGTGTATGTTTGTAAGGGCTGCTTGGAGGTTTGTTTTTTTTCTTGTTTTGCCCCGAGTGATGGTCTAAGTACCTTGATAACCAGCTATTTGGTGTATCAGGGATTAGACTCTTTTAGGGGCACTTATGTACCTCAAGTTTTGGTTATCAGTAACACGCTTTTTAGACCGACCAAAAAAAAAGTTGATTTACTCACAAAAATTGAAACCATTACATGTTTTAAGCAACCAAGGATGTGAAAGATGAATGTTCATGCTAGAAGCATAAACCAGAGTTAAGCACATTTTGATGGCCAAAAGGTTTCATTTGATTAATGCATTCCCTTTACAATTTATCTGAATGATATTTCTCATCAAAAGAGAACAATCAGTTAAGCATATGAGTTATATCCACATATAAAAGATAAACCTCATATCATACTAGATTTTTCATGAGAAGAGCAAAATGAAAAACTACAACTAAAAAAAAGATAATAAAAAGGAAATAAAACTACACTACACTACCGGTCAGTTACTCTCCCCCTAAGCTTGAAATTTGTAGTGTCCTCACTACATATAACAAACTCAAGAGGATTGCAACCGGTTACTTGTTGTAGTGAATGATGGAGATGGAGGTCCATTACTTTTATTTGAGGCTGAAAATGGTTGTGCTAAAGATTGATGACTCCTTGCAAATATGTCCTTGATTTGGGGCAAAAGAAATCACCTGTGAGCTATAGCAAGAATAGTCTTTTATATGCCAATACTACTTGTCTTTTCATTCTCCTTTGAAGCATCATCAAAAGAGTTTTCTCATTATAAAGCAATGAGTCATCTAGAGTGTGAGGAGGAAGGACATGTGGCTTGTGTAAATAATCTAATAGTATCTCATGTGTTGTAGCTTTCTCCCCTTGATTTATAGCTTCATAATCTACATAGGTATCAACATCATCATACCTTGAAGGATATAATTCTATGACAACACCATTCTTCAATGTCACTGTCCTGAAATATGTAGGATTCATCTCTGGTGGACTAGGTAAGAAAGGTGGAAATTCTTCTTTGCTAGAAAGAGCTTGATGGGCAATTTGTTTCTCCAAGATGTGTGCATGAGTGGAAAATATCATCCACCTTAGAAGAGAGTTGGAAAATGGCACCCTTCATTAATTTTCTTTGTCGATGGAAGTCCTCATTTTGTTGCATTTGAGTTCAAATAAATGTTGCAAGCATGGCCTCTAATCTAGAAGTTACTTGTGGTTGTTCTGGCTGAATGAAATTCGGGTTCACATTGTTGTAGAAGCCTGGTGGAGTGTAGCCCATTGGAGAATAAATGGAAGAAGCATAACATGTAGAAGATGAGTTTCTAAGCAACCCACATGCATCTCAAATAATATTGGCTACTTTAAATGGTTGTGTGCGTATCTTTTCAAACAATTGTGATAAAGTATCTAGCTTTTCTATAATTATGTGTATAGCATCAACCATGTGACTCCCCACTTGTATCTCAGATGTAGTAGATGAATAAGATGGTTGGTAGCTTGTATCCGAGCTCCATTGGCAATGGTTTGCTTCCATATCTTCAATAATAGCATAATCTTCTCCATAAGATTTGTTCATTAGAGCTCCGTTTGTAGCTGCATCAATAGATAATCTTGTATTGTAACACAAACCATTGTAGAAACATTGCAATAGAAGCCAATTGCTTAGACTGTGATGTGGACAAAGATGTTGAAGATCTTTAAGCCTCTCCCATTCATCGTACAAGGTCTCTCCATCCCTTTGAGAATAATTGATTAGTTGACTCCTCAGTTGTAAAGTTTTCTAGGTGGAAAATATCTTTACAAAAAGACCTTTAGAAGCTCCTCCCATGTGCAGATTGACTTCTTTGTCCAAGTGATGTGGCTTTTTGAATGCACTAACAAATTCACTCGGAGTTTATATCCCCGAGCTTTTACCAAAACCAAGTGCAACAATACCACCCGCAAGCGGACGGATCTTATCGCAGTATAGTTGAGGATCGAACCCAAAGGACAACGTTTTTAAGAATCTTTGTCAGTTAAATCTAGCTTAAGTAAGACTAATATTTAGAACGATTGGTTGATTTGGGTTTGATTAAACTAATTGCAAGAAAGTAAATGCGGAATAAAAGATGGGTTTAGATCAATGATATGGAATCGCTGGGATGGTACCGGGTTTGACCACCGCTACACACACAAACATACTCTTTTGCGAACAATCCAGGCACGATATAATACTCCAAGTAGAGCTGCTGTAGAACCCCCCATACAGGCTTTAGGTCCGCGTAAGCATCACCATAGGCAGCTGATTTCTCATCGCCATCCAGATCACATGTCTTACGGCTCTGAAGATACAGAAATCCACGGAGGTTGTGAACCCCCCATACGGGCGTTAGGCGCACAAAAGCGTCACCGAAGGCTAGATGGCTCGTCCCCTCGCGGATCATACACTTACGACCTCGATGAAATCCCATCCTATTTCTAGTTTGGGAGTCAGCCGCGTTAACCGATAAACAAGCAGGAAGGTGATATGCGAGCAAACATCGACGTTTAGCAAGATGATACAAAATCCAACTAAGGTTGTGAACCCCCTATACAGGCGTTAGGCGCACAGAAGCATCACCTAAGGCTAGATGGCTCGTCCCCTCGCGGATCATACACTTACAGCCTCAAGGAACCCATCGGAAGTTATCGTCAAGGGTCAAACATGCCAAACGACATTCCAACCCAAGTCTTGAAGTTATCGCAATATAGGAACCCATGTATTGAAGTTATCGCAACACAGGGAGCACAAAGATGAAAATAGGCACATAACCAACCTACAAGATTAACGATAAACGACAAAATGAAGAGTTATATACATTGCCTTGGAAAGTTTAACAAATGAACATGGTTTGCATGGGCAGCGGGGCTAGTCCCCGCACCCCAACGAAAGAGGACTACTCGCTCATGATACGAGATACAAGAAGGATAAGAGAGAAAGATAGATCCGCCATGAGCTCGGTGCAGAGGGTGGACGCAGCCCGGTGAAGAAGATGCGCTCCTTGCTCCGTCTTCTTCCTCTTCTTGGCCTCCTTGGACGCAACACCAGTGGTAGATGTAGTGGAACTTGATCGGTGTGGTGCTCTGGCAGCCTTTCGGCGTCCCGAACTGATGCTCGAAATGGGGACCCTGGGGGTCTATTTATAGTTTCAGATCTGATCCCAAACGGTTTGGATGAGTTGCTGGAAATATCTTCTCCAAACGGTTTGGAGACCGTTTGGGCGCCAAACGGTCTTGAGACCGTTTGGGCACCAAACGGTTTGGAGACCGTTTGGGCACCAAACGGTTTGGAGACCGTTTGGGCACCAAACGGTTTGCTCAGATCAGTCCTGGCCTTGGCGTGGTCACGCGGCTTTAGCTCTTCAATCGATCCTTGCGCTTGCATCGAACGGTCCTGGGACCGCACGGGACCAAACGGTCTTGGGACCGCATGGGACCAAACGGTCTTGGGGCCGCATGGGACCAAACGGTCTTGGGACCGGATGGGACCAAACGGTCTTGAGACCGCATGGGACCAAACGGTCTTGAGACCGCATGGGACCAAACGGTCTTGAGACCGCATGGGACCAAACGGTCTTGGGACCGCATGGGACCAAACGGTCTTCGGACCGCGTGGGACCAAACGGTCTCGGGACTGCATGGGATCAAACGGTCTTGGGACCGCATGGGACCAAACGGTCTTGAGACCGCATGAGACCAAACGGTCTTGGGACCGCATGGGACCAAACGGTCTTGGGACCGCATGGGACCAAACGGTCTTGGGACCGCATGGGACCAAACGGTCTTGGGACCGCATGGACTTCTTGGGCAACTGGTTTCGTCTTGTTCTTTTTGTATCCCAGCAAACGGTCTTGAGACCGCATGGATTCAAACGGTCTTGAGACCGTTTGCATGGAGTTGCCTGCTATACCTGCATAAAATGAAAGTTATTTAGTTAAAACCTTGGTTATTGAATCATTGAGTAGTTTTGTGCATTATGATTCATATCAGGGTGAAAAGATGTGGAATGGATATTAAATTGTTCCAAAAAGGTAATTGAAAATCATGATGAGTATGCACTCATCAAAACACCCCGAACTTAAATCGTTGCTCGTCCTCGAGTAACATAAAATTTGAAACTGTTGCCTAATGGAATACTTTCGATCCATGTGATTTCTTCATCTTCACATCATAAATTTTTTCTTTCTGCTCAGTATGAGTGAGTACCTCAACTTCCTGTGACCACTAAACATGTCTTTCCATAGCTTCGTTCCTGAGTTCGTTTCCCAACAACGCTTCCTCCCCGCCTTTTCCAACACCAAGCATGTCTAAGAGTTTTGTATGAGTTCTGAGATACCCACAGAATCAACGAGTATGCATACGATCTGACACTGGTGTAGTTTAGGATGGTGGGGCATGTATTGTGCCCTAAGGTAGAAAAAGGAGTGAAAGGTGGTATGGAAAGAAGAAGTAAATCTCTCCTCTATTCTACTCGAGATTTTTATTTGTTTTGCAATTTCATTTATTGCATTTTTTTTTGTGTGCGCTATGGCATCTTTTGTTGCGGATCTCTCCTCTATTCGACTCGAGATTGCATTTATTTTGTGTGCACTTTGGCATCTTTTTATTGCAGATCTCTTCTCTATTCGACTCGAGATTGCATTTTTGGTGGTACGCCCCTATTTATTGGGAGGGGTATGGAAGAAGCGGATATGGGGGAAGTGGCGTGCCACCCCGAACTTAGGGTTTGGCACAAGTTTGGCTAATTTGGTGGTATTTATGGATGGAGGGATACGAAGATGATAGAAGAAGTGTAGAAGAGGGTTCAGATCAGGATGCAACTTGATTTACAATTCAAAACCAGGTTATTCTCTTTGTCATACTCTGCTCAAATAATGACTTGATGCGGATCCGGTGTGGTTTCTGAGCCATTGTTCCACTAGTCAGTTAGGAAGCGCGACATGTTTGATCCCTATTAGTTTGATAGATACTTATCATTATGTAAAAAGAATTATGATGTTAGGAATCATAAGTTTCACAGGATGATTTCAGGCAAGTTTCAAAAGTTAGTCCTCTTGAGGATTTGCTTCGAATAAGGAGGATGTTATGATAGAAGATGCATAGCAAAAAGTTAGTTACATTTTTATCACAAAAGTCAAAATTTCATCAGGTATCTGTTCAAAATTTTGAAAAATTTTATGATAGAGACATATTGAGTATGAAAAGAGGGTGTGTATGTGGAAGTGGAATACGTACCACCCACCCTCCACCCCGAACTTAGAGATTTGCTCGTCCTCGAGCAAACCCTAAATTCAAGATGGAGGGGAAAGGAAACACCAGGTATGACTGCCGAGAATGAATCCGTTCTGATCAGCACCAATCCGATCTCGTGTCCTGAAAGAAAAACTCTCTCATAAGGCAAATTTTATTTAAGGAAAATTTAACTATAAGGAACAAAATTTGAAAAGGAAAAGTAAAATAGATTTATTGGTCGGGTTTCCTCCCGACAAGCGCCTTTGTTTTATGTTGATGGCTCGACAGAGTTCTTCGGAATTATGGTGGGTCCTTTGGATTGTTGAATTCCAACATTATTTCGGTGCCTTTGTCAGCTGGTGTGAAGTATCTTTTCAAGCGGTGACCATTTGCTATAAATTCGCCAGACCCGTCGCTCCATAAAGAGAAAGCACCATGGGGGGAGATGCTTTTGACGATGTAAGGTCCGCACCAACGTGAGCGGACTTTTCCTGGGAACAATTTTAATCTGGAGTTGAAAACTAGGACTTGGTCTCCCACTCGTATGTCTTTTTGTTTCAGATGTCCATCATGCCAGAGTTTTGTACGTTCTTTGTAGATTCGTGCATTCTCATAGGCTGTCATTCTGAGTTCATCCAGCTCATGGAGTTGCAGAATTCTGGCTTGACCCGCTTGTTTCATATCGAAGTTTATTTGTTTAATTGCCTACCATGCCTTATGTTCAAGTTCGACTGGTAGGTGGCAACTCTTTCCATATATCAATCGAAAAGGGGTAGTCCCAAGGGGAGTCTTATAAGCAGTGCGATAAGCCCATAAGGCGTCGTTGATTTTTGTCGCCCAATCTTTTCGATTACGTCCAACGGTTTTCTCAAGGATAGCCTTAAGTTGTCGGTTGGAGACCTCTACCTGTCCACTGGTTTGTGGATGATAAGGCGAAGCTATCTTGTGTGAGACGCCATATTTTCGTAGAAGAGCTTCAAGGCTTCTTTCAATGAAGTGGGATCCTCCGTCAGATATCACGGTTCTCGGCACTCCGAACCGTGGGAAGATAATATCTTTGAATAGTTTGATGACTGGTTTTGAATCACAGGTGACGGTTGGTATAGCTTCAACCCATTTGGAGACGTAGTCCACCGCCACAAGGATGTAAGAGAATCCATTAGAAGATGGGAATGGCCCCATATAGTCCACTCCCCAGACGTCAAATATCTCGACTTCTTGCCATAGATTCAGTGGCATTTCGTCTCTCTTGGTTATATTTCCAGCTCTTTGACACTTATCACATGATATGACAAAATCATAACAGTCCTTGGATAAAGTTGGCCAGAAAAATCCACATTGCAAAACTTTTAAGGCAGTCTTTTTAGAGCTCATATGCCCACCCACGGGTCCTGAGTGGCATTGTTCCAAAATAGAATGGGCTTCTTCTTTGGCGACACAACGTCTATACAATCCATCTGCATAGAGTTTGAAAAGATATGGTTCATCCCAATAGTAATGCTTCACATCATGCATAAATTTCTTCAGAGCGTTCCCGGTGTATTGAGGATGGATGACTCCGACGGCAAGGTAGTTTACTAAGTCTGAATACCATGGTTCGAATCCTGAGACTCTCATAAGCTGATCATCTGGTAGAGAGTCATTTATCGGAATCCCTTCAGCATCCAGAGTGTGGATGCGACTCAGGTGATCTGCCACAACGTTCTCCGTCCCATTTTTATCTCTTATTTCAAGGTCAAATTCTTGTAGAAGGAGTATCCATCTGATCAGCCTTGGCTTAGCATCCTTCTTTGTCATAAGATAACGGATAGCAGCATGGTCAGTGTAAACGATTACCTTCGAACCAGTAAGGTAGGATCTGAATTTGTCAAAAGCATAAATGACTGCTAAAAGCTCCTTTTCAGTAGTAGCATAATTCCTTTGAGCTTCGTCGAGGGTCTTTGATGCATAATAGATCACATAATGTTTTTTCTCTATGCATTGTCCTAAGACAGCACCCACCGCGTAATCACTGGCATCACACATAATTTCAAAGGGGTGGTCCCAATCGGGAGCTCTAATGATGGGAGTAGTTGTAAGGGCTTTCTTCAGCATATCAAAACTTTTGACGCATTCTTCATTGAAATTGAAATCAGCATCCTTTAAAAGTAGATTAGTCATCGGCTTCGTTATCTTGGAAAAGTCACGTATAAACCTTCTATAGAATCCAGCGTGACCAAGGAATGTGCGAACTTCTTTTACATTTGTGGGGACATCCAGTTTAGAGATGACTTCTACCTTGGCTTTATCAACTTCAATTCCTTTGTTGCTAACCTTGTGGCCCAAAACAATGCCTTCCTTTACCATAAAGTGGAATTTCTCCCAATTTAGCACCAGATGTGCTTCTTCACAACGTTTGAGGACCATGGAGAGATGCTCAAGAGAGGAATCGAAGGAGTCCCCATATACAGAAAAATCGTCCATGAAAACCTCCATAACTGTTTCAGTAAGCCCTGCAAAAATGGCAGTCATGCAACGTTGAAAAGTTGCAGGGGCATTACACAGACCGAAAGGCATCCTTTTAAAAGCATATGTCCCAAAGGGACATGTGAAAGTAATTTTTTCTTGATCATCTGGATGTATGGGGATCTGATAGAATCCAGAGTAACCGTCCAGGTAACAGAAATATTCTTGATGGGCCAATCTTTCTAAAACTTGATCGAGGAAGGGCATAGGAAAATGATCCTTCCGAGTGGCCTTGTTTAATTTTCTATAATCAATACACATCCGCCACCCAGTGACTGTTCGGGTGGGGATGAGCTCATTGTTTTCATTTCTTATAACGGTAGTACCTCCTTTCTTGGGTACAACATGAACCGGGCTCACCCATGGTGAGTCCGATATCGGGTTTATTATTCCAGCTGTAAGGAGTTTGATGATCTCACGACGGACCACTTCCTTCATATTCGGGTTCAACTTTCGTTGATGCTCGATCGTTGGCTTATGGTCTTCCATCATGGGGATTCTGTGCATGCACAACGCTTGGCTAACTCCTGTGAGGTCACTCATTTTGTAGCCTATGGCTTTCTTGCTATCCTTTAATACTTCCAGAAGTTGCTCTTCTTGTTTGGTCGTTAATCCAGAGTTTATAATGACAAGACAAACATTGAGATCATCTAAAAACATATACTTCAGCCCTTCAGGTAGGGGCTTCATTTCAGGAAGTTCTGGTTTTTCACTGATTTCTTCTGGGGTTTCGGTAACCTTTAATTCTTCATAGGTAGCTTCAGGATTTCCTTTAGTAGAGTCGGGAGGTTCGGTGCAGTCCTTATCTTGTTGGTCAATAGGTTCATCATTAAAAAGGTCGTATAGAGAAGTTTCCAAGGGATCGCATGACTCGTGATATTCTTGAGTAAGCTGTGACATCTGCTCAACACAATCTATCAGATAGACCTCCTCCTGTATACTTGGTCTTCTCATGCTTTCAAAAACCTTGAACTCAAGAGTTTCTTTACCTAACCTGAGCAGTTTTGTTCCAGCTTCAACATCGATAAGGGCTCTAGCCGTGGCGAGGAAAGGGCGACCGAAGATGAGAGGGTATTTGGTGTCTTCTTTTATGTCCATGATGACAAAATCACATGGGACATATGCGTCCTTGCCTACCTTGACCGGGATGTCTTTGAGAATTCCTAACGGTCTTTTTACTGAATTGTCCGCAAGTTGAATAGTCATAGCAGTTGGAAGCAATTCGTCGAACCCTAATCTCTTGCATAGACTCAGCGGCATAATAGAAATACTTGCGCCAAGATCCGCCAATCCTTTCTTGCATGATGAATCACCGATGTGGCATGAGATTCCGAAGGATCCTGGATCTTTTTGTTTCTTTGGCATCTTACTTAGTATGATATCTGATGTTGTAGCAGCCAATTTTACAGTTTCATATTCTTCAGTGATGTACTTCTTGGTGAGAAGCGACTTTAGATACTTGGTCCAGGCTGGTATCTCATTAAGAGCATCTAAGAATGGTATATCAACATGGAGCTTCTTCATAGCCTCTTTGAATTTGATGAATCTAGTATCAAGCTTGGTTTCCCTCAGTCGGGATGGGAAAGGAACACGAGGCTTATATACAGGAATATCTGGTTCAGGTGTCTCTACTTCTTCATCGACAACTTTTTCAGAACTTCCCTTATCAGTCTTGCTTTCCTTTGATTGCAATTCCGGTGTTATCAAGTTTTGGTCTGTCATAGGTTCACTCTCGTCAGAAATAACCACAGTTGTCTTTGTTGGGGGATCCAAATAACTTTTCCCAGATCTTGTGGCAATAACCTTCAGCTGCTCCAGATGTTTCGGATTGTTCTCAGGTTGTCCGGCGAAGACTCCAGCTTGTGGCTTAATACTTGCAGCAAGTTGAGCTAGTTGAGTTTCAATAGCCTTATGCTGGGCTTGTTGATTGGCTATCATCGTTTGTTGTGTTTGCAATAACTTTTCAATGGTAGATAGCTTGTCATCAGAAGGGATGGATCCTGTTTGACCCTGTTGTTGGTTCAAGCTTTGATACTGAGAGTTATTCTGATAATTATTATAGTTTCTGTTCTGAAAGTTTCTCTTGAAGTTTCCTTGATTCCCAAAGTTCTGTTGCTGGTTAAACTGATACCCAGATGGGCCTCTTGGTTGATTATTCGGAACAAATTGATGTGAGTTCATAGCTCCTGAAGGATTTCCGTACTGGAAGCCTGGGTGATTCCTATTTTGATTCGGATTGTAATAGTTCTGCCCAGGGTTGGTGTTAATAGCATTAAGATTTTCCATCTGGCAATTATCTCCCTATCCACAGGCATTGCTTAAAACAACATCATAGAGAACATTGCATGATAGTGTGGAATGGTCAGTGCCTTTGCACGCTTCACAAAACAAAGAAGTGGACTTGACCTGTTCTGGTTGCCTAGTTGGAGAATGTCCTCTTCCAATCGCAGCAAGGGATGATTCTATGTGATCTTGCTTTGCAACTAAGACTTTCAAAGTTTCAGCTATAGATTTGTATTCTGGGATAGCGTCAGCCATAGCTACCTTTAAGACTCCTTTACCAATAGATCTGCCCCAGTTGGCTTGATTTTCTGCTCCCAGGGTGACTACTCTCCATGCGCTGTCGTAACTTTGCCGCATGAAGTTCCCTCCTGACGAGGAGTCAAGGAACATCTTAACATCATCCTCCACACCCCTGTAGAATATCTCTATCAGCTGGTTCTTAGGAATTCCATGGTGTGGGCATTTGTGTAGGAGCTCCTTGTATCTATCCCAAGCTTCGGAAAGAGTTTCTCCTGGGACTTGAGTGAAATTTGTGATTCGTCCCCTGATCTCATATGTAAGAGATGGGGGGTAGAACTTTTCCAGAAAGGCGTTTTGAAGCTGCTCCCAGGTGGTGATGGGTACATCACTCTGTAGTGAGTTGTACCAACTAATGGCTCTATCAGCCAGAGAGTACTTGAAGAGACGGAGTCGAATAGCATCATCAGAGACTCCATTTTGCTTCGTCATAGCACACAGGTCAATGAATCTGAGAAGATGACCTTGGCTGTCTTCAGCTTGTTTACCGTAGAATGGGTTGTTTTGAAGCAAGGTTATCCAATGTGCTCTAATCTCAAAGTTGGCAGCTTCGATGGGAGGAGGCTGCACCGGATGATAGACATTCACGGCCTTTGGGATAGAGAACTCTCTAAGATCCTTCTGAAGTTCCGCTGCCTGAGCTGCTGCCTGTGCTGCTAAGATCTCCTGTTGAACCGTAGCTCTAGCTTCTTGCATGAACCTTTCTCTCTGCGCATTGATGGCTTGAGCCACCCTACGGGCTACTTCTTCTTCTTGCGCCATTCTGGCTTGATTCTCTCGGATCTGACGATGGAAGGTTCTATCGATTTCGGGATCAAAGCTCGCAGTCAGTCCGAGACTATCCAAACGGTGCATGCACTAATCGTCAAAGAGCACCTGAAATTTGAAAAGGTTTGAAAGTGAGATCCTTGGTGTAGAATAAAGATCAAAAAGATGAGCGATAGTTTCAAAAAGAAAACAAAATCCTAGATTAGTCTTAAAAGAACTAGATTTGACTGACTAATTCCGTTGTCCCCGGCAACGGCGCCAGAATTTGATGTGGCTTTTTGAATGCACTAACAAATTCACTCGGAGTTTATATCCCCGAGCTTTTACCAAAACCAAGTGCAACAATACCACCCGCAAGCGGACGGATCTTATCGCAGTATAGTTGAGGATCGAACCCAAAGGACAACGTTTTAAAGAATCTTTGTCAGTTAAATCTAGCTTAAGTAAGACTAATATTTATAACAATTGGTTGATTTGGGTTTGATTAAACTAATTGCAAGAAAGTAAATGTGGAATAAAAGATGGGTTTAGATCAATGATATGGAATCGCTGGGATGGTACCGGGTTTGACCACCGCTACACACACAAACATACTCTTTTGCGAACAATCCAGGCACGATATAATACTCCAAGTAGAGCTGCTGCAGAACCCCCCATACGGGCGTTAAGTCCGCGTAAGCATCACCATAGGCAGCCGATTTCTCATCGCCATCCGGATCACATGTCTTACGGCTCTGAAGATATAGAAATCCACGGAGGTTGTGAACCCCCCATACGGGCGTTAGGCGCACAGAAGCGTCACCGAAGGCTAGATGGCTCGTCCCCTCGCGGATCATACACTTACGACCTCGATGAAATCCCATCCTATTTCTAGTTTGGGAGTCAGCCGCGTTAACCGATAAACAAGCAGGAAGGTGATATGCGAGCAAACATCGACGTTTAGCAAGATGATACAAAATCCAACTAAGGTTGTGAACCCCCTATACAGGCGTTAGGCGCACAGAAGCGTCACCGAAGGCTAGATGGCTCGTCCCCTCGCGGATCATACACTTACGACCTCAAGGAACCCACCGGAAGTTATCGTCAAGGGTCAAACATGCCAAACGACATTCCAACCCATGTCTTGAAGTTATCGCAACATAGGAACCCATGTATTGAAGTTATCGCAACACAGGGAGCACAAAGATGAAAACACGCACATAACCAACCTACAAGCTTAACGATAAACGACAAAATGAAGAGTTATATACATTGCCTTGGAAAGTTTAACAAAAGAACATGGTTTGCATGGGCAGCGGGGCTAGTCCCCGCACCCCAGCGAAAGAGGACTACTCGCTCATGATGTGAGATACAAGAAGGATAAGAGAGAAAGATAGATCCGCCATGAGCTCGGTGCAGAGGGTGGACGCAGCCCGGTGAAGAAGATGCGCTCCTTGCTCCGTCTTCTTCCTCTTCTTGGCCTCCTTGGACGCAACACCAGTGGTAGATGTAGTGGAACTTGATCGGTGTGGTGCTCTGGCAGCCTTTCGGCGTCCCGAACCGATGCTCGAAATGGGGACCCTGGGGGTCTATTTATAGTTTCAGATCTGATCCCAAACGGTTTGGATGAGTTGCTGGAAATATCTTCTCCAAACGGTTTGGAGACCATTTGGGCGCCAAACGGTCTTGAGACCATTTGGGCACCAAACGGTTTGGAGACCGTTTGGGCACCAAACAGTTTGGAGACCGTTTGGGCACCAAACGGTTTGCTCAGATCAGTCCTGGCCTTGGCGTGGTCGCGCGGCTTTAGCTCTTCAATCGATCCTTGCGCTTGCATCGAACGGTCCTGGGACCGCGCGGGACCAAACAGTCTTGGGACCGCATGGGACCAAACGGTCTTGAGACCGCATGGGACCAAACAGTCTTGGGACCGCATGGGACCAAACGCTCTTGAGACCGCATGGGACCAAACGGTCTTGAGACCGCATGGGACCAAACGGTCTTGAGACCGCATGGGACCAAACGGTCTTGAGACCGCATGGGACCAAACGGTCTTGGGACCGCATGGGACCAAACGGTCTTGGGACCGCGTGGGACCAAACGGTCTTGGGACCGCATGGGATCAAACGGTCTTGGGACCGCATGGGACCAAACGGTCTTGAGACCGCATGGGACCAAACGGTCTTGGGACCGCATGGGACAAAACGGTCTTGGGACCGCATGGGACCAAACGGTCTTGAGACCGCATGGGACCAAACGGTCTTGGGACCGCATGGGACCAAACGGTCTTGGGACCGCATGGGACCAAACGGTCTTGGGACCGCATGGGACCAAACGGTGTTGGGACCACGTGGACTTCTTGGGCAACTGGTTTCGTCTTGTTCTTTGTGTATCCCAGCAAACGGTCTTGAGACTGCATGGATTCAAACGGTCTTGAGACCGTTTGCATGGAGTTGCCTGCTATACCTGCATAAAATGAAAGTTATTTAGTTAAAACCTTGGTTATTGAATCACTGAGTAGTTTTGTGCATTATGATTCATATTAGGGTGAAAAGATGTGGAATGGATATTAAATTGTTCCAAAAAGGTAATTGAAAATCATGATGAGTATGCACTCATCACCAAGTATAGAGCCATGTCTGGGTTCTATCTCTAAGAGAGAATGGAAAAAGGATTAGGTGTATCCCATTAGTAAGAACATCATATATCTTCATGGTGCTTAGCAACTATAGAAATTCAGCAATGTGGAGATTTGGATCCTCCATTTGTGTCCCTCCAAATGCATTCAGTTGTAGCAATTGTATGATGGATGGGCTGATAGAAAACTCCTCTTCCTCAAAATTTGAAAAATTAATAGGCCCACTCATGTGCATTACAGTTGTACCAAAGTAGTCCTTAATACGAAGGTCATCCTCTTTGATTAGTTCATCATGTGGATCCAAAGGATTAGGTGGATGTGGCATAGATGGTAGTGGTGTATGTGGTATGGATGAAGGTGGTGGATATGAGGGTGTGGATGAATGTGGTATGGGTTTTAGTGGTGTATATGATGGTGGTGAATTATGTGTGAATGATGGTGGTGTGGATGAAGGATGAGTGGATGAGGGTGGTGCATATGAAGGTGATGTGGATGAAGGTGGCATGGGTGAATGTCATTTGGATGATGGTGACATGATTGATAGTTGTGTGGGTTGTGATTCCTGCATACATGTTTGGGTTTCACTCCTTCTTGCTCCATGAGGGTTGCAAATGATGTGCTCATTTTTTGAATGTAGAGATATGCACAGTTCAAGGATCTTTTTATGAACGCCCCATATGCTCCTGCAATGAGATACAAAAACAAACATGGAAGATACAATAAATTATGATTATCATGATGAATTATGATATATGGATAAGATGGTGGATATGAAGGTTGTGATCTAGTCTCATTTACTAATCAACAACTCTTACTCTAGCATGAATACCGATACTCCCCAGCAATGGTGCCAAAAACTTGTTGGTTTATTACACTAATGAGTTTCAATCATATAATGATCTTTTACTCAACTAGATATTTCATGCAAGTATATGAGAGTAGTTTTAGTTGAGGTCAAATACAAGGAGTGTTGGTTAGCTAGGTGCAAGAGTTATGATTTTCAACAATCTAGATCATTTTACACAAGATGACTGGATTAGAACAACTTGAATTATAGATTTAAAACAAAATAGTTAATTAACACTTAAGAAAGGTTAAGATTCAAATTTAGGAGGATCCTAGACTTGGTATTTCACTATCCCATCATAGTTTATATTAAAATACGAATTTAAACATGTTAATTAACTTGCAAATGAGGTTTGTAGTCTTCACTCACCTCCTGGTGAAGTGATGATGATTCTAACTCCATATATCGCTCTCGTGTATGTATTTTGTTTTGAATCACAAAACTTGCTCCTCAAATTAATCCCATCCACTCTCGCGGTAAAGGAAAAGTTGCCAAAAAAGTAACTCCATACTCTCAAACACATCTTCTCCGATTATCAAAGAAAGCATAAAACATGCAAGTATGATGGCCAATCATACAAACATGAATTTTAGATCTGAAACAACTCTTGGAGCATGCAAGCAACTAACATTTAGTACAAAATTCATATGTTCATACAAGCTATGACATGGGAGTTACTCTCCCATGTCTAAGATTCAAATTCTACTCATCCATGTCTAGATAAAGAAGGTACAAGCAGCAGAAAATATCAAAGGACATAGTAAAAGAGTATAAAGAACTAGTATGTCCATGAGAAGGAGTAGAACGAATAAGAACTCTGGCTAGAAGTGAAGCTCTATCCTTGCTTGTCGCACTCTCTCTAGATTTCTTCACTCCCAAGTGAATAGAAGAGGAAGAGGAAGATTCATGCTACAAATAGTGAAGAAGAAGGAAGAAGAAGAGGTTTCTCTCTCGAGTAAATACCTCCTACCTCCCTAGGTCTCCTCCAACTTCTCCAAGATTCCCTCCAATCGAGTTGCCCTCTAAAAGGTCCGTCCTAAGTTGTCATAATTGTCCCAAGATGAGTTGGGGTCATATATATAAGTGTGAGATAGTTAAATTCATGTTTGAGTGAAATTTGTAGGTCGCATGACATGTGTTTTATAATACATGACGTGTCTTATGAAATAACTAAAGTTTGGATCGAGTTCTTGGAGGTTACACAACATGTCTTTAATAAGACACGACGTGTCTTGAACATGATGTGTCTTTAATAAAACACAGCATGTTGTTGCAAACTTGGAGTTATGCATTCAATTTTTGGGCTAAGACATGGGGTATCTTTAATAAGACACATCATGTCTTTAATAGACATGGGGTTTCTTAATTAAGACATGGCATGCCAATGGCTGTTCTAGTCTGTTCTGGTCTATTGTGTATTCTTCTCATAACTTACGGCGTGTAGGTCAGTTTTACATGTCGTAAAAAGTGGTATTTGTGCAGTTACAAACCCCAAAACATTTAGATACTTGAGGAGTGATCCAATAAGTGATACTATGATATATTCCTCATCATTTCATTGCAAAATGTAGTACCTACAATCTAAACCAATGGACAAGTAATAATAACTAAAATATAGAATCTAGCATGAATTAGAATGATAATTGAGTCAAAACAACATGGATATACAACCAAACATGATCCAAAACATAATATGATTTGTGCACATCATGTACCTACCCTCATAACACTTTTCTTCTATGGGATAAAGTTTTAGGGAATTTAAAGTCAACAACCATCAGCTTAAACAATACATCATCATTGAGGATTTCCTATCTTCTAAGTGTCTCTATATGGCCAACTTGGGAGGAGACAACCTTCACGCCTACTCCTTTCCTCACCAATGTGGTACCCTCCTGGTTCGTCTAGCCAACCACCTCGACCCCATGAAATGACCATTTTGCTTTTGTCAAAAGACTGCTTTGCTTCCATCAACAACAAATCTTCAACATGTTAGAAGGAGGATCAAGACAAAGCTTCCTTGACTTCTTTCGTAGGGGCAAGCACCCCACAAAATTGATGGTTTCCTGAGTGCCTACTCTCCATTTTACTACGAGGTTGGGAATCCACATTGAGGAGCCAACTGGAGAGTCCTCTCCAGAAGTGGCGTCACACATGCAGAACGATATTGACAAGCTCGAGTTCATCATGGCGTCTGTGCATGAATGTTCTGCATCACGTCGTGACCCTGACTCCATTGTTCCTTACTCACCCTGCATTGCTCCTACTCTAGAAATTTATGTATAATTTGTCAATGTTGAGCACTATAAAAGATTCAGGCTGGCCACCTCGATGGGCATTTATCTACCCCGTTGGTCCTATGGCATCACTCTCGATGCGCTTGGCATTTGGGATGTGGTCGACAACATCCCAAGGAAGAACCACATCCTTATCTTCACATATCATGTTACTCCAGTATATAGCGACTTGAGTGGTCGACAACATTCTAAGGAAGAACCACATCCTTATCTTCACATATCATGTTACTCCAGTATATAGCGACTTGACATTGGATTTCATAACTACTTATCACCGATACCAAAATTATTGGGGCCAATCCAGTTGCAAGGCTTGAGTCTTTTGTGAGGTTTTTTAGATTTTTTCTAGGCAGCTAACCTCTATACTCGATGGCGTTGACAATTATTGGCTCAACCAATGCATGGAGTGCCATCATGACGTCCATTCAGACACCTACAATGTGGATAAATTTTGGGTTGACATCACGAGGCTTCCACCAAAGCTACCAGGCAGTATTAAGGGCTCTAGCCTTCACAGCCTAGTAGTCTGTTACGTTCATCACATTCTATCCCACACTTTCTTTGGCAAGGAAGGTACTCATGGTATCATCACTCTTTCTAAATAGTGTGCCCATAACTAGGGTTGTGCATTGATTGACCATCTTCACAACCAAGCCACCCACACTACTTCTTCCTCATATTGTATTGATCATGTAGTCACATACATTGTGCTTTTCTTAGGCTACATTCATATCCCATTCTAGCCTCTAGCCCTAAAGCACCACCTGATCAACCTCACCTACTTGAAAGGGTGCAAGTTCCTTTGTCCGAATACCAATGGAGTCTACCACTTACTTTTCAAAGACTCTCATGTGGTCCTTAAATTTCCCCGCCATGCTAGGTTTGTAGTACCCAACCTAGTCTTTGACTTGACAGATCTACCCACCCATGTGGCATGATTTCTCCAGTAGTATCTAGATCCAGATGATGTCCTGGAGCCTACTGCCCATAGGAGGAGTGTCTCCATGGAGGCACATTGTGAAGAGATCATTCTGCCACCACCACCTTCACGATGTCACACTAGGAGGTGTTGAGGCAATGAGGAAGGCCCCGAGGAGCCCTATGGCTTTTATGAAGTCCACAACTAGTTGGAGGAAATCTAAAGATAGCAGCAGCGTCAAGGTTATCAACTCAACCACATGTATCTGATGCAGCGGTCCCACGAATCATGGCATGTGCATCACGTCAACTACGACTCTAGCATGCCTTACAATGAGGATTATGGGGATCATCAGGCTTACACTGACCGCAACTCCCCCTATTGGGGAAACTATACTATAACCCTCCATCATCTTCACAATTTCCACCTCCTCAGTGATTCTGTTCCCTCCATCTTTGATTTTGGTTTTTTCGGGACAAGAAAAAATCTAAGTATGAGATGGGGGTGGGTGGTATGATTCTATTCCACCCTCCTATCTTTTCCCTTTTCTTTATTCTGCCTTATTTTTCTACATGTATTTGCTTTAGTTATGTCTTTTATCTGGTCGGCCATCAATTTCTATTTTATTTAGTTGTTAAGGCCATTATCTAGTCGGCCATTACATAAATATTTGTTGTTTTACCCCTTTGATTTTAGTAATATTTTGCAAAACTTGTTACAAATTTCCATGTCTAAAACTTTTATGTCACCTAGGACCCTTAAGGACATCACTCCTCGGAATAGTTGGAAATTCATATGGATTTGATAAGAACCAAGCATAATATTTCCATACTTTTAGACAAATAGATTATCTTATTACAAAACCTACATGTTGTGAACTATAGAAATAGTCTAACTTGAGAAATGACACTCTCAAAAGAATATATATATATATATATGTATATATATATGAAAAAATATTTATATAATTAAGCACAAGAACATATTTTTTCCCTTCCCTCCACTTTTTTTCTAAAAAATAGAAGCGAAGAATCACTACCAGATAAAAACCAAGTCCGGGGTGGCATGCTTCCCAAAAATAAATTCCATATCCCAAAAAGGGGCATACCATCAAAAGATGCCTGGGCACACAGAGAAAAAATTGTGAGCAATGTAGCCACAATTCCGCAAATCAAAATCCTGAGTCAAATAGAGGAGGGATTAAACATAAAAAAAATATTTTGTTATTTCTTCTTCACTTGTTCATAGTTCTTCCTATTCTTGTGAAAATAAAAGAAAAAAAATTCAAAAACTGAGAGTGTCAAAGCAATAGTAAGATGAAGCTCATTTTTCTACAAATTATCATTTTAAAAGCAAGATTTCATATTTGACATTCATAGGGAACATAGAATTTCATGCTATGTGGTTATAGGATATTGGGTCACTTGGCCAAAAGTTGGTGGTGAGGACTATAGTGATGTTATTAAGGTGAGTACGACATTTTTGGAGTATAAATTGGAATGCATTTGTAATTTAATTTGCTCGGGACGAGCAAAGATTCAAGTCCGGGGTATATTGATGAATTCATATTCATCCATCTTTTCACATATTTTTCTTTATCTTTTTTAATTACATTTCCTTCTTTTTAGTAAATTTAGGACTAAAATGTAAATTTCCCACTTCATGATTATTCATGCAAATACTTACCAATTTTCTTTAATATTGTTGGGATATTCTTCAAAGTTAAGTTTGACACTCTGATACAGTGAGATGGCAATCTCACTTAACCCACACGGTTGACTCATGCACACACAGGCCCTCGTTCCAGAGCCAGACACCCCCCTTGTCCTTAGCTCAATCAACTCACTTAGCTAGCTAGACAATCGTCTCAATGGGATTTGACTGTCATTTCAAGTAGTCGTATGAGAATTCTCACATAGTCAAATGGCTAGGTCACTCACGCCTAACTTCACATCGCAAAGTCTAGGTTCCATGGTCTTAAATTCACATATAGCAACGCCAAATGACTGCCTGAGCCCCCATACACTCATTTCATAGTCCTACTTTGAGACCAAGAAATGAGAGAGGGGCACTACCATTAGGGTTTAGCCACTGCTTCCAAGGCAAGACACGTCACACATAGAATGGGTGGCTCACGAACACCAAACGGTCGTTTAGAACGTCACTTCAATACCAAGTAACCATCCAAACGGGCGCCACCACAACCCTCTCTAGGTTTTCACATGAAATCTTCTAGACGAGCATCTAGTCAGCACCAAATGACTGTATTGCTTCGCGAGATGACCGTTTCATGGCGCACAGACAACATGATCCAACATATGTCATTTATTTTCTATTTTCACTCCCCACTCAGGGTGTCCACCCCTCCTTCCCCTATAAAAGGCGGGAGGGCTCCACTAAGAGAAGACCCCCATGTTTTTGTATGAAATCAATAGCGGAATTTTGTCATTTCATTTTAGTGTAATCTTCCTTTCAAGAGCGATAAAGTTAATTCTTTTATTAAGTTAGTTCTTTTATTCCAAGTCTGGATCTCTCTTCTCTGGTTCTTCTTCTCACATTTCTTCTTGGAGCAAGAGAAAAATCAAACGAGTCATTTAATCATCACCGGCTTGGACTCTATACATACCTAGAATTGTGATTTATGACTCTTTTTCTTTATTTCCATATATCTCCCATCTATGTAGTTTCCTTATCAAGGCAAGGGGAATAGACCCTTATGCATGTGTTAATCGGATTGAGTTTTTGCATGACTATTTAGACAAATGGTTTTTGGTTTAGAAATTCTACATTTAAATGACGTAATTAATCATTTTTATCACTTGTTAATCCAGGTGGATGTGACTGTGGAAACTGAGATTTAGAATGACTAAACTTAACTCATGGGGATTTGGATGTGACTATAGAAAAATCCCCTTTAGGATGAAGAACAAGGATACGTGAATAGCAGGACCAATAGGTTCACATAGAGTTCTTATTTTTTATTTTATTTATGAATAAAGCACACACCTGCTTCCTTCTTATTGTCGTGTATCACTCAATTTTATTATCACATGGGCTAAGTTGGTAAAACCACTAAGCATCTATACCTTCCTTTTTTTATTTCAAACCAATTTTGAACTTTGCTTTCAATTTTTCCCTTTAATTTCCACCATTTTACTTTTATTTAGATATTCTTTTATGCTAATTACTTCTTCTTTTACCTTCTCTTGTTTAGAATAATCTTTTATTTTCCTTGTGTTAGCATAAACTTTTTGTTCTTCTTTCAATTTCCTTTCTTGCATTAGGTAAATCAACCCGCCTCAAATCAGACTTTACTTTATGTAATTCTTTCAAAAATACCAAAAATAAATAAGTTCAAAAATAACTGGGTTTAGAAGAAACATATCTTAAAAATGTTTTTATATGGGATCAATCCTTATATACTAACCTTAATTGGAAATTAAAATGGATTAAACTCTAGTAGGATAATTTTTCTAGGGAATTGGTGTGCAAACGGTGTGTATCACTTAAGCATTTTTTAATGCTTGAATATTATAAAATGAATAATTGAATAAACAAAATATGCACTCTCTATGATTTTCCCACTTAAGGTCCCATAATTGGAAAGAGTGCCCATGATTTGTCTAAGAAACCCATAATGACACCTTGAGGTACTTTATTGTCTATAAAATCCCATAATTGGCATGAAATCCCATAAAGACCCCATGTGGTCGATGATGGCGATAGCATATAAAACATACTCAAATTCTTATAACATGATTCATAGTATGAACATTAGCATAATCATGAACATTAAATCTTTAATGTGATGGGATTTCTTCCTCTTAAAACTTGGAAGTTCAAATCCAATAATCATTAATCGTATTCTCTAATCTTAATGAGCATGATAACCATAAGACATAGGATACATAAATCATCAAGCAATTTATATATGAACATGACTATAGATTTGAACTTGAAACTAGAAACATAATTCATAAACCATACAAAGCATACAATTCAACCAATGTACATATGTATAGTGTCATGACCCACTTACTTTGAAGCAAGTAGATCTTATGTTGGTATCTCTGATCTTGAGTGAAACCCTAAGTCTCCTGGAAATAACATGATTCCTATTAATTATCACTTTAATTAAAATCTTAAACCCTAAATTAATCCTTAGTAAAAAAATGGTCTTATTGTATCGAGTTAGGGTTAGGGTTAATGATTAGGTCATTCCATTTTGGAAAACTTCATTTAATATACATTATTATATTACTCAAAAATTAGGGTTTTAGGGTTACCTATGAAAACATCAGAACAACTAGGCAAAACATCTCTTGAAAACTCTAAAATCTGATTCCTTGTCAAAAGTCCTGTCTAATGAGTATGTATTCATAAATTTCAAACTAAAAATTGAATTACTGTGAATTTTCTAAGAACAGACCAATGAAAATTTAGTTAAAAGCCACATGTATAATACCAGATCCATTTGGCCACCTCTGAGTATGACCAATCAGGGTTGACTAACTTGCGAGGAGACTTTCCAGGGTAGATACATGGTTAAAGGAGCCAAGGTGAGGAAAATCCATTAACAGTCCTTATCAAAATTAATAACCCGATTAATTTAGTGGTGGTACCCTAGTCAATTACTGGCCTAGTTTGTTCTTCACCTGCAAGCCATGACTCAAGCGCCATTCAAGATCTTCATGGCCTTAATCCAAGGCCCTAGTTACTTCTCCTATGAGAAAGAACACATTCCATCTGTGTTTGTAAGGAGTAAACAGACTCAACAAGCCAAACTCAGGATCAGGAGAGAACGGGAGCTCAAAGACTGATCTGGCAATGTTAGAGGAACAAGTCATGTATGGCAACGACAAAAATGCCATGATAAAAGAATGATAGGAATAAATGGATTTGTGAGACCAATTTAAAGATGCTTGCAACATCACAGGAAGGAAAGGGACTTAGAGTGACTGGTATTTAGGGGAAAAGAAGCGAATAGGGGTGACAGTCAAAGATCTAAAACCAAATGAAAACATTCTAAAATATATAAGAGATTATCAAAGAATGATCATGGAGCAAAGGTGAAGCCAACCAATCCATTTATGTTGTTGTGGGTGCACTTAAATGCCATGAAGACTAGCTCTGAAAAAGACCCAAAACAAGGGTTATAGGTTACATCGATAGGACAGGTGCATGGTAAACTAAGGTTGTGAAATATAGTATGGGTTGCGGGGATGCTTACCCAATGATCAATTGAACCGAAGGAAGTGGTGGATGTCTAGGCAAGGTTGAGGTATCTGTAGAACAATTCTGACTAGGCCATTGTGATTCGGGGCCTTGGCAATGAAATTATCTGAGGTAGAGTGATGAGTGGAGGTTGGCAAAGCCTTTGATTCCATTGAATAGTGGTGAGGATGGTCGTGGTCAGGTTTGTGCATACATGGTGGTGAGAGGGTCCAAGCCCTAATTGGGCATTTAACCAGTAGAGTGAGATGGTAGGTGAGTTAAGGCTCATTTGCATCGGGAAATCTAGGTAGAATTATTGAAGAAGAAGTCTCATTAAATGGCTACAAGGAGATGGAGAATGAAGTTGGGGAATGAAACATGTGAAACATTTCTATCTCACATACAATGTGGGAGGAAGAGGGTGACTCCGACCATTGGATTGTCGATTGATTACAAAATGGAAAGGAAATCAAAGTAATGTGTGATAAATGCATAATTTGTGAATCTTAGGTCGAATAGGTGCATGGAATGTAATTGACATTAAATCCTTAGTCAAATTATATATAAACTATTTTTAACTGATTTGAGGGTTCAAACCAAACAAAAATGCTACCAAATTTGGATCACATATCCAAAAAGGAGTCCATATCATTCTTATACACTTAGATTTCCATTTTGTCCATTGTATGGCCATTAATACATTAAAAGTTATTACCTTGAATTATGTACATAAAATTTGAAATAATGTGTAAATATTTTCATAATTGTTTCCTTTAACTTTAAAATGAGATATTAAATGAGTAACCTTCTCAATATTTTATTTATATCCCTTTTATGCTTTAATACTATCTTGGATGAGAGAGAAAAAGGAAATGGGAACTACTATTCATTAATTTGAGTTAATTGAATCATATATGAAAAAGAAAATATATTTGAGTCTCATTTTTAGTTTTCTTACTTAATTTTCATATAAGAGATACCATTTTATGGTCTTTTTACATATAAATACTCAACTACTGTTATTTAGGAAAAACCCATTCGAAGGTTTAAATTAGATTTGTAAATTGGGGTGTGACAGATTCTTGGCCATGCTCTTCAATATCTCATTACATCTTGTAGACTTATTGTTTAGGAAGAAACATACGCCTGCACTATCAAGACTAGTTATCTCCCTCTTGTGTATCCCATAATAAAATATCTTCTCCTGGCCATAAAGATTAATCCCTTGATGAGGGATCTTCCTAAACATATTATGAAATATGTGTCAGGCTTGTGAATAAGACTCCTCAGCATGTTGTTTTAAATTATAGATTCACTAAACCAAGTCATGTGTCTTCTATGGAAGGAAATACTGCTCTAAGAATGCCTCTATAATATCATCACAAGTCTCTATGGATTCTAGAGGAAGACTAAGAAACCATGAGTTTGCCTCGTCTGATAGTGAGTAGGAGATTAGCTACAAGTAGATCACTATAGATGGGACCCTATCGATCTTTAGCATATCATATCTTTCCACAAAGTCATTGATGTGTTCCATTGCGTCCTCCATGCTATATCCATGAAATGATTGAGATTTAACTAATGCTACTAGTTTGGGATCAATTTTTTAACTGCCCATGTTTACAACTTGTCATTTGATTGGTCCTAACTATATTGTGGTTGATGATGCCTTAATGTTTTCCCAAAAAGTTGATTCCTCAAGATCGGCCCCAACTTGCTCTTCAGTGTTTGGGTCCATGTTTGCTTTTAGTGCTTGCTTTGCCTCATGTGGTGGGGTTGGGATAAGCTTCTCAGCTGAAGCCCCAAACTCTCTTCCTCTGTGACGAATCTCCTCTAGGAATGTACTTGTTGGAGTGGATTCCCCTTGATATGTAGTTTTGGCATGAACCATGAAATAGTGCCTACAAATGAGATAGTAGTGAGTGAAAATGAGTACTAGTTTATTTTACTTGAATATAAAAATTTTAATTTATGTGAAATTTTAAATAAAGGATTTGGAATATAATTAATTGAAAGAAAAAATGGCCTAGAGTGGTCGGGCACACAACTCATAGCGTGGGAGGTGTCAGTTTTGTTTGTGTTCATTGGCGTTCTATAGGTCTTGGTTCAATCGTACAACTTGTTCTTTTCTGTGATCTTATTAAGGAACACATAAGTTCTACTCAATGTTATGGTCCAAAAATCTAAGGTCATATCATTTCTAATCATAACGCTCATGGATTATGATTTATCATATCAAATTCCTCATTATTTTAATAGATTCAAACATATCTTTTATTATCTTCAAGTAGATTATAATAACTATGATAAGATGTGGGGGATCATGGGGCTACTCCCTATATCCTGACAATGGGAAGACTACTCAGACATGATGAACATGAATAAGGCTAGAGTATGAGAAGTTGGATCCCTTTATCCTCGAAGGGCCCCTCCTTTTATAGGGAAGAAGGGTGGGGAAAAACCCTAGAAATGTGGCTTTTGGTGGTGTCTACCTTCCTGATACGAGGTGTAGGTCAATCAAATTGGGAATCCCAATCTATCAATTGACTTTAATGCATTGCTTTGGCCCAAAGTCATGGTAGTTAGATTTGATTGCATTGACATCTTTTCTTTTTTGAATTTGATTGGGTCTTGGATGTGGGTCATTCGGCTTGTATAAGTGAGTCAATCAAGTAGCCTTAGTTTCTTTCCTTAGAGAGGTAATCCCATGTGAGTAATGAGTTTCCCAAATTTGAGTTTGAATGGTTAATAATTCTAGGTCAATCGACAAGATAATGTGAGATGATTGATTGGAATTCTTGTGAAACGAGATTAGTTGTTGTTGATTTGATCACTGGGTGACTTAGTCTATCGACTCAGAGATTGAAGATGGGATTTAAAGCGTGTGATTTTCTTGGTCTTTGTAGTAATTTGGCTAATTTCCATATAAAGACACAATAAATAAAGTAAAAACTTCCATTGACTAGAGAAAAATAAAAATAAGACAATGAACTATAAAATTAGGGAATGGTGAAAAATTATTATTTAAAAGAAATCTAAGATATGTATGTTAAATGGATAAATATACATTTATCAAAAGCCTCAAGCATAAATTGTTGCTCATCCTCGAGCAACATAGAATCATAGATACTCACCAATTTATTTGTTACAACCCCAATTTTTTTGGGGTTCATTTGCTGAGAAATGTAATGTATCATATTAAAGATATTTGGACAAGTAATGATACAATTTGTTTCGAATAAATGGATTTCATTTACAATAGCCTTGATGATTGTGTTGTGGGCTTTATTGGCTATTGGGTCCAATAACAAGGAAAATTCAATTAATAAATAAATAATTGAGTTTTTGGGAAAAGAAAGATGTGGAAACCTCAAGAAGGCAAAAGAATATAATCCAAAGTTGGATTTCATTCCTCTTGGGTTCCTTGGGTCCCAAGGAGCCCAAGGTTGCAAAGAAAATGCAATAAGAAAAGAAAAGATCAATGAAGTATTTCTTTATTAAGAAAGAAATTGAAAACAATGAAAAATGTGGAAAATAAATGAAAAGAAGTATAATGGAATTATCCTTGGTGTAATTTCGTATTCCAAGGATTCCTAATGATAAAAGGAATGCCAATGAGGAAAATAAAAGATAAATAAAGAGAAATCCTCAAAAAGAGATATTTTAATAAGAATAAAATAAGATAATGAAGAATAATGCATTTAGATGCATCTAGAAGGATAATGAGTATCCAATAAAAAGGATTTCCAAATAATAGAGTTTATTGGGATACAAGGAGTCCCAATAAAGAGGAAAGAAAGAAAAAATACCAAAATTGCAAAATGAATTAAAATACATGAATACATGTATTTAGAGTAAAATTCTTACATGAATACATGAATACGTTTTATGTACAAAGCCAAAAGGGCAAACAATAAATCGTCATATTGTGAAATACATGAATTAAAATACAAGGAGGATTAGTTAGAGTAAAATCCTTACATGGATAGAAGTTTAGATATCAACATTTCAAAAAGGTATGAAAAAGTTTATTTTCTTACAACTTTCCAGTTTAGTCTGTTAAAATTTAATAATTGTTCTTGGTTAATTGTCGAACCTTTGATCTGGAAATTAAGTGTGAAACTTCAACCTCTTGTTCTCCCTTAATTGGGGGTTACCAGAAGGTGGGGTTGTAACATTTGGTATCAGAGTGCAGGTTCCTCACTTAACCATTAAAAATTATTAAATTTTACAAACTCCATAGAACCCAAGGGAGTTATTAGAGGAATATATGAAAGACGGAGGTGTCCAGAAAAGGATCATGATCGAGGGCTAGCAATATTTTCCTCCACACCACTAGTCAGAATACGAGGACTCCCAGATCTGTGTGTCTGCCTGGCCAAAGTCTTAGGGTATGAATTGAAATAAGATACCTTTAGGAATTTCTCATCTTATTCATCCCTTATCATCACAAATTATGTTAAGGACCTAAAGGATTAGGGTTCTCTCTCTTCTCCTCACCCTCTTGAGGTATGGGTAAGGTAACAAGGTCTAAGGAATCCTCCACCAAATTAATGAAAAAGTATGTAAATAAGATGTCGTGGACATAAGCTTAATAGTTTAAATGCAAATTAAAGAATAGATACATGCTTAGGTCATATGACATAAGTTGTCATGCCCTCAGGATAGACCTGAGTCTAGACCTTCTTGTCTGGAGGATAAGTAAAGAGAGTTAGTCTTGGAGGTAGAGACCAGTACCATTATAAGTAGAGACCTGGCACATCCTCTAAGGATGACATTAACCCTAACCCTAAGTGAAGGTTAGAGAGAGAGAGATGACATGAAGAGCTAGATGTCTTGATGGACCATGTGTGTGGGCATGCCTTGGATGCCATATGATACATGAGAGGTTGGATGACCGAGTACCTTCGGCGACCCAACCTTGGGAAGGGTCGTGCATGTTAGAGTGAAGGATAGCTACTTCATTAATGAGGTTAGAGAAGAACCCATGGAAACCCCATGAGCTTATATGAGCATGGCATAGTAGGCACCCATGTATGTTAGTAGTGAGAGCAATAGGTGTAAACCCTAGGCATGAGAGTATGAAGGATAGCTTATGAGATAAGCATAAAGATCTATGGATGACTTTGAGCAAACGTAATAGGCTTCACCCACGTAGAGGTATTCTTATGAGCTTGAGCCTTTATGGAGAGAGGACCTCTAGTAGTAAGACTGGACGTGGAAGTTAGCTTTGGAGAGAGAAAATAGGACCCAAGAAAAATGTTGGAAGCTTAGATTCTGAGACATGAGGAACAGTGGGGAGTTGAGGATGATGCAACCTATATGGATGATAGTGGTTGCCTCATGCTTGATCCCTAGAGGATGATGATATCTTGGTGGCCTTTAGAGGAATCAAACCCTAGAGAGAGGATGATGCTTTTGGAACTTATGTGCCTATGGTATAGGTGTTTACCTACTGGGATGAGACAAAGAGTGCCTTTGACCCTAACGAGGTTTAGTAACAGGTGGTGAGGCCTTATACCTTGTTGGTTGTCCTAGAGGAGGACTCAACTCTGAAGTGTTGCTTGAGTTGAAGGATGACAGGAAGTGCGTGACATACCTTGGACATGTTTGGTTCGTTATTGAGCATGCAGTTGGATACCCAAAAGTGAACCTAGGGTTCCTAGGACTAAGAGGGGAAGTGGCGTACCTAATGATCATGATGAGATTTGAGTTTCCATAGATGCAGGCTTGGTACTTCTTATGGTTAGAGGAAAGAGAAACCCCTTAAGTTTAAGGTAGGTTTGATGGAACCCTCACAGGTAAGTTAATAACGTGGAAAGGTATGATCTTGATCTAATGTTGAGGAATGAGAACCCAAATGACCTAGACTGGTTTAGTATATGGTCTGCTTGTGCCTTAATAGCATGCTAGGGTTAAGCATGTGGATGTAAATCCTAGACCTAAGGGCGATTGTGACCTTGGTTATCAAGGTGTAGTTTCCTCCCATCCTGGGAGAGGGACCCTTTTGTAAGGTGTATACCAGTCTTGTTGGTTTAAGGTAACCTAAAGAGGTCTCATAGGATCTTGAGAAGCTAAGTGAAAAGTACATGGTATGAGAATGAACCTATAGACCCATATATATTCATATCTAAGTGCATGAGGATTTGTTACCATGGAGGTAACCGGTATGGGGCCTGACTAAGGTAGGCAGGTTGCCATGACCCCTATGAAAAGATGGGAGTCAGCCATGAATGTAGAGAGAGAGATGATGAGGGCTTGGGTAAGGTTCTAAGCTAGACATGTACTATGATAGAATCCTAAGTTTATCCTAGGGTCAGGTAGGGATAAGACCGATGGAAGTAGGAGTTGACTAATTCCCTAGTTGCACATGACCATAGGGTCAGGAGGTAACAACTATCATTTTCTGAGGGCCATGGGTTAGGAGATTGATCACCTCCATGAACTCATGGGACCCAAAGGGCAGATGAGTAGGGCACTCTCTGGATGCATAAGGGAAGAGGGATGACCCCAAAAGTGTCGGCACCCTATAGACCTAGAGGAGACGACCAAGGGATGTGTGTGAACCCCAGTAGGTTCGAGGCCAGTTTTCCATGGAAGTGACTTTAGTGTCAAAATGTTTGTGATGTAGAGACATAGGCGACATGTTTCAACTTGGATTTAAAGGTGTACTGGTAAGGTGGGATGTACCATCTCTACTCTTGGAATAGGAAGAACTCTGTATTTGGACTGTAGCCAAATGCTTATTTCCTCTTGTTATGGGAATGAGAGATAGGACAGTACGCATGTCATACACTAAGGATACAAGATGATGTGAGTTGGGACGTTGCTACAAGGTATGAGGACAGAAATGATAACGTACCCTGGTGGAGTAAATTATACATGGATGGTTTGCAAACACTAAGAGAAATGAGGTAGTTATCTTTTGAGGATGTTTTATCATAAGCTATATGGAACTTGCAAGTTATACTAGGTTGAGTTTGATCACCATGAGGATAAGCTCAGAGTTTCTTGATGAAGATAGGTATAGATACCAGGTTGATTTTGAGGTGAAATGATATGTGAAATACTCAAAGGTGTATGTCATCAACATTACCTAATATGTAAGGATGTGAAGCGGTAATGGATGTTCTGGTAGAGATATATCTGCCTAGTTTGGCTAGAGGCTAGAAGAGGTTCTTAGGCTAACCCTATGTTTGGAAAGGAGATGTGGTCGACTAACACTCGGATGTAACGAAACATGTTGATCAAGTTAGTGGTTGTTTAGTTAGCCAGCCTAGGCCTTGATGCAATGAAAGGATGGTTGTAGAATCTCAAATGCACTTCTTTGGAAAGGAAGGTGATGAAACCCCGACTAGAGTGATTTAGGGTTTTTGAGGAATCGATCATGAGGAATCATGACATACAAGAAATCATGATTGAAGATCACCATACACCATGGTACTACCAAGATAATAAGTGACAGTAGTACTTTAGATGCCTAAGATGAAGTTGCATGTGGTTTATGGCCACGAAAGTCGTAGGTGAAGGACGAACACCAGTAACCCAGTGCATTGATATAAAGGATAAAGAGTCCCTGAAAGAGAAAGGGAGTTCATCGCTATGGATGTTGTAAGTCTCCCCTGGACCAAGGAAGGTCGAGATGCAATATGGGTTATGGTAGATCGCCTTACCTAGATGACATGAGAAAGAAAGAGTTCTGTCAAGGGACAGATTCAGTTGAACTACATATGAAAGAGATGGTTCAACTACACCACGATGCGAGTTCAAAGGTTCTTGAGTTTGACCTAAAGGTTCCCTTCCAAAAGGTGGAAGTAGGTACATGAATAACTCGATGTAAGTATAGTTTATCACCCTTAACTAATGGTTAGTATGATCCAGACTAGAGAGTCTGATGAGAGCATGTGGGCTCATTCAGGGTGATACATAGAGACAATTCTTGTCCTTTGTAAGACGTGATGATAACCACCATAGCCAGCATCGGGTTTCAAAGAAACTCTATAAGGGAGGTTGCGTCAGTCACCACTTCAGTAAGGTGATGTTGGTGAAAGGACCACGTGATGGTAAGAAAAGGATGACAGTGCGTGTAGATTAAGTCTCTTTGATCGTGCAATGGCGAAAAGGAGCCTAGAGACGATAGGAGTCGTGAGCGGATGCAAAGTAGACTGACATGCACTTCACTATGGGAGAATATGTGACATGAAAATCTGACCCCTCTAAGTTATAGCTAAGAGAGATGAGTCCCTGATGCATGGGTTCTTTTGTCATGGTTTAGTGGAGAAGGTTAAGTTTGATCTTACCCCTCAGGATAAAGAAATGTGTGATGAGTGCCAGGTGTCCCATATAGAGCACTATGTGAGGTACCCCGACCATGTGTTGAGCAATGAACCTAGTGAGCCCCAAGGGAGGCTGAAATGGCCTGAGTCACCTGTGCAATTTATAGATGCCAGGATGAAAGAACTCAAAGAAAATAATATGTGATGATAAAGGTTCTTTGGAAGTGCTATGAGTAAGGTGAAGCAACATAGGGGCCAATGATGGACATGGAAAAGTCTTATCCTGAATTGTTTATTTGCTTGATAGAATTTTGAGGACAAAGTTCCTATAAGAGGGGAAAGATGTTACAACCTCAATTTTTTTGGGTTCATTTGCTGAGAAATGTAATTTCTCATATTAAAGATATTTGGACAAGTAATGATACAATATATTTTGAATAAATGGATTTCGTTTACAATAGCCTTGATGATTGTGTTGTGGGCTTTATTGGCTATTGGGCCCAATAACAATGAAAATTCAATTAACAAATGAATAATTGAGTTTTTGAGAAAAGAAAGATGTGGAAACCTCTAGAAGGCAAAAGATTATAATTCAAAGTTGGATTTCATTCCTTTTGGGTTCCTTGGGTCCCAAGGAACCCATGGTTGCAAAGAAAAAACAATAAGATAAGAAAAGATCAATTAAGTATTTCTTTATTAAGAAAGAAATTGAAATCAATGAAAAATGTGGAAAATAAATTAAAATAAGTATAATGGAATTATCCTTGGTGGAATTTCGTATTCCAAGGATTCCTAATGATAAAAGGAATGCCAATGAGGAAAATAAAAGAGAAATAAAGAGAAATCCTCAAAAAGAGATATTTTAATAAGAATAAAACAAGATAATGAACAATAATGCATTTAGATACATCTAGAAGGATAATGAGTATCCAATAAAAAGGATTTTGAAATAATATAGTTTCTTGGGATCCAAGGAGTCCCAATAAAGAGGAAAGAAAGAGAAAATACCAAAATTGCAAAATAAGAGGATAATGTGATGCATTATTAATTAATTATGTGGTATTGCTAAAAAGGAAGTATTTTCTATTAAATGAAAATATAATTTCATGACAAATAATTAAAAGGCAAGTATTAAGAGGATAAAGTAGGTGATTTTCGAAATTCTAACATCTTAAGAATAATGAACCTCAAAAGGTTATTTAAAATAGAGAAAAAGACTTGCTTCTCACTGAAGGAATATGATTCCTAATAGGAGAGGACTTGTTTCCTCTTAGAGGGGCACGTTAGGGCATGGATGACCTCCCCTATTTAAGGGTTGGACGCTCAGCCTTGAGTCTAGAGAATCCCACGTTTCTTTCTCTTCTTCTTCTTCCTCGGTTTGTCCATAAACTCTAGTCATGGAGGGAGGAACAACCCTGGGGCAAATGAGGGGCCAAGGACGGCTTAGGAGGGAAGCATGCTGCTCCCACGATGCCAAGAAACTACTCCGAGGTGGTTCTTACATCTTAGCCAGGCGCAGCAGCAACTACACAACTGCAAGAGAGGTTGTCACCTTGGTTGTGTCGTTTGCTTTCCAAGCCCGAATCAACCACTGAAGTAACCAGATGGGCGGCGCCCTAGGTGCAGTGGATGATGGCAAAGCTAGGGCGGCCATCGACGGCGGACTATGACCCTAGGATGGAGAGGGGCGGACCCCTGAAGAAGCAATAGGGCAACGCTCAAAGAGAGCTTGCGGAGGTTGAAGATGATGTGGTATTGGATGGTTCTACCCTCCGCAGGCTACAAGAATGCTTAACTTAAATGAGGGCATTTCAGACATTTTGAAATGTTTCCAACACAGCTGCAAATCTACATTGCATGGGAGTTGACAACGTGGCGCTCCCTGATTGGCTGAAAAGGTAATTCCTTTATTAATTCATAATTAAATATTAGTAACTCCGATTAGGACAAGTAATATATGAAAATTGATCCTCAGAATGAGAGGAACACAAAGAAATTATTGTTGAAGCCTAATTTTTCTTTCTAATCAAAAAGTATATCAATATGCTATATTTAATAGTTTAATCAATGAAAAACCCTAACCTTTGATGATTAATGAATTAGAAAGGGATTATGTGAGTGTTTAAAACATATATTAACCTGTTGTTAATAAAAAGGGCATATTAGATCTAAAAGGATGATCTTCATGTGTAATTTGATTTATTTAGTGTTCCATATGATTTAACGAACCTTGAACCCTAACTATGGTAATTATGATCCTTAATGATTTTAATTGGTATCATGTACAATGCCGAGATATGATGGTTCTAATCTATTTAGAGTAGAAAAGTCCTTAATTCTAGATAAATACCCTAAAAGTAGTAATTAGGGTTTTCTCATAAATTAAAGGTAGAATTGATGGCAAAATGAGTTCAAATGTTAATTAGACCCTAATGAACTTTCAATTGATGATAGAGGTGTATAATGATCTTGTCATGGATTAAAAGGAGAAAAATAGTAGATTTAATGTAAAAGAAGCTTAATGAAATTAATTGATGGTTAATGGTGCCTTTAATATGAAAATAGGGTTATATTTGGTTAAGATAACCTTAATATTGAAGAATAGATGAGATAATTAGGGTTTAATATGGTAAAAGATGAAGGGAAACCCTAATTGCAAATGAAACCCTAAAATAGATATGGAAACCCTAGGAAGAAATTTCAAGTTGAATAGAAAGAATCTTGATAAAGTGTCTAGTAAATAGAGTACATGTGTTTTTTTAGGATTCTTGATTGTGTGGTTGAACTACTTGCTTAGATAGCTTTCTTGATTGGAATTGATATTAGCATGAGAAATCTATAGAACATGTATGTGGTTACGCTTATGAATAATCACTTTAGTTTCACGGCGATTTCCGAACGTGTTTATCGGTTGCTTGAAAATAACTATTGGATGCCTTTTATTTCATGCAACTATAAAGTGACTATGATTATCACCATGAATATATATATATATATATATATAACAGGCTTGGATATGAATCCACCTCTGTAGCTTTTTAAGGCTAAAAAGGGGTAACCTAGAGTAAGGTCTAGGTTATCGTGGTTTAGAAATTGGGCTACCAAGTGTAGTGCCATGAGACCGTTTAGCATGCCATGAGTTAAGGAGTGGGCTACTTACGCGTAGTGCCATGTGACTCAACCCTAGAAACTGGTTCACCTATAGGTGGGACCATGAGGGGTTTAATGGGGATCTACTATAAGGAAAGTAGCATCCAGGTCCACTGCGGGGATAGCGCAGAGGATAGAGAATGCATGGATTGCGCATTTATATTTAAAACGTAAAATTGTTTGTTAAATGGTAATTGGCTGCAATACATTGTTATCATAGTTTCGTGATTATTGTTTCCCCCACATACCAGCTTTATGCTGACCGACGTTTTGTTTTTTGGTGTTTCAGGTACAAATCCAAAAGGACAAATAGTAAATCATCATATTGTGAAATACATGAATTAAAATACAAGGAGAATTAGTTAGAGTAAAATTCTTACATGGATAGAAGTTTAGATATCCAACATTTCAAAAAGGTATGAAAAAGTTTATTTTCTTACAGCTATCCAGTTTAGTCTGTTAAAATTTAATAATTGTTCTTGGTTAATTGACGAACCTTTGATCCAGAAATTATCTGTGCGGCTTCGACCTCTCGGTCTCGCTTAATTGGGGTTTACCAGAAGGTGGGGTTGTAATATTTGGTATCAGAGCGTAGGTTCCTCACTTAACCATTAATAATTATTAATTTTTACAAACTCCATAGAACCCAAGGGAGTTATTAGAAGAATATCTGAAAGATAGAGGTGTCTAGAAAAGGATCAGGAGCGTGGGCTGGCAATATTTTCCTCTGCACTGCTAGTCAGAATATGAGGACTCCCGGATCTGTGTGACTGCCTGGCAAAAGTTTTAGGGTATGATTGAAAATAAGATACCTTTAGGACTTTCTCATCTTATTCATCCCTTATAATCAAAAATTCTGTTAAGGACCTAAAGGATTAGGGTTCTCTCTCTACTCCTCACCCTCTTGAGGTATGGGTAAGGTTTTAAGGTCTAAGGATTCCTCCACTAAATTAATGAAAAAGTATGTAAATAAGATGTAATGAACATAAGCTTAATAGTTTAAATGCAAACTAAAGAATAGATGCATGCTTAGGTCATATGACATGAGTTGTCATGCCCTCAGGATAGACCCGAGTCTAGACCTTCTTGTCTGGAGGATAAGTAAAGAGAGTTAGTCTTGGAGGTAGAGACCTGACACATCCTCTACGGATGATGTCAACCCTAACCCTAAGTGAAGGTTAGAGAGAGAGAGGGATGACACAAAGAGTTAGATGTCTTGATGGAGTAGGTGTGTGGGTATGCCTTGGATGCCATATGAGCCATGAGAGGTTGGATGACCGAGTAACTTTGGCGACCCAACCCTAGGAAGGTTCATGCATGTTAGAGTGAAGGATAGATCCTTCATTAATGAGGTTAGAGAAGAACCCATGGAAACCCCATTAGCTTATATGAGAATGGCATAGTAGGCACCCAGAGTATGTTAGTAGTGTGAGCAATAGGTTGAAACCCTGGTCAAGAGAGTATGAAGGATAGCTTATGAGATAAGCATAAAGAGCTATGGATGACCTTAAGCAAACGTAATAGGCTTCACCCACATAAAGGTATGCTTATGAGCTTGAGCCTTTATGGAGAGAGGACCTCTTGTAGTAAGGCTAGACATGGAAGTTAGCTCTGGAGAGAGAAAATAGGACCCAAGAAAAATGTTGGAAGCTTAGATTTTGAGACATGAGGAATAGTGGGGAGTTGAGGATGATGCGACCTAAGCGGATGATAGTGGTTGCCTCATGCTTGATCCCTGGAGGCTGATGATATCTTGGTGGCCTATAGAGGAATCAAACCCTAGAGAGAGGATGATGCTTTTAGAAATTATGTGCCTATG
This sequence comes from Alisma plantago-aquatica, assembly GCA_963693085.1. Taxonomy (NCBI): domain Eukaryota; kingdom Viridiplantae; phylum Streptophyta; class Magnoliopsida; order Alismatales; family Alismataceae; genus Alisma; species Alisma plantago-aquatica. The sequence goes on along the minus strand of OY856412.1, from coordinate 1,297,250,036 downwards.
GTTTACGTGTTTACCTGCTGGGATGAGACAAAGAGTTCCTTAGACCCTGAGGAGGTTTAGTAACAGGTGGTGAGCGCTTATACCTTGTTGGTTGTACTAGAGGAGGACTCAACTCTGAAGTGTTGCTTGAGTCGAAGGATGACAGGAAGTGTGTGACATACCTTGGACATGTTTGGTTCGTGATTGAGCATGTAGTTGGATACCCAAAAGTAAACCTAGGGTTCCTAGGCCTAAGAGTGGAAGTGGCGTACCTAATGCCCATGATGAGATTTGAGTTTCCATAGATGTAGGCTTGGTACTTCTCATGGTTAGAGGAAAGAGAAACCCCTTAAGTTTAAGGTAGGTTTGATGAAACCCTCATAGGTAAGTTAATAATGTGGAAAGGTATGATCTTGATCTAATGTTAATGAATGAGAACCCGTATGACCTAGCCTGGTTTAGTAGGTGGTCTGCTTGTGCCTTAATATCATGCTAGGGTTAAGCATGTGGATGGAAACCCTAGACCTAAGGGCGATTGTGACCTTGGTTATCAAGGTGTAGTTTCCTCCCATCCTGGGAGAGGGACACTTTTGTAGGGTGTATACTAGTCTTGTTGGTTTAAGGTAACCTAAAGAGGTGTCATAGGATCTTGAGAAGCTAAGTGAAAAGTACATGGTATGATAATGAACCTATAGACCCATAGATATCCATCTCTAAGTGCATGAGGATGTGTTACCATGGAGGTAACCGGTATGGGGCCCGACCAAGGTAGGCAGGTTGCCATGAACCCTATGAAAAGATGGGAGTCCGCCATGAATGCAGAGAGAGAGAGAGATGATTAGGGCTTGGGTAAGGTTCTAAGATGGACATGTACTATGATAGAATCCTAAGTCTATCCTAGGGTCAGGTAGGAATAAGACTGATGGAAGTAGGAGTTGCCTAATTCCATAGTTGCACATGACCATAGGGTTGGGAGGTAACAACTATCATTGTCTGAGGGCCATGGGTTAAGAGTTTGATCACCTCCATGAACTCATGGCACCCAAAGGCAGATGAGTAGAGCACTCTCTAGATGCATAAGGGAAGAGGGATGACCCCAAAAGTGTCGGCACCCTATAGACCTAGAGGAGACGGTCAAGGGATGTGTGCGAACCCCAGTAGGTTCGAGGCCAGTTTTCCATGGAAGTGACATTTGTGTCAAAATGTTTGTGAAGTAGAGACATAGGCGACACATTTCAACTTGGATTTAAAGGGGTACTTGCAAGGTGGGATGTACCATCTCTACTCTTGGAATAGGTATAACTCTGTATTTGGACTGCAGCCAAATGCTTATTTCCTCTTGTTATGGGAATGAGAGATAGGTCTGTATGCATGCCATACACTAAGGATACAAGATGATGTGAGTTGGGATGTTGCTACAAGGAATGAGGACAGAAATGATAACATACCCTGGTGGAGTAAACGATACATGGATGGTTTGCAAACACTAAGAGAAATGAGGTAGTGATCTTATGAGGATGTTTTATCATAAGCTATATGGAACTTGCAAGTTATACCAGGTTGAGTTTGATCACCATGAGGATGAGCTCAGAGTTTCTTGATGAAGATAGGTATAGATTTTGAGGTGAGATGATATGTGAAATACTCAAAGGTGTATGCCATCAAAATTACCTAATATGTAAGGATGTGAAGTGGTAATGGATGCTCTGGTAGAGATATATCTGCCTAGTTTGGCTAGAGGCTAGAAGAGGTTCTTAGGCTAACCCTAAGTTTGGAAAGGAGATGTTGTCGGCTAACACTCAGATGTAACGAAATATGTTGATCATGTTAGTGGTTGTTTGGTTATCCATCCTAGGACTTGATGCAAAGAAAGGATGGTTGTATAATCTCAAATGCACTTCTGTGGAAAGGAAGGTGATGAAACCCTGACTAGAGTGGTTTAGGTTTTCTAAGGAATCGATCTTGAGGAATCATGACATACATGAAATCATGATTGAAGATCACCATACACCATGGTACTACCAAGATAATAAGTGACAGTAGTACTTTAGATGCCTAAGATGAAGTTGCATGTGGTTTATGGCCATGCAAGCTGTAGGTGAAGGAAAAACACCAATAACCCAGTGCATTGATATAAAGGATAAATATTCCCCGAAAGAGAAAGGGAGTTCATCGCTATGGATGTTGTAAGTCTCCCCTGGACCAAGGAAGGTCGAGATGCAATATGGGTTATGGTAGATCACCTTACCTAGATGACATGAGAAAGAAAGAGTTCTGTCGAGGGACAGATCCAGTTGAACTACATATGAAAGAGATGGTTCAACTACAGCATGATGCGAGTTCAAAGGTTCTTGAGTTTGACCTAAAGGTTCCCTTCCAAAAGGTGGAAGTAGGTACATGAAGAACTCGATGTTAGTACAATTTATCACCCTTAAATAATGGTTAGTATGATCCAGACTCGAGGGTCTGATGATAGCATATGGGCTCATTCCAAGTGATACATAGAGACAGTTCTTGTCCTTTGTAAGGCGTGATGATAACCACCATAGCCAGTATCGGGTTTTAAAGAAACTCTACAAGGGAGGTTGTGTCGGTCACCACTTCAGTAAGGTGATGTTGGTGAAAGGACCACGTGATGGTCAGAAAAGGACCACAATGTGTGTAGATTAAGTCTCTTTGATCATGCAATGGCTAAAAGGAGCCTAGAGACGACAGGATTCGTGAGTGGATGCAAAGTAGACTGAGATGCAGTTCACTGTGGGAGAATATGTAACATGAAAATCCGACCCCTCTAAGTTATAGCTAAGAGACATGAGTCCCTGATGCATGGGTTCTTTTGTCATGCTTTGGTGGAGAAGGTTCGGTTTGATCTTACCCCTCAGGATAAAGAAATGTGTGATGAGTTCTAGGTGTACAATATAGAGCACTATGTGAGGTACCTGACCATGTGCTGAGCAATGAACCTAGTGAGCCCCAAGGGAGGCTAAAATGGCCTGAGTCAACTGTGTAGTTTATAGACGCCAAGATGAAAGAACTTAGAGAAAAGAATATGTGATGATAAAGGTTCTTTGGAAGCGCTATGAGTAAGGTGAAGCAACATAGGGGCCAATGATGGACATGGAAAAGTCTTATCCTGAATTATTTATTTGCTTGATAGAATTTCGAGGACAAAATCCTATAAGAGGGGAAGGATGTTACAACCCCAATTTTTTTGGGTTCATTTGCTGAGAAATGTAATTTCTCATATTAAAGATATTTGGACAAGTAATGATATAATTTTTTTTGAATAAATGGATTTCGTTTACAATAGCCTTGATGATCGTTTTGTGGGCTTTATTGGCTATTGGGCCCAATAACAAGGAAAATTCTATTAATAAATGAATAATTGAGTTTTTGAGAAAAGAAAGATGTGGAAACCTCTAGAAGGCAAAAGAATATAATCCAAAGTTGGATTTCGTTCCTCTTGGGTTACTTGGGTCCCAAGGAGACCATGGTTGCAAAGAAAATGCAATAAGAAAAGAAAAGATCAATTAAGTATTTCTTTATTAAAAAAGAAATTGAAAATAATGAAAAATGTGGAAAATAAATGAAAAGAAGTATAATGGAATTATCCTTGGTGGAATTTCATATTCCAAGGATTCCTAATAATAAATGGATTGCCAATGAGGAAAATAAAAGAGAAATAAAGAGAAATCCTCAAAAAGAGATATTTTAATAAGAATAAAACAAGATAATGAAGAATAATGCATTTAGATGCATCTAGAAGGATAGTGAGTATCCAATAAAAATGATTTTGAAATAATATAGTTTCTTGGGATCCAAGGAGTCCCAATAAAGAGGAAAGAAAGACAAAAAACTAACATTTCAAAATAAGAGGATAATGTGATGTATTATTAATGAATTATGTGGTATTGCTAAAAAGGAAGTATTTTCTATTAAATGAAAATAGAATTTCGTGACAAATAATTAAAAGGCAAGTATTAAGAGGATAAAGGAGGTGATTTTCGAAATTCTAACATCTTAAGAATAATGAACTTCAAAAGGTTATTTAAGAGAGAGAAAAAGACATGTTTCTCATTGAATGAATAGGATTCCTACCTCTTAGAGGGGCACGTTAGGGTGTGGATGACCTCCCCTATTTAAGGGTTGGACCCTCAGCCTCGAGTCTAGAGAATCCCACATTTCTTTCTCTTCTTCATCTTCCTCGTTTTGTCTATAAACCCTAGTCATGGAGGGGGGAATAGCCTTGGGGTAAACGAGGGGCCAAGAACGGGTTAGGAGGGAAGCATGATGCTCCCACGACGCCAAGAAACTACTCTGAGGTGGTTCCTACATATTAGCTATGCGTAGCAGCAACTGCACGGCTGCAATAGAGGTTGGCACCATGGCTGCGTCACATGCTTGCCAAACCCGAATCATCCACTGAAGTCACCTTATGAGTGGCGCCCTAGGTGTGGAGGATGATGGCAAAACTAGGGCGGCTATCGACGGCAGTCTACGACCCTAGGATGGAGAGGGGCGGACCCCCGAAGAAGCAACAGGGCGGTGCTCAAACAGATCTTGCGGAGGTTGAAGACGATGTGGTATTGGACGGTTCTGCCCTCCACGGTCTACAAGAATTCTTAACTTAACTGAGGGCATTTCAGACAGTTTGAAATGTTTCCAACACAGCTGCAAAGCTATGTTGCATGGGAGTTGATGACGTGGCGCTCCCTGATTGGCTGAAAAGGTAATTCCTTTATTAATTCGTAATTAAATATTGGTAACTCCGATTATGACAAATAATATATGAAAATTATTCCTTAGAACAAGAGGAACACAAATAAATTATTGTTGAAGCCTAATTTTTCTTTCTAATAAACAATTATATCAAGATGCTATCTTTAATAGTTTAATCAATGAAAAACCCTAACCTTTGATGATTAATGAATTAGAAAGGGGTTATGTGAGTGTTTAAAATAGATATGAACTTGTTGTTAATAAAAAGGACATATTAGATCTAAAAGGGTGATCTTCATGCATAATTTGATTTATTTAGGGTTCCATATGATTTAATGAACCTTGAACCCTAACTGTGGTAATTATGCTCCTTAATGATTTTAATTGGTCAAAATCATGCACAAAGCTGAGATATGATGGTTCTAATCTATGTAGAGTACAAAAGTCCTTAATTCTAGATAAATACCCTAAAAGTAGTAATTAAGGTTTTCTCATGAATAAAAGGTAGAATTGATGGCAAAATGAGTTCATATGTTAATTAGACCCTAATGGACTTTGAATTGATGATAGAGGCGTATAATGATCTTGTCATGGATTAAAAGGATAAAAATAGTAGCTTTAATGTAAAAGAAGCTTAATGAAATTAATTGATGGTTAATTGTGCCTTTAATCTGAAAATAGGGTTATATTTGGTTAAGATAACCTTAATATTGAAGAATAGATGAGATAATTAGGGTTTAATATGGTAAAAGATGAAGGGAAACCCTAATTGCAAACGAAACCCTAAAATGGATACGGAAACCCTAGGAAGAAATTTCAAGTTGAATAGAAAGAATCTTGATAAAGAGTGTAGTAAATAGAGTACATGTGTTTTTCAGGATTCTTGATTGTGTGGTTGAACTACTTGCTTGGATGGCTTTTTTGATTGGAATTGGTATTAGTTTGAGAAATCTACTGAAAAGGTATGTGGTTACGCTTATGAATAATCATTTTAGTTTCACGGCGATTTCTGAACGTATTTATCGGTTGCTTGAAAATAACTGTTGGATGCCTTTTATTTCATGCAACTATGAAGTGACTATGATTATCACCATGAATATATATATAACTGGCTTAGATCTGAATCCACCTTTGTGGCTTGTAAAGGCTAAAAAGGGGTAACCTAGAGTAAGGTCTAGGTTATCTTGGGTTAGAAATTGGGCTACCAAGTGTAGTGCCATGAGACCCTTTAGCATTCCATGAGTTAACGAGTGGTCTACTTACGGGTAGTGCCATGTGACTAAAACCTAGAAACTGGTTCACCTATAGGTGGGACCATGAGGGGTTTAATGGGGAACTACTATAAGGAAAGTGGCATCCAAGTCCACTGCAGGGACAACGCAGAGGATAGGGAATGCATGGATCGCGCAGTTATATTTAAAACGTAAACATGTTTGTTAAATGGTAATTGGTTTCAATACATTGTTATCATAGTTGCACGATTATTGTTTCCCCCACATACCAGCTTTATGCTGACCGACGTTTTGTTTGTCGACGTTTTAGGTACAAAGCCAAAAGGACAAACAGTAAATCGTCATATTGTGAAATACATGAACTAAAATGCAAGGAGGATTGTTAGAGTAAAATTCTTACATGGAAAGAAGTTTAGATATCCAACATTTCAAAAAGGTATGAAAAAGTTTATTTTCTTATAGCTTTCTAGTTTATTCTATTAAAATTTAATAAATGTTCTTGGTTAATTGTCAAACCTTTGATCTGGAAATTATGTGTGTGGCTTCGACCTCTCGGTCTCCCATAATTGGGGGTTACCTGAAGGTGGGGTTGTAACACTATACTAACACCTTTTTCACCTCACTCGCATAGCACTACCTTATTCTCACAACCTTTTCAAGTGCAAGCACTCTAATTTTTTGAAATATGTAAACACAATTTTTATAACATTCTGCACTCCAATATTGCTTCATAACTTGCTCCTATTTCAAAAAATTATGACGAATTAGATGTTATATCCTTTCAATTATTGATACTTCAACATATTCTTATAAAAGGTTGCACAAGATCAGGGTTTAGGGTTTGTTGGTTTGGGGTTATGTAGATTCGCATGGGTATAATAGTAGAGTGAAGGGAGGTATATAGGGAGGTGGTCTCTCCTTTATTTGACTTGAGTCCTTTTGATTTCTTTATTTGCAATTACATTGATTTCATGTTCTGATATGCACTTTGGCATCTACTCTTGTTGGAACACCCCTATTAAATGTATGTGGGGTATGGAAGAAGTAATGCATGAGGAAGAAGGGGTGTGCCACCCCAAAATTGGATTTTGGCATGTTTCTTGATTTTTTAGTTTTTTTATTTCCAAAAATGGAGCAATAAGAAAGTGGTAGAAGAAGTGTATAAAAGGTTGATCTTGTGAATTGTTGTTTTTTATAATTTCAGTTCTTTTAGAGTATTATAACATCAGTTAGTAAAATTCTAATACAAGAAAAAATATAGAACTTTATAGGCTAATTCCACAATTCTAATGAGGATACATTATGTTTTGGTTCCTATTTATCCTATTTAGGCTTGCCAACTTTTTTGAGTGAGAGTGCAAATTCAGTTCTTAGATGATAGGTGATTTTTAACAAAGATGGTGTTATGATAATGTTGGAAGAAATCTACTTCGCTTTAAGGGGGTACATTAAGTACAAACATATCAAATCACTAGCCTACTAGATAAAAGTCATATCTCATACAAAGGAAATTAAAACAAAAGTAACCTAAACTACATGCAAGTAAACATAAAAGATTGATATGTTGGGAAAAGCAAAAGATAGAGGGGATTTAGAATGGAATGTACCACCAACCTCCACCCCAAACTTATAATTTTTCTCATCCTAAGAAAATCTAAATCGAGATGGTGGGAAGAAGATCATTGGGAGTGGGGTGAAAAGGTGAAGAGCCACTCTCATAATAGTTGCATCCCCAATACTGAGAGTTGGGTTTAGGGAAAGCCAGATGAGTGCCATACATCTCTTAGAAGGAACAAGTGGGAGCATACTTGTCAATGCTCTTGGAAGCACTGCATAAGGTAAAGATGGTTAAGAAGGTGATCCTGGCTTTGTTGCTCATTCTCCATGCACTATTTGGACTACTCTATGTGTACCAGTTGTTGTCAGATCTCATGAAACATGTAAGGCCCCTCAAAGCTTGTATCCTTAGTGGTGTGTATCCTGGTGTAGAGTGGTGGTGGAGGGACGAAGGGTTGGACTTTTAATCATCTTCCTTCAGTGAGAAACTCTGGTGAGGGATATGGGATCTAGGATGGCACCCTCTGGAATTTGGTTCTCTAATCGAAATGGTTGGATCGGAGTTGGGAGGTTATGTAACTCATAATAGAGAGTGGATGTTGTAAACATGGCATGGTAGGATAACTTAGGCTGAACTTTGGTGTCCTAAAAAATAAGAGCATAAGTATCATCTTGGACACTAGAGTGTATGTTGTGGCTAGCCCACAGATAGATAAGGTTGATGAAGTGTTGAGTCCCCTTAGGCTAATCGCCTTGAAGGAGATATGAGTATAGTCCATGAAGATGGTGATTGCAGTGATAGTATGGCCCAAACTAAAAGTTGAGGTAGTGCGTTGGCTGACGGAATGATGGTGTGCTCAAGGATGATACTCCCCCAGTTGAGAGGCTCATTATGAAGTAAGCACCAAAGAGTCTAGAGGTCTATAGGAGTAATGGTGTCGTAAGTTCCTGACCTTCTATAGATAGTGTAGGTGAGGATCCACTGAAGGTAGCAAACCACAAGATTATACAAACTGGAGGCCTTGGGTCCCGGTAGCGGAGAGGGGGGCATGCTAGTGACATCTTCCTAGAACTTATCAGGATTGTACTGGCTATGATATGAGTGTTGGTATAGTATGCCCAGAGAGACAATCATATGATGATTGCAATGAGGCATATGATACTTGATTTGATAATCATAAAGGTAATTCCATCTATTATGTTTGTCTCATTCATGAGATGATGAGACATACATGATATATGTCTAAAGAATGATGTGACTCAATGGCATATGTCTTTAGTTTAAGGACCTAAACAATGAGATCATATGTATGATTAGAGTACATATGTTCTTGTCAAGTCCCTAGTCAGATATTTCTATGGAAGAAAAATAGATAACAGTAATACATAAGACTAGAGTGTGTGTTCACTAATGACAGAGTCTCATTAGTCATGATATATGATATCAATCAAAGAACACATATATATGTTAGAGAATAGTATATCAGACATACCCACCATGAAAGTGATACATGGATACCATGTAATGGTAGTCACAATCATCTCTCATAGTGATAGTGGTTCTTAGATCTGAAATCACTACACTAGTCACATGTCGTTGGGTACACTTTGACATCATCAAACACATTCCTAAAGCACGGATGTGATAAAGGTGATGGTTGGGCGACTTTGATAAATGGGGATAGACTGTGAGTGATAGAGATAGGATTTGTCCCTCCTACAAAGGAGTGTGATATCCATGGGCCCTTGATAAGCGATAATGAGAATTATATGGCCATACTCATGATTCCATATATGATATGTGAATTCACATGCATCTTAGGCAGTCTTCTCTAAGTCAAGGAACATGATTGAATGTTGAATAGGATGACGTTCCATGCCTCAAGTTCAATCCAAATGTCAGATACAAAGGAACTATACGATCATGGTAACATTAATCACAAATTGTAGGTTGAAGTTGTTCTCCAACATTCTGAGTTACTTAGGTAGCAATGATGAGTTACTAGATTCTGCTCATTGCATTTGATGTCATAAGTTGTTATGAACATTCACTGTCAACGTAAATTGGAACATATAGGGTCATTGTCATAGAACCATTCTTACCTCAATCCCAATCTCACTGCCTAGAAAGTCGTAAAGGGTTTGAATCACCCTTCGCTCAGTGGCCCGAAAGGATCTAACACACTGGCATATAGAATAAGAAATAATAACTCAAAAATTGGATATTTAAAGTAAAAACTAACCCTATATGGATATTTTTTCAATATACCCTTGTCATCAAAGTATGTGAGTGTTGAAGCGATATAGTTAAGGTTCCGATGTTTTTCCTAAAATCAAGAAAATCAAAACACAAAGTCAATGCAATTGCATGATATTCTATATAAAAAATAAAAATGGTTTATAAAAAAATTAGTGTACTTGGTAGGACTTATATTTCAAAATTATAATGAGCAATTTGCAAAAACCAAAAGTTATTTGACAAATTTTTCAAACGATTCAATTTTTATCACGGGTTCCCATTATGATGTAATTTGAGACGCATGCTTATATATTTTGTGTGACTCAACCGTCCCAACGGGATGGGGGAGGTCACTCGGCTCCTTCTCTCCATAAGAGGTAGGAGGCCAATGTACAAGTCCCACCTCTGAATGAGGGGTTGCTTGCACTCAATATCAACATTATCAACATCATCATCATTAGTATACGGGAAATCATAATGGGCATGTTATTTATGTTTTCCAGTTTGTCTCAAAATATAATACAAGACATATCAAATCCTAATCAATAGCTCAACCAAGTATATATCCAAGTACACAATAAAGAGATACATAAAAAGTATCTTCAATACAACCAAGGAGGAGATATAATAGCATACACTACAACAAACATTCACATTAGCGGCCTTTCAGAAATGCCACTAAAAAAACAGCCAGTAGACAGGTTTAGCGGCATTTGTTGACATTTAAAAAATGTCTCTAGCGCCAATCCCACTAGGAAGATAGTGGCTTAAGTTCTAAAAGCCACTAAATGTTTGTCTTTAGAGGCTTCGAATAAATGCCACTTAAAGAGCACTAAACCATCATTTGGCATTTATAGAAAAGCCACTATCCATCATTTGGCTTTTATACAAATGCCACTATTTTGTATAATGTTGTTGTATAAAATAGTTTTGATTGAATGCAATGGCTTATGAAAAAAAGCCACTAATGACATACTAGTTCTCCATTACTATTTTTTTATGGAGTTTAGTCAGTCAGTTTGTAGTTCATGATCAAGTTTTCTAATTGAATGTCAATTGAAGCCGAACACATTCCAGAAGTATTGAAATTTTTTATTTATAATCAAATGCAATTACATGGGGAGGACATTTTACCTTGCCCCTTGTATTGAATACAACAAAATCACATATGACTATATATGGTACATATTGTAGACAAGAACACTAACTGGATAACAACTAATTTTGCACTTGGAGACCCCCCAGAGGAAAACAAATTCATTTTCTTACAAAAACATACAGCTCCATTCTAGCATTCCAAGTAGTTGTGAGCTTCTACAGGAGTAAACCAGCTACACTACAATGAAGGTTCATCCTTCTTCTCAATTACAGTGATAGCATTACAGCCATATGGTCACCAGATTCCTCAGCAGGTTCTTCCTTCTTCTCTTCCACCTTGGCAGTAGAAGCAACAGGTGTATTTGCATAGCCTGAAGAAGCAGCAGGGGCAGCATCAACTGCAAACTTGCTAGGATCCTACAATGAAGTGAGCAAAATGTTGAGCACTTGCATGGAAATGTAAGACAAAAACACTTACAGCACTGGCATGCAGTTAAGATAGTATCAGGGAAGATAGCACCATTGCCAAATTTATCAATAAGGTCATCTGCATTAAGGTGAAGGACCTTAGGGCTGAATACAGATCCACTATCATAAACTGAAAACACAACCTATCCATATGAGAAGGGCCTGATGCCAAGCTTGGCAAGAAGGGCATCCTCAGAAGAACCCACCTTCTCACCTTTCCTAATAAGTTCGACATTGGTGATAATTGGAACTGTACCATTCACATTATGTCAGCTGAATAGAGTTTGCCATACAGCAAAGTTGTAGACATTCAGCTAAGCACACAACTAAGCACATGATAGAAAGGGTGCAAAGCTAACAATCTTGACAATTATGTAAAAATCAAAAGATGGTTATAAAACTTAATTTCATCCAGGGTTCTCATAAAACTATAGTCTATACATAATAAGTTGAAAGATTTTTAGTAAGGTAAGAAAACATATAATGATTAATAAGAGCAGAACCTGGTGAAGGCCTTCATGTTGTTTTAGATAGATCTCCCTTCGCCAACTGCAATAACTATTGTACTGAAGTTTTCATCAGCAAGAACCATGTCTGAAGCCTCCTTGGTAACCTGGACTGACACGTAAAAAGATAAGAAACAATCATTATCGATAATAATTACTAAAAGACAAGAAGATAAATATACAAATTGACATATAGCAAATATACTTACCTCAGTTCCAACAACTCCCATGGAAATACTAATGTCTTCCATTTTTAGAGCAGATGCATCATTGACACCATAACCAAACATGGCAACCACCACATGTAATAAACAACTAACAACAAAACATGCAAGTTGACTATGTAGATCAGCAGGAGGCTTCAGGTCTTCAAATCTATACTAACATGGCCACCAAGAATAGATTCACTATCCGCTGATAAGCAAGAAGAGTTTCCAGAACAGATTCACTATCCCCTTCAACTAAAAAAAAAGCAAAGTGAAGTAGTGAAATATACCTTATCCAAGAATCCTTAAAACAACCCAAAGAAAAATTGGAAACCAATGTTGGCTAGGCTGCAATACATCAAGAACATGTAAGCATGCACCATTTTGTTGGATTTCATGTAAGACCAGTTCCAGGGTGAGGAATCCCATCTTTGAGTCTGAACAACAGCTCTGTTCTTGGAGATTAAAGGCCAATCACAAGAGCTGAGCTAAAGCCTTTCACAAGAGATGAGATGACAACCTTAGCTCTCGAGAGTGGCCTTTAATCTCCAAAAACATGCCTTTTTGAGTCCTAACAGCAACTTTGTACTTGGATATTTAAGGTCATTCTTTGTACATAATCTTAGAAGAGGATCCTTACCATAGGTAATGGCTTTTAGGGCCTACATCACAACCACATGTTACAGAAAGGGTATTATTGTAGATGTTGTTTTAACAATTAAGGGAACATGGAGGAACCGATATTACTAAGAGAACCCATTATTTCTTGAGGCTTCTTCCTTGACTTCTTAACCAAAGCAGAGTATGGAAATGTTGAAAATGACTTGTTGTGCCATGGAAATGTTGAAAATGACTTGTTGTTCCTCTACAGAGAAATTAGGATGCATAGAAGCATGCGACTAAAATATCTCAGTTACATTTCAAACATCTTAATAGCCTAAATATTGAGCAATCATAGAAGCTCAACCACAAACCATCTTGAGGCGAATCACCATAGCAAAATATGTTGTGTAAATCTCATACACAAGATTCCAAAAACACTACTCATAGCTAAAAACCACTTTGGCTAGGCTGCAATTCTACCTTAGATACTACTTTGGCTAGGCTGCAATACATCAAGAACATGTAAGGATGTACCATTTTGTTGGATTTCCTATAAGACCTATTCCATGGTGAGGAATCCCATTTTTGAGTCCTAACAATAGCTCTGTTCTTGGAGATTAAAGGCCATTCACAAGAGCTGAGCAGAAGCCTTTCACAAGAGATGAGCTGACAACCTTAGCTCTCGAGAATGGCCTCTGATCTCAAAAAATTGGCCTTTTAAGCAGTGACATGTTGTTTGTTGTGGAAGGCACAAAATGCACAATTCTTCAGAAAAATATTGACTTAGTAAGCTATCATGCAACATGTGATCAAGTTATGAAAGAAAAATTTACAGAGAACTATTGACTTAGGAAGAAAAAAAAGACATTCACATTCAGCAGGTCAAAACAAAATATGTTGTGTAAATGTCACACACAAGAAGGTAAGACACTGCTCATAGCTAAAAGCAAAATAGGATTGTCATTTGGCAACATTGTCTACGACAATGGACATGAAACAATAGTATTTGGATCATTATGTACTAATAAAAAAGTGGACCAAAGAAACACAACTATAGCTTTCATCTCTCTACACAATATCCAAGAATGCAATTATCTATCTTTACATTTCATGACCTGCAACAAATGGAAATGACTTTAGATACTAGTTTTGTTTTCAATTATGTCATGTTATAAGCAATACTATATGCTCACTTTGGCAGTAAATGTGATTTCGGCCATGCTATGACATTGTCAATAACTTCATCCATATATTGATATTGCTCAGAAGGTCTGACTAGAGGTTCATTGGCCATCACCACAACCTCTACATAAACACCAACACATGATGAGCCTAAAATTGCACCTCCCACCATTTGCAAGGGGTCAACCTCAGATACTCGACTGATTGCAACTTTATCATCTACATCTGCAATACTCATCACATACACTTCCTATATGCAAAATACAATTTAAATAAAAAATTTATATAAACGTAGAATGATGTGCAATTTACACAAATACAAACATACTTGTCCCTTATAAATTGTTGAATGTCTCATTCCAATCTGCAAAATTATTTTATCTTTGTCATAAGGCCATAAAAATTCAACATGGAAAATAATTGATACCACACATCTTGTATAAAATGTATTCATACCTGGACAGTGCGTACATTTTGTGTTGATTGACTGTTTCTTTCTCTAGACAAGGCTAGTATTTGCTCTATTTTTGCATTTTGTTCTTGAATTTTAGCTTCAAATTCCATCTGTTGTTGTTCAAGCTGATTCTGGAAATGCTTCCTTTGCGCTTCATCAACTTCTCGTGATTTACGGTTCTTGCCCCAGATATCAGAAGGTGATTGTACAAGTCCATAACCACGAACATATCCTGGTCTCTCTTCTCCCATAACCTGCCTATAAATTTCAGCTGAAGTAACATCAGGTTGGTTTCTTCGCTGCTTGTCACCTACCTCAGAAAATTTTTCCTACACACCACAGAACATGGGAGATGAATTTTATACCAAACATATAAATGTTTCCATGTAGTAAATGTAACATAATATTATAGGATAGGAATCCTTGTACTAAAAATTTGGTGGATTCAATATCAGCTATGCTCCCATGTTTTTTACGATGAGTTTTCTCAAAAAACTCAATGGGATCAACTTCCCTGCCTGTTTCCTTCTCCAATGGTATCATTCATACAAGGTTATTGCTAACATCATTTAAACAGATGTCTCCAAATTGTCCAATTGGATCACAATGTTGACTCACTTACATCATCTTTCAGACAAGCAAATGACTTGGTTCCTGTTGTGTGGCTAACCTTTTGAAATTTTCTACTTGTCTTGTTAGTTATACACTTCCTCTATGAAAAAAATTGCAGTATTGTCCATAGTAATTATATGTGAGGTAAATTAAATATCAATTAATAGATATAAAAAATTACCTTTCCTTTATTTCTCCTCCAGTAATCCATAAGAAATTTCTATTGAGACGTTTCCACGCGGGGAACAACTTGTTGTTCATATGGACTATCTTCTACAAAGTATAGTTTTCGTAACTCGCACTTGTGGTCCTTCCATTTCTTTCCCAGTCTCTTCATTGTCCACTCCTTTAATTCTATGTCCATCATGAATTTACTCTACCGACAATAAGGATATCAATTAGAAGTTTCATTTAACCATTTAAAAATAAATTTTAATATTGTACCTTCAAAAAATTCCATATGGATTCTTTTTTATATTCTGGAAATTATCTCCAGTCCTCGTAGTTTAATGGACAAAGATTAGGATATCTTGCAATTGTTATCAAAAAACTTGATAAGTGACATTGGTTTTTACCCACTGGTTGTCCAAATTGATTTATCTCAATGAGAATTTGATCTCCGGGCTTTATTTTACAGACTTGCAAACATTGTGTTCGGCCACGTGTGCGATGTCTTTGACCTAAGAATTCATTTATATATCATTAGATGCAACACTATAAATGCAATGATATGAATAAACTGAATACCTAGCACATCAGTAGGTGTTGGTGTATCATTCAACAACTCATCAAGGTGATCAGAGACGTCATTTTGTTCCATGGTTTCTTGAAATGCATTGCTATTTTGGCTATTGCCAACTCTACTCTCTAGTCTTCTTGATTGATTGGACACGGGAACATTGACAATAGGCATCGGGGGTCGATGTCTTTGACCTGAGCATTCATTCATAAAGGATACAACATAAATGGAAATTATATATCTTTAGATGCAGCACTATGAATGCAATGATATGAATTAACCGATTACCTAGCCCATCAGAAGGTGTTGTTGTAGCATTCAATGACTCTTTATGGTGATCAGAGAGGTCATTTTGCTCCATGTGGTTATGAAATGGAAGGTTGTTTTGGCTATTGGCAGCTCTACTGTCTACTCTTCTAGAATGATTGGACATCAAAGCATTGCCATTAGGCACCCGTGGTAGATGTCTTTGACCTGAGCATTCATTCATAAAGGATACAACATAAATGGAAATTATATATCACTAAAGGCAACACTATATATGAAATGAATTAACCGATTACCTAGCCCATCATAAGGTGTTGTTGTAGCATTTAACAACTCATCATGGTGATCAGATAAGCCATTTTGCTCCATGTGATCATGAAATGCATGGCCATTTTGACTATTGGTAGCTCTACTATCTACTCTTCTTGAATGATTGGACACTGAAGCATTGTCATTAGGCACCCGTTGTCGATGTCTTTGACTTGAGCATTCATTCATAAAGCATACAACATATATAGAAATTATATATCATTAAATGCAACATTATAAATGCGATGATATGATTACCTTGTCCATCACAAGGTGTTCTTGTAACAGCAGAACAAGCAACAGTGTTATTGAATTTCCTTGGTCTATCATTTTGAACATTAGGTGGAAGGGAAGCTAATTTTTTTTTTGGAGCGATTACTGGATGACAGGTTCAAATCTTTCCAACAACCTTGTGGAGTAATGCTAGGTAAATGAGTCCCCGTACAAGAGTCAATGATGTTGTTCTGATCATTCCTTGTAGTTGTCTTATTATGGAAGTTGTCACTTAACTGTTCTCTCATCCTGAGCATATCAACTCACACAAAAATTAAGACACTTAAAACAAAATTGAATAACATAAAAGGTATTTACTACTTGTTCGGTCATCCTCTGCCATCCAACAATTATCCATTCTTAAAAATAGTAAAAAAAATAACATTTATGAGTAAGTCTGTCATACAAACAACATAGTTATAATAAGGATAAAAGTAGAACATCACTTTGATGCAATCCTAAAAAAAACATCACTGAAAACCACACCAGAGAAAAACATTTGCAAGCCATCATCAAGATCACATTGGGTACCTTAAATTCACAGTACTTGATTGATTACTAATGTTCATTAAGTAATACAACACAAATTACATTTTTTGATTATTTCCTGATTTAAAAGTTAAAAAAATTCATCAACAATTTTGACGGCCATTATGACTGTGACGTGTCCATTTTGTTGATGATGTTGTGTCGAGGATGGAGTCACTGGAAGATGAATTTGAACTGATGGTCATGGGGTACAAGGTGGTACCAACGGACAAGGATTGCACCTCAGGCATGCCAAATTCATTGAATGACGTCTCCTAAGATACGATACAACCTGTCTCATGCATATACCGTCTTAGGTGAGAAGGCAAACTGTTGTTATAATTATGTATATAAGCATGTATGGTATAGTCGCCAATTGGACGAAGCAAAACCTGGTCCATACAGCCAATTCCCATTCTCCCAATCCACCCACGCCAATTGGTTGTGGATACCAGATTGTCATCACCATCATATTGAACCTTGATTACATTTGTCGAGTTCCCAAACTCTAAGGTCATTTGACCAGCCGTGTAGAGTCTTCTGTCTAGATGACGCCATTGTTTGGGAATGGTGAGTTGTGCAAGAGTACGCTCGTCTAGGGTGATGTCCAACTTTTCTGCTTCAGGGAAAAGGAGCGGGGGGTAGACGCCCAGGCCATAGTGACTATTGTGGGTGAACAGAGAGTGCAAATATTAGTACTAACAATTGTAAGTATATATAACAATATTATTAATTTTAAAAAAAAGTAGTATAAATTTGCAAAATATAGAGCAATATATTTTTTAAAGTGAAGCAAGTAGTCCATAAACATATTCCCCATGGTTTCTATCAACATTGATAGGAATGAACCCATTAGAAAATGGGAAACAACATTATCTAGTTTGATGAAACCTGGTCAGGGACCATACAAGTGTACAACTTGTATAAGATCTGAGTGTAGAAGACCCAGAACTTGGAGGAACTGATGTGCCAGACAGTTGATGGTTCCTGGCCCAAGGCGAGAGGTTGGAGTACATATATATTAAAGATGTATAATTGGCTATAAACTTCTTGAGTAATAGAACATGCCATCAAAATACAAAAATTGATTTAGGATATGGAACTGAAGCAACCATAATGCAATGTGTTTACATTAAAGTAGTACTGAGATAAGACGTACACTCCAAAAAAACATGAATCAACCATTATGTAAACATCACTGCATAGAAGCCATGCAATTTCATTCAATATAGAAATCAAGAGGGAAAACCAAACTTCCTATGGCAGAGAAAAAATTATTGTTGTTCCATAATGGAACCCCTGCATTTTGTGCAATCATAGCTTAGTGTTAATAGCAACTTGTCTGCATGCCCTTGGTATCTTGCTTCATTGTTTCTTAAAGACCCTAATTTTCAGGAATGGTGAAGGTTTTTGTCAATTGGTAGTGCATAAGAATATAGACCATTCAAGTTTACGGAAATCAAAGGAAAATTGAAGAAACCACACCCAAAAAAACATGTATACTATAAGTAATTATACAAAGGTCTTATTCTTCCTTAGACATTTTTGAATCCTAGAATATTACACAAGAAATGACCATCTCATAAACCTTGTTCTCTCCTTAGCCTCTTCCTACATACATAAAGATGAGTATCTATCCCCTTCATTAGCCCAATGGTGGGAACCCCTATTCTCATCAGAGAGCGCCAACCCACCAAAGGTGGTGACCTAGGTAAGGATACATTACTTGCCTATTCATTAATGATTTACAATCAAAGATACAAGAGATGTGCATACAACACATGAGAACCTAAGCGACCACTTTTTAAAAAGTGGATGTTTCATTTTCCTCACAATTTGATACAACAATACACACATTTTTATATGAATAAACTAACATTTAGCAAACTTGTATACATAACCAAAACCAATGTGACACTATAAAATAAAACAACGGAATCATCATATTTCAAGACTGTAAAATAATACAAATTTAAATCTAACAAAGAAGGATGGTCGATGGCTTGATATAAAAGATTAAGGAAGTGATTGCTGGATATAAAACAATGGAATCATCATATTTCAAGACTATCTTCATAAACTGATTATCATATATACCTTGATATAATGGAAACTGTGAGAATGGATGGGAAAGACCATGTGTGTTTATTGTTTCGTGGGGTGTACTTACCTGTCGCACACTGAAGCAATAGGGTGGCAAATTGTCGCAGTCCTCACTGGCAAGTTGGGAGACTGATCTCTTCCTCGGTGTCCCCTCCAACCCTTGGCAACATCGCTGGCACCATGGAGAAGAGCAGAGAGCATTCCAGCAGGTAGCATCCACGGTCTGGCAGATTAGGGCGAAAAGCCTAGCTAGGTCGACTTCACGGGTTCTGTGAGCAGAGAAAATGCCAGGAGTAAATGTCTCTGGCCAACGCGTGGAGAAGAGGATCCATTTTTCATGTCAGGGAAGCCGCGCGAGAATAGAAAAATTTTACTAATTGTGGCCCGCTCATTTGATTTGGCAATTTTGAAATGCCACTAATTAATTATAAAAATGCCTTAATTGGTAAGTCTTTTCTATAAACTCCATAATATGTGGTTTAGAGGCATTTAAATTACAAATGCCACTGCATTACATAGATAGTGGCGTTCTTTTAGAAAAGCCACTGGAATAGAAGCCACTAATGGGTATTTTTGCTGTAGTGGTACCTTTCACCAATGATTTTGAGTATATATCAACAAGTAATAGGTAGACCCTTCGAGTCAAATCCTCAATCACAATGTTTGGATCAAGGGTCAGGATCATGATATTTGGATATCATGTTTCAATATTCATGATTAGGGTTACACTTTTCTATGTCAACCTTAGGGTGGGGTCATTCACTTATAATTAACCAATATTTCAATATGTCCAACATTATTTCAAGTGTCAAGTATTTTCAAGTGTGAATGACTTACCTAGATTTTCTAGCATCATATGTGTTAACCCTAATTTTCATGATCAATATTCAAGTCATAATCAACTATTTACATCCTCATCATGTTCTAACATCACTAATGTTTATGATCAGATCAAGTTCCAAATAATATAATGAGTAAGATCATGAATCAAGTATTAGGTCAAAGGATTAAGTATGACACAAGATTTAGGGCAATCATATTATTATGATCGCATCATAATATTCAAGATCAAGTTCATCTAGAACTGCACTAGTCAAGTTATGATTTTAGAGTCTCAATATGAATATTAGAGTAAAAAAATTAGGGTTTTCAGAGATTAAACATCATTATTGAATCATTAAACAAATTAAATAAGAAAAGGAACAAGATCTAGGGATATTATTGATATATATCCATAATTGGATTACAAAAGTATTTTAAATGGGCTCATCAGATTTTTCTGATCAAAATTGACTATTGACTCAAATTATTTGGAGCCAGGAATCAAAAGTTATCATTTTTGCAAGAATTGAGTAAATAATCTGAATATTGAGCAGAGAGGTAGGCAATTACTAATAAAAAGTAGTCGAGAAAAGAAGTCGGTCGTTGGATCCTTTGGTCAACCTTGACTAGCGCAAAGCATCAGTGGCTCAGATAGCACCACATAGGCACATGGCTTGCTAGCCCACGAATCCGGTTCAATGTTGGTTCCGCTAGATCACTTCTTAATAGATTGGTTCAAACATTGGTTCAACTAAGTATTGGATCAGGGCTCCCCGTCCTGGATCGGCCGGTCTGGAACCATCATTCCCCTTTCCAGCAGCATGTGAGTACATAGATCCATGGTGGAGGAGGATCGTCAGTGGTAGCAGAGAAGGGAGTATGGGGGGCGATGGAGGGCAATGAGGGTGTCGTCTAGATCTGTCAAGGCCTCACAAAGTGAATGTCAGAGGTGGATTGAGGTGTGAAGGTGAGGAAATCAGACGCCCAGAGGGGCGTATGCGGTGGTGCCACTATGGCAGATGGAGGTGGTGAGGATAAATTGGGTCATTTGGTGCCGAGGGAGTGAGCAAAGGTGTGGCTCTAAGTATGGTGAGGTGATGGGAACCTAAGGGGACCTTTTTATATTGTTGGGGTGGGGTTTAGGGCTAGATCAAGATTTGAAAATGGCCATGGATGCCAGAGTGAGAGGGGAGAGCAAAGAGCTTGTTTTTGTGACTGGAGAGAGCAATAAAGGTGGTCAAAGCAGGGTTTGTTGGGTGCAAAATCGTGAGAGTATCATTCCCTCTCGGTTAGGATTTTGAATCCAGGTAAGAGCATGAATATTGGATGGGTTGACCACAATAACACCTCCCTGCAGTTAGCAAGAGGTTGAATATGACCCAACAACCATCAGATTGGTCTGAGATCCATGAGAGGCAGATCCAAGGGCCCTAACTCGCACCACCACATCCCACAGATTGCTGACATGGCATACGTCAATTAAAAGACAAATAAAAAGATTTTTCAATACAATTACTTCAAAAATTCGTAAAAAATTGTAGGAATGTCCAAATGAAGTGAAATTTGGAACATACATTCACAAAAATGTGCTTTAGAAAAAGTTTGAGGACCATAAAATGAAGTTTTTTGGACCAATTTGCTTCTTTGGACAAAGTTATGAAGTAATCAAACTTGTGATGTTAAAATGTGTACAAAGTCCGCATTGATCACCATATTTCAATTTTGAGTATCAATATAGATTATGAAGTCAAGAAAAATAATTTGGGACCATGAGTGAGTATAATGAGGGTAAAAGGGTAATTACTTCACGATAATGTGAAAATCCACTTCGTCACATCCATCCCGTCTTAAAAGGAATTTCGTCCCCAAAATTCAAAAACATCCTCAAAATTAAAATTATCCAAATTCATATCATATCCTCAATTACTACAACATCCTCAACTATATAATCAAAATCATATCCTCAAAGTTCAAGTAATACAATCATCATAATTGTGATTCCATGTTCCATGTCATAATCCACTTGGTACTAACACTGTTTCATCGTCGAGCAATTGAGTATCAAGATTAATGCATATATTGTTCAAAGTCATCATATGAGTCACAAATATGGAAAGCATCATATTGATCACAAATTTGGAGATATCATATTTTAGGTCAAACAAATACTATTCTCGAATCAAGTGTATAAGCTGACTTTCAATCCCAATATCTCAGGGTCCTAGCCTCTACATTGGCCTAGGTGGGGTTATACATCCATGATTTGAGATTTCATATTTCAACATTTCAAGACAACATTATACTTGCAATATCATGATTTTGAGCTCAAAATCAATGGGAGGCCCCACCCTAGTCTTAATGAGAGATAAACCCTAAGTCATAAATCAAGAGAATCAAAATAGTCATCATTTCAAAAAATTTAAGATTTGGGATTTTGAAGTCAGTAGTCATATATCTAGGGTTATTTGTAGATCCAAATAATGTGAACATAGGATTTGTATCATTATTGAGATTGATAATCATCTGTTACTGTAACGCCGGGGCCCACTGCCCAAGGCTCTAGTAGAGTTTCAAGAATGACGACTGACCCCACATACCACCACTAGCCTTAACTGCACACTTTGTCCACACTGACGTGCAAGCCAGGATCAACTTCCTAACTGGTCACCCATCCTAGTACTACTCCAAGCTGAGCACGCTTAACTATGGAGTTCTTTAGAGATGGACTCCCGGAAAAGGAGGTGCACCTTGGTGATATGGGTAGTCCAATCATTCCTTTTAAGATCATGATATCCAAGGCCTCAAATCCTGGGATGTTACAATCTCCCCCACTTAGACTCTTGACGTCCTCGTCAAGGCTCAACTATAAGGCCTCATAATCTCTTCCCCATTTCAGTGTGGACCCACAATGGCCCATGGACACCCAGCTCCCGTCCACTGCTACCAGCGCAAGGGTGGCTCCATCTCATCTCTACGGATAGCCCTTTCCAACTTGCCTGGACCGCACGGCTCAAGACTGGCATGCCATGCCCATGTGGGCCCACCTACTGGAGGGGAATTGGCTCTGATACCATTTGTAACGCCCGGGCCCACTGCCCAAGGCTCTAGTAGAGTTTCAGGAATGATGACTGGCCCCACAGACCACCACTAGCCTTAACTGCATGCTTTTTGTCCACTCACGCGCAAGCCAGGAGCAACTTCCCGACTGGTCACCCATCCTAGTACTACTCCAAGATGAGAACGCTTAACTACGGAGTTCTGTAGAGATGGGCTCCCTGAAAAGGAGGTGCACCTTGGTGATATGGGTAGTCCAATCATTCCTTTTAAGATCATGTTATCCAAGGCCTCAAATCCTGGGATGTTACAGTTACAATTCTATTAATCAATATCAAGAGTCAACATTTTAGACACCAAAAGTCATAGATCCAAAATTTGATCATATGTATAAATATTCCAAAGCTAGGGTTTAAAGTTGTATTTAGACTTTAGGGGATATCATTCATCTATATCCAATATCGAAGTGATGAACGCACATTCATCTGGGTTCAGTCACCATGTTTGGCCCAGTTTTGATTGCATTCTCATGCCTATCGACCATATCTTCTAACATTTGACTTGTTTTGGTTTAATTGGATTTTCCCCTATTTTTATTGAATTTTTGCACATTTGTGAATGTCAAATTCAGGCACTTGGGCCCAATCTTCTCTCCGCCCATCTCTACAGCTCATGGCCCCTTTTTCTTTCTTTCCTTTTCTGATCCATCAGCTTCACCCTCACGATCGTGATCCCAACAATCCTAACTGCGACTATCCTCCTACCTACTATTCCCTCTCGTACTTTCTCCCAACCGCAATCGCGGTTACACCCTCTCCAATTGTGACTAGCATCTGTTATGCTACTTCCTCGACTCGCGGTCCTCTTCATGACAATCACGACCTGCCATAGTCGCGAACCCGGTTACTCATGATCGCGACCTGCCATAGCCGCGACTGTGGTTCCTCATGATCTCGACCTTCTGCTCCTCCCCACAATCGCAACCGCGCCGCCACCTGCAGAACCATAACCACAGAAGATCGCGACCATGGTTTCCATTAACCGCAACCTCCATTGGTCCTCTCCACCCCTTCGATGATCGTGATCTGCCAACCTCCACCTTCACTTTCGACTTTGACCTAGCAGCACCTGCAGCCTGCTCCTCAAAAGAACCTACATCATGCTCTGCAAATCAAGCAACACAACTACGACCCTCAAGATCGTGACCTTCACGCCGCCATCATAGCAACAGAGAAGCTGCAACCAAATGCTTTCCACCATTGCAGCCAACAACTACCTCTACATTGTGCCTGAGGATCTCCACTCCATCCGCGATCTCTACTTCCATCCTTAGCCCGTGAATGCTCCCTCCAACAATCACGACCCATGGTTCTTCCCATTGAAAACCATGATCACTCCACGCCCCCGCACACCACGACCGTGATTCCCAGTAATCACGATCGAGATTCCAGCAAACCACGACCTTAAGCAACTGCGACCACTTCCCTCATCTTCCCAAGATTGTGACCAACCCCCCCTCTCACTTTTCCTATAACCGTGATTGTGTTTTTCTATTTTCCCTACCCGCTATCTCTCCCTTAGCCACAACACCTACCACCTTTTTCTTCACCTACACCCATGAACAACACCAAGCCTCCGCCTCAAGCTGTGGATGGACGATGCCTCTGCAACCAAGGCCAACGACCCTTCCTCAACGGAACTACAACCTTTTCCCACCACCTCTCGACCACATGCTACCTTCTCCTTGTGGCTCACACCCTAACCACGACCTTCTGGCAGAGAAGAATCATGACCAATGAGAAATCGTGACCAAAAAACCACGATCTGATGCGAAATAGCCACGGTCGTGAAAGTAAATCGGTGTCAGCCTACCTATAAATAGAATGTGACCCCCAGCCATTTGGAGCATCCTCTTCTTACGCCATTAGGCTATTGGTCTGTCCTGAGCCTAAGGAGACGATCTCCATAGCCAAGAGCTTGCCTCCATGGTAGTCTTGCACCCTATTCACCCAGATCTGAAGTGGAAACTCAGATCTGCAAGCCACCCCATCCAGATCTAGATCTAGATCTAGATCTAGATATGCTGCATCTACGCCATTCCTATGCCACCATCATGTCCACAAGCTGCTCCTCCTTCTGTGAGTGAGGACTACAAGAAGAGAGAGAAGGTGGAGAGATAAGATCTGCCCCATCAGTCGTGGTGTTCTTCCCTCCTTGTCCAGATCTACCTCGACGTTGTATAGAAGACCGTTTCTCCAATGAGCAGCGATCATCTTCTTCACCATTCCCATGGTGGAATCTTCTCTCTCTCTTATTTTTCTTGTTTCTATCATCATGAGCGAGTAGTTTTCTTTCGCTGGGGTGTGGGGACTAGCCTTGCTTCCCATGCTTTCATATCCATTTGTTAAACATTCCAAGGCTTGTATATAACTTTTCATTCCATTGTTAATCTTTCGATGTGTGCTTGTGGATTCATCACCTACATGTATTTATCTTGTTCATTTCCTATGTTGAGAGAACTTCAATATGTAGGACTTGAATGTCGATTAACGTGGTCGACTCCATGATGAGAACTTCTGATGGGATTCCCTGAAGTTGTAAGTGTGTGATTTGTGAGGGGATGAGCCATCTATCCCATAATGACGCTTATGTGTGCCTTACGCCAGTATGGGGGGCCCACAACTTTAGTTGGATATCTATATCTTCAGGACCGTAAGTATGTGATTTGGATGGTGATGAGACATCTGATACCTAAGGTGATTCTTACGCAAACCTGACGCCCGTATGGGGGGTTTTACAGTAGCTCTATTTGGATAGTTATATCTTGCATGGATGTTTGATATTTGGATGTGTTTGTATGTGTAGTATTGGTGAAACCCAGGACCATCCCAGTGATTCCCATCATTAATCATTAACCAACTTTTAATCCTGCTCTTTACTTTCCTTATATTTAGTTTAATTGAACTCAAACCAACATCCGTTCTAAATATTAGTCTTGATTCAACTAGATTCAGCTAGTTAAAAGATTCTTAAAAATGTTGTCCCTTGGGATTCGATCCTCAACTATACTGCGATAAGACTCGTCCACTTGCGGGTAGTATTATTGCACAAGGTTTTGGTAAAAACCTAGGGATTTCAACCCCGGGTGAGTTTGTTAGTCCGATAATATTCCACGTCAAATTTTGGCACCGTTGTCGGGGAACACAAAATCATCTAGTTAAATCTAGTTCTATTATGGATAAACTAGGATTTTTCTTTTACTTTTGATACTATCGATCATTTATACTTGGATTCGGTTCTACTCCATCCATCTTACTTTGGAAAGATCTTTCCATCCTAGGTACCCCCAAAGTCTAGTATATGCACTGATCGAACAGTCCCAAACTCTCTACTAGCTTTGACCCTGAGATAGATAAAACCTTTCATCAGAGAACCAAGCAAGAATGGCTCAAGAGGAGGAAATTGCCCGAAGGGTAGCTCAAGCCCTTAATGAACAAAGAGATAGGCTTATGCAAGAAGCCAGAGCTACGGTCCAAGAAGAAATGCAAGCAGCTCAAGTAGAATCTCAACAAGTTGAGTTACAAAAAGACCTTAGAGAATTCTCAATCCCTAAAGTTGTTGATGTTCACCACCCAGTACAACCTCCTCCCATCAACACTCCAAACTTTGAGATAAGAGCCCATTCGGTTACGCAGCTTCAGAACAATCCTTTCTATGATAAGCAAGGAGAAGATAGTCAAGAACATCGTCTGAGGTTCATAGATCTATGTGCTATTACAAAGCACAATGGAGTCTCTGATGATGCTATCAGACTCTGTGTCTTCAAATATTCTCTTGTCGATAGAGCCATGAGTTGGTACAACTCCTTGCAATGCAAACCCATCACTACATGGAAAAACTTGAAAACATTTTTCTGGAAAAATTCTATCCTCCTTCTCTCACTTATGAAATTAGGGGCCAAATAAAGCAATTCACTCAGGTCCCTGGAGAAACCCTTGTTGAAGCAATGGAAAGATACAAAGAGCTTCTACACAAGTGTCCACATCATGGCATTCCTAAGAATCAACTCATCAAAATCTTTTATAGGGGTGTGGACGATGATATCAAGAAGTTTTTAGACTCCTCATCTAGAGGAAACTTCATGCGTCAAAGTTATGATAGCGCATGGAAAGTTGTCACCCTTGGAGTTCAAAACCAAGCCAACTGGGTTAGACCCATAAGCAAAGGAGTATTGAAGGTTGCTATGGCAGAAGCTACTCCTGAGTACAAGTCTATCGTCGAGTCTCTAACGCTTCTAGTTTCTAAGCAAAACCAACTTGAATCATCTTTTCCTGCCTATGGAAGAATACATTCACCCCCTCGACAACAAGAACAAGTCAAGTCAGCTTCAGTATTCTATGAGGCATGAAAAGGCACTAATCATTCTACTCTAGCCTATAATGTTCTCTATGATGTTGTTCTGGGCAATACTTGTGCCCAATGAGATAATGGTCAAATGGAAAATCTGAATGCTATCAACACTATTCATGGTCAAGGATATTATAATCCGAATCAAAATAGGACCCATCTGGGTTTTCAATATGAAAATCCTTTAGGAGCGGAAAACTTGCGACAAGTTGGTTCAAACAATCAACAAAGAGGTCCGCTAGGATTGCAATATAACCAACAACCAAATTTTGGGAATCAAGGGAACTTTAGAGGTAACTTCTAGAACAGAAATTACAACAATTATCAGAACCATTCTCAGTTCCAAAATCCAAACCAAGTCTCTTATCAACAATAAGGATAGAAAGCCAGTCCCACCTCCCCCGATGACAAACTCTCAGCCATTGAGAAGATGTTGCAGTCTCAGCAGACTATGATAGAGAATCAGCAAGCCCATCAAAAGACCATTGAATCTCAACTAGCTCAACTTTCAGCTAGCCTCAAGCCACTTGCTGGAGCTTTCACTGGCCAACCTGAAAACAATCCTAAACATCCAGAGCAACTGAAGGTTGCCACCAATAGGTTTGAAAAAGACTATTTGACCCTCCTGTCAAGACACCATTGGTTGTTATAAAAGATGATCATGACTTCATGATGGTCTAAGACTCTACAATACTTGAGTCTCAACCGAAGGAACCACCAACCGCTGATAAGACAGACAAGGCTAGTTCTAAGGAACCTATTGTTATTGAAGTTGAAGAAACACCTGAGCCATATGTGCCAGTGTACAAGCCCCGTCCTCCACTCGTTTGAAGCAAACTAAGATTGATACTCGTTTCAATAAGTTCAAGGAAGCTATGAAGAAGCTTTATGTTGATATACCCTTTCTAGATACACAGACTGAGATACCAGCCTGGACAAAGTACTTACAGTCTCTCCTCACAAGGAAATATATAACCAAAGAATATGAGACAGTCAAGTTAGCAACAACCACTTCCGATATCATCTAGAGAAAGATGCCCAAGAAGCAAAAAGATCCAGGATCCTTTGGGGTTTGTGCCATATCAGTGACTCTTCATGTAAGAAGGGGTTGGCTGATCTTGGTGCTAGCATCTCTATCATGCCACTTAGACTTTGAAAGAGGCTAGGGTTTACGAAACTGCTTCCAACTGGCATGACTATACCACTTGCAAACAATTCCATGACTCTCCCATTGGGAATCACCGAGGATGTCCCAGTCAAGGTAGGCAAAGACTCTTATGTCCCGTGCGACTTTGTCATCATGGACATAAAAGAAGATGCCAGATACACTCTTATCTTTGGTCATTCATTCCTTGTCACTGCAAGAGCTTTGATTGATGTTGAAGCAGGAACCTTGATGCTCAGACTAGGTAAAGAAACTCTTGAGTTCAAAGTTTTTGATAGCATGCAAAGACCAAGCATGCAAGAAGAAGTCTATTTGATTGATTGTATAGAGAAAATGTCACTCCTCACAGAAGAGGATTATGAACAAGACGATCCTTTATAAGTGGCTCTAACAAACCCATCTGCTGATAACTCCATTGATGAACAAGTTAAAGATTGTCTTCTTCACCTCAACACTGTCGAAGAATATCCAGAAACCAAATTCGAGGAACTCAAGTTCGTGAATGCAACTGAAGAGCCATGCGAGAAACCAGAAGCTCCTAAAATGAAGCCCCTTCTCAAGGGACTGAAGTATGTGTTTCTGGATGATCTCAAGGTTTGCCTAGTTATTGTAAATTCCAATCTAATGATTGAACAAGAACATAAACTCCTGAAAGAATTAAAAGAAAGAAGGAAAGCTATCGGCTACAAGATGAGTGATCTCACCGGGGTCAGTCAAGCACTTTGCATGCACAAGATCCCTATGGTGGAAGACCACAAGCCGACTGTTCAACATAAATGAAAGATTAATCCAAATATGAAGGAAGCAGTCCACCCTGAAGTTATTAAGTTTCTCACAATAGGAATTATCTATCCTATATCTGACTCACCATGGGTGATTCCAGTACATGTTGTCCCAAAGAAAGGTGGCACTACTATGATAAGGAATGAAGATAATGAACTCGTCCCCACTCGAACAGTTATCGGGTGGAGGATGTGTATCGACTACAGGAGTTAAACAAGGCCACCCGCAAAGATCATTTCCTGATGCCTTTTCTAGAGCAAGTCTTAGAGCGATTGGATCACCAGGAATATTTTTGCTATCTTGACAGTTACTCTGGATTCTTTCAAATTCATATACAACCAGATGACCAAGAAAACACAACTTTTACCTGCCCCTTTGGAACATATGCCTTTAGAAGGATGCCATTAGGGCTCTGTAATGCACCTGCAACCTTCCAATGTTGCATGGAAGCCATATTTGTCAGTCTTACCAAAATTATTATGGAAGTTTTTATGGATGATTTCTCCGTATATGGAGATTCATATTATTCATGTCTAAAGTACCTCTCCCTTGTCCTCAGATGATGTGAAGAAGCACATCTAGTGTTAAATTGGGAAAAATGTCACTTCATGGTAAAAGAAGTCATTGTCCTCGGCCATAGGGTTAGTAATCGAGGAATCAAAGTTGACAAAGCAAAGATTGAAGTAATTTCCAAACTCGCTATTCCAACCAATGTAAGAGAGGTCCACGCATTCCTCAATCATGCAGGCTTTTACATAAGGTTTATCAAGGATTTCTCCAATATAACCAAGCCGACGATGAACTTATTACTAAAGGACGCTAATTGCCATTTTGATGAAGAATGCATCAAGAGTTTCAACAACCTGAAGCATGCCCTTACAACAACACCCATCATCTGAGCTCCAGATTGGGACCACCCATTTGAAATTATGTGTGATTCTAGTAATTACGATATGGGTGCGAGTTTAGGCCAATGTATAGAGAAGAAACATCATGTCATCTACTATGCATCTAAGACCCTTGACGAAGCTCAGAGGAACTATGCAACTACTGAGAAGGAACTCCTAATAGTCATGTATGCCTTTGACAAGTTTAGATCCTACCTCATCGGTTTGAAGGTCATTGTCTACACAGATCATGCTACTATATGTTACCTCCTAAAAAAGAAAGATGCAAAACCAAGGCTAATAAGATGGATTCTCCTATTGTCAGAATTTGATCTTGAGATTATAGATAAGAGAGGCAAAAAAAATGTTGTAGTAGACCACCTCAGTCGTATTCACACCCTGGACACTAAAATGAACCCAATTATCGATTCTCTTCCAGATGACCAGCTCATGAAAGTCTCAGAAGCTACTCCTTGGTACTCAGACTACGTGAACTACCTTACCGCTGGTGCCATCCACCCCGAATGTACTGGCAATGCATTGAAGAAATTCATGCATGATGTGAGTCAATATCACTAGGATGAGCCATACCTCTTTAAATTGTGTGCTAATGGTCTCTACAGACATTGTATAGCTAAGGAAGAAGCTCATCTTATTTTAGAGCAATACCACTCAGGCCCAGTTGGAGGGTATATGAGTTCTAAGAAAGCTGTTGTGAAGGTTTTGCAATGTGGTTTCTTTTGGCTAACCATATCCGGAGATGCATACAATTTTGTTCCATCATGTGACTAGTGTCAGAGAACGGGTAACATAACGAAAAGAGATGAGATGCCACTTAAGCTATGGTAAGAAGTCGAGATTTTTGATGTTTGGGGAGTGGACTACATGGGTCCATTCCCATCCTCATATGGATTTTCCTACATCCTAGTCGTGGTTGATTACGTCCCTAAATGGGTAGAGGCCATACCAACTATAACGAGCGATTCCAAACCAGTTATCAAGATGTTCAAAGACATTATATTTCCCCATTTTGGAGTTCCATGCACTGTGATCTCCGACAGAGGTTTTCATTTTCGGTAAAGAAGCTTTGAAGCGTTGTTAAGAAAATATGGTGTAACACGCAAGGTAGCTTCAACCTACCACCCACAAATAAGTGGATAGGTAGAGGTTTCGAACCACCAACTCAAAGCTATCTAGGAAAAGACAGTGGGCCGCAACCGAAAGAATTGGTCACTAAAAATCAACGACGCCTTGTGGGCCTACCGTACTGCTTTCAAGACTCCACTTAGAACAACACCATTTAGATTAGTATATTGAAAGTCATGACACCTGCCCATTGAACTCAAACATAAAGCTTGGTGGGCAAGCAAACAACTGAATTTTGTAATGAAGAAAGTTGGTGAAGCCAGGATTCTACAACTTCAAGAGTTAGAAGAACTCTGAATGACAACTTATGAGAATGCATGAATCTACAAGGAATGCACAAAACTTTGGCACGATCGTCATTTGAAGAGGAAGGACATTCAAGTGGGAGACCAAGTTCTGCTGTTCAACTCAAGACTGAAGTTATTCCCAGGGAAACTCCATTCTCGATGGTCTGGGCCATACATTGTCAAGAGCATCTATCCACATGGTGCATTTACTTTATGGAGTGAGAACTCAAGTGATTTTGTGGCAAGTGGCCAACGCTTGAAGAGATATTTCACCACAGCTAATACTAGCATTGATGAATTTGTTCAAACCGACATATCTACCTGAAAACTGAAGAAATCACATTGAGCCATCAACGTAAAACAAAGGTGCTTGTCGGGAGGCAACCCGATCAATAATTTTGTTCCTAATTTTAATTTTGAATTAGAACTTTTCATCAATTTTGTTTTTACTTTTTAGGAAATTTTACACCTGGTAGACAATGCATCACAAGATGCACTCTTAAGTTTTGATAATTTTCATTTTTGAGATTTCAGATGGAGGACACGTCACCGAAAGGAATGCAACCACATTTGGTGGACCAACCGACATGAATTTTCCCTTCCATCTCGGATTTAGAGTTTGCTCGGGACGAGCAAATTTCTAAGTTCAGGGTGGAGGGTGGGTGGTATGTACTTCACTTTCCACCCACTCCTATATGTTTCGGACTTAAGATTTGATCATTGCAATTTTGAGCAAAATTTTCAAAAATTTTCGAAATTTTTAAGTTTTCAAAGTAGTTTGTATAGAAACTTGATGAAGTTTTGATGCTTTTGTTTCAATCAAAGCCATTACCTAGCTAGATATCCTATTTTTCCATGTTGTTTTGAATCATTATACCGTCCGTATTTGAAGTGAAGCATCAAGGGGGACAAGTTTTGAAACTAGCCAATGATTAGAAATCACCATGTGAAGTTTATGAATCCTAACATCATGATCAGAAAAAATGGCAAGTATCTGTCGAAATAAAAGGGATCAAACACATTGTGCTTCCTAACTGACTAGTCAAACAATAGCATGGAATCTCTACCGGATCCCCAATCAAGTCATTATTTGAGCAAAGTAAGATAAGGAGAACAACTCGGAGCACTAAATTGTAAATCAAGTTGCATTCTGATCTAAACTCTCTTCTACACTTCTTCTATCATCTTCTTACCTCTCCATCCATTAAAAGAAACAAAAATAGCCAATATAGTGCCAAACCCTAAGTTCAGGGTGGCACACCCTCTCTTTATTCACTTCTTCCATACCCCTCACTGTGTAATAGGGGTGTATCACCAAGAAAAGATGCCAATGTGCACACAAAAATGCAATCTTGAGTCGAATAGAGGAGAGATTCGCACAAAAAAATAATAAGACTTACAGTCAATGAAACTTCAACCAAATAATTAAAAAAAATCTTGAGTCGAATAGAGGAGAGATTTATTTCTTCCTTCCATACCACCCTTCACTCCCTTTTCCACCTACTAGCACAATGAATGTCTATGCT
The DNA here is from genome assembly GCA_963693085.1 of Alisma plantago-aquatica. Lineage (NCBI taxonomy): Eukaryota > Viridiplantae > Streptophyta > Magnoliopsida > Alismatales > Alismataceae > Alisma > Alisma plantago-aquatica. The sequence continues at coordinate 1,297,216,885 of OY856412.1, read as the reverse complement.
TACCAAATTCATAAAAACACTAGTGTCAGTTCAGGTGCACACTTGTTGTTCTGTAGGTGTCTCTAGACTCTTACGAAACTCTTAGACATGCTTGATGTTGGAAATAGTGGAGAGGAAGTGTGTTTGAGAAACGAACTCAGAAATGAAGATATGGTAAGATGTGTTATGTGATATCAGGATGTTGATATGCTTAGTCATACTAAGCAGAAAAGAAATGTGAGGATGAGGCAATCACACGAGTTGAAAGTATTCATTTGGCGACTAGTTCAGATTTTGTGTTACTCGAGGACAAGCAACGTTTAAGTTTGGGGTGTTTTGATGAATGCACATTCATCTGGGTTCAGTCACCATGTTTGAACCAAATTTTGATTGCATTCTCATGCTTATCGATCATATCTTATAACATTTGACTTGTTTTGGTTTAATTGGATTTTTCCCTATTTTTAATTAATTTTTCCACCTTTGTGCAGGTCAAATTTGGGTACTTCGGCCCAATCTTCTCTTGGCCCATCTATACATCTCGCGGCCCCTTTTTCTTTCTTTCCTTTTTAGGTCCATCGACTTCACCCTCACAATCGTGATACCTACAACCCTAACTGTGACTACCCTCCTACCTGTGTTCCCCTCCCATACTTTCTCCCAACTGCGATCGTGGTTACACCCTCTCCAACCGTGACCAGCGTCTGCTTCGCTACTTCCTCGACTTGCGGTCCTCTTCATGATAATTGTGACCTGCCATAGCCGCAACCGTGGTTCCTCATGATCGTGACCTGCCATAGCCACGATTGCGGTTCCTCATGATCGCGACCTTCTATTCCTCCCCACAATCACGATTGCGCCGCCACCTACAGAACCACAACCATAGAAGATCGCGACCGCTGTTTCCTGGAACCGCAACCTGCACTGGTCCTCTCCACCCTTTCGACGATCATGATCTTCCAACCTCCACCTTTGCTTTCGACTTCGACCTAGCAGCACCTGTAGCCTGCTCCTCACAAGCACATGCAACCTACTCTGCAGATCATGCAACGCAACTGCGACCCTCAATATTGCAAGCTTCGCACCGCCATCACAGCAGCAGAGAAGCCATGACCAAACACTTGCCACCATTGTGGCCTACAACTACTTCTACACCATGCCTAAGGATCTCCACTCCATCCCCGATCTCTACTTCCATCCTCAGCCTGTGAATGCTCCCTCCAACAACCACGACATGTGGTTCTTCCCATTGAAAACCGAGATCACTCCATGCCCCCACACACCACGACTATAGTTCCCAGTAATCGCGACTGTGATTCTAGCAAATTGTGACCTCAAGTAACCATGACCACTTCCCTCATCTTCCCAAGATCGTGACCAACCCCCCTCTCACTTTTCGTATAACCGCGATCGCGGTCTCTCCCTTAGCCACAACACCTACCACCTTTTTCTTCACCTATGCCCATGAACAGAAGCAAGCTTCCACCTCAAGCTGCGGATGGATGATGCCTCTGCAACCAAGGCCAACGGCTCTTCCTCAACAGAATTGTAGCCTTTTCCTGCCACCTCTCGACCACCTACTACATAATCCTTGCGGCTCACACCCTAACCGCAACCCGCTGGTAGAAAAGAATTGCAACCAGTGAGAAACCGTGACAAAAAAAAATGTGATCAGTTGTCAAATAGCCGAGGTCGCAAAAGTAAGTCAGTGGCAGCCTGCCTATAAATAGAACACAACCCCCAACCATTTGGGGCATCCTCAACAAATGTCGTTAGGATGTTGGTTTCTCCTGAGCCTAAGGAGACGATCTCCATAGCCAAGAGCCTACCTCTGTGGTGGTCTTGGGCCCCGTTCACCCAGATCTAAAGTGGAAACTTAGATATGCAAACCACCACATCCAGATCTACATCAGGGTCTAGATCTGCTACATCTATGCCATTCCTGCGTCGCTGTCACGTCCACGAGTTGCTCCTCCTACTGCGGGCAAGGACTACGAGAAGAGAGAGAAGGTGGAGAGAGAAGATTAGCCCCATCTATCATTTTCTTCCCTCCTCGTCCAGATCTACCCTGACGTTGTGTAGAAGATTGTTTCTCCACTGAGATGCAATCATGCTCTTCACCATGCCCATGTCAGAATCTTCTCTCTCTCTCTTAGTTTTCTTGTTTCTCTCATCATGAGCAAGTAGTTTTCTTTCACTGGTGTGAGGGGACTAGCCCTGCTTCCCACATTTTCATGTCCATTTGTTAAACATTCCAAGGCTTATATATAACTTTTCATTTCATTGTTAATCATTCTATGTGTTCTTGTGGATTGATCACCTACTTGCATTCATCTTGTTTGTTTCCTGTGTTGCGAGAACTTCAATATGTAGGATTTGAATGTCGATTAACACAATTGACTCCTTGACGAGAACTTCTGATGGTATTCCCTAAAGTCATAAGTGTGTGATCCATGAGGGGACGAGACATCTAGCCCACAGTGATGCTTCTGTGTGCCTTACACCCGTATGGGGAGCCCAAAACTTTACTTGGATATATGTATCTTCTGAGTCATAAGTATGTGATATGGATGGTGATGAAACATCTGATACCTAAGGTGATGCTTACGCGAACCTGACGCCTGTATGGGGGGGGGTTTGCAGTAGCTCTATTTGGATAGTTATATCTTGCCTGGATGTTTGATGTTTGGATGTGTTTGCATGTGTAGTGGTGGTGAAACGTGGGACCATCCTAGCGATTCCCATCATTAATCTTTAACCAACTTTTAATCATTCTCTTTACTTTCCTTGTATTTAGTTTAATTAAACTCAAACCAACCTTTATTCTAAATATTAGTCTTGATTCAACTAGATTCAGCTAGTTAAAAGATTCTTAAAAACATTGTCCCTTAGGATTAAATCCTCAACTATACTACGATAAGACTCGTCTGCTTGCGAGTGGTATTATTGCACAAGGTTTTGGTAAAAACCCAGGGATTTCAGCCCTGGGTGAGTTTGTTAGTGTGATAATATTCCACGTCATGAATCAACAATATTCAAGCAATATTTGAGCAATTATATGTGAAACATATCAAGATTTTATTATCATGGTATCCAAGGTTGATGAATGATCTAGACCTAGGTCTATCTAGGAAGTCAATCACATGCTATAGTCAACATTGTCATATATTAAGGTCATTATTGAATCAATATTCAAGATCGAGTATCAACCATGGGTTTAACATATTATGATTAGGTCAACCAATCAAAATTGGGTGAAAGGGGATACCTTTCCGAACTCTAAATAATGAAGTTAGAGTTAGTCATAATGGGACGTGACCTAGGTTAGGGGAGTCATGAGTCAACTACAACCCTAATCTATCACATTACCTACATTAGTCATTATCCACTGAGCTTATTCAAATAGGGAGAGTATCAATGATTAAATCATATTCCATAAGGTCGTGAGATCAAAATTCAAAATCATAATAGGGCAATAATGTCAAGATTGTACAAAGTCAAGTTAACATTTTCATTCCTTTCCTTTCATGATCAAGGTAGTGATATAATTTGGAAATTGAGGATTTGAATTTGGCATTCGACGAATTATAGAATAATAGTGCAAAATCTAGGCTCGTCATCATCATATCAAAATCAAGATTGCAAAAGGCATCAATAGTCAATAGGAAAATTACTTCTTACATCATTGTCTTACATCAAGATTTTGTGAGTCTTAGGCTTAGTCACTTGATATCATGGTCAAGATGTGTACAAAATAGGATATAAGTTTGTTTAACTATGTTTGAGGTTTAATTAACAATAGTGCAACATGGATATTAATCAAATAGAGACCTCATCAACAATGAGTTATAAGGTACAAGTCATCCTTATTTCACCATCTCATAATTTTTATCATTTACATCAAACATAGGGAGCAAGTAGTCTAGTTTTGGTTAAATTGAGTTTGCATGATATGAAAGGTCAAGTATGATTATTTGATTTCAAAATTCATTGATCAAAATAATTTTTTCATAATAAAGTCATATCAGGGTATCATTTTATTAATCAACTTTCATTATTCTAGTGACATTAATTTTTCCCTGCATAAGTCACCCATAATCGAGACATCATTTAGTAAAAGGTCACAAGAAAGGACCAGATGAGGGGATGAGAAGACTGCCTAATCTTCATCTGCATGGGTGGCTTAGGATAGTCCTTAAAGAAGAGATAAGATGCTAGAAGACTCTCTAGGGTTTCACAAGAGAACCTTAAGGTCCAGTTTTAGATCAATTAAGGCCATGTAGAGTAGGGGATCTCATCCATTGTGAAGATAGATGGGACAATTATGCCAGGACCCCGAGCCTAGACACATCAATTTTCACCATTATGGACTTTGGGGTTTCTTGTGTGTAAGAGACTTGAGAAATTATTTACTTAAAGTATATGGGAGTTTGTAAACTCTGATACTAACTGTCATAGAACCATTCTTGCCCCAATCCCAATCCCTCTACCTAGACAGCGACAAAGGGATTGAAGAACATGTCCCTGAGTGGCCCAAAAGAATGTAACACATTGGCATATACAATAAGAAATAATAACTTAAAAACTAGATATTTAAAGAACAAACTAACCCAATATGGATATTTTTCCAATATACCTTGTCATCAGAGTATGTGAGTGCAGAAGCGATATAGTCAAGGTTCCAATGTTTTGCCTAAAATCAAGAAAATCAAGATACAAAGTCAATGCAATTGCAATGTATGCTATATAAAATCAAGTAAAATTGTTTATAACAAAATTAATGTACTTGGAAGGACTTATATTTCAAATTATAAAGAGCAATTTGCAAAACCCAAAAGTTATTCCACAAGTTTTTCAAATGACTCAATTTTTATCGTGAGTTCCAATAATGTTGTAATTCGAGAAACATGCTTACATATTTTGTGTGACTCAATCGCCCAAATGTGATGGGGGAGGTCACTAGGTTCCTTCTCTCCATATGAGGTAGGAGGACAATGTACAAGTCCCACCTCTAAATGAGGGGTTTCTTACACTCAATATCAACATTATCAACATCATCATCGTCAGTATACGAGCAGTCATAATGGGCATGTCATTTATGTTTTCCAATTTGTCTCAAAATATAATATAAGAAATATGGAATCCTAATCAATAGGGAACAATATCTCAACCACATATATATCCAAGTACACAATTAAGAGATTCATAAAAAGCATCTTCAATATAACTAAGGAGGAGATATAATAGCATACCTTTCACCGAATACTTCGAGTATAGATCAACAAGTAATAGGTAGACCCTTCTTGTCAGGTCCTAAATCACAATGCTTGGATCAAGGGTCAGGATCATGATATTTGGATATCATGTTTCAAAATTCTAGATTAGGGTTACACTTTTCCTATGACAACCTTAGGGTGTAGTCATTCACTTATAATCAACCAATATTTCAATATGTCCAACATCATTTCAAGTGTTAAGTATTTTCGAGTGTGAATGACTTACCTAGACTTTCTAGGATCATATGTGTTATCCCTAATTTTCATGATCGATATTCAAGTCATAATCAAATCTCTAGATCATCATCATGTTCTAACATCACTAGTTTTTACGATCATATCAAGTTCTAAATAATATAATGTGTATTGTCTGGAATCAAGTATTAGGTCAAAGGATTAAGTACAACACAAGATTTAGGACAATCATATTATTTTGATGTTAGTATCATATTTAAAATCAAGTCAACAATTATACATATAGAACTCCACTAGTCAAGCAATGATTTTAGAGTCTCAATATGAACATTAGAGTCAAAGATTAGGGTTTTCAAAGATTAAACATCAGTGTTGAATCATTAGACAAATTAAATAAGAAAAGGAAAAAGATCTAGGTATATCAGTGAAATATATCAAGAAATGGTCTTCAAAATGTATTTTTGGTGGGTTCATTGGATTTTTCTGATCAAAATTGACTATTTACTCGAATTATTTGGAGCTAGGAATCCAAAGTTATCATTTTTGCAAGAATTGAGCAAATAATCTAAATATTGAGTAGAGAGGGAGATAATTACCAATAAAAGGTACCCGAGAAAAGACGTTGGTCGTTGGATCCTTTGGTTAGCCTTGACCAATGTATAGAATCTATGGCTCAGATAGAACCACATAGGCATGTGGCTTGATAGCCTAGAGATCCGGTTCAATGTTGGTTCGACTAGATCGCTTCTTAATTGATTGGTTCAGATGCTGGTGCAAATAAGTATTGGATCGGGCCTCCCCTTCCTAGACCGGCTACTCTGGGACAATATTTCACCTTACTAGAAGCACACTAGTACACAAAGCCATAACAGAGGAGGCTCGGTAGTGCTAGCAGAAAAGGGAGTACGAGGGCCAATGGAGGGCAGTGAGGGTGTTGTCCAGATCTGTCAAGGCCTCGCAAAGTGAATGGCAGAGGAGGATTGAGGTGAGAGGGTAGGTAAAGCATATGCCCAGTGGGGCCTATGCAGTGAAACCTCTATGGAAGTAGGAGGTGGCAAGGATAAATTAGGTCATTCATGGCCAAGGGAGTGAGCAAGGGTGTGGCTATGAGTATCGTGAGGTGATGCAAACCTAAGGGGACCTTTTTATACTATTGGGGTGGGGTTTTGGGCTAGATCAAGATTTGAAAATGGACACGGCCTCTAGAGTGAGATGGGAGAGCAAAGAGCTTGTTTTGGAAGATGGATAGAGAAATAAAGGTGGTCAAAGTAGGGTTTGTTGGGTGTGAAATCATGAGAGAATCATTCTCTCTCAGTAAGGATTTTGAATCTGGGTCAGATCGCGAAGATTGGATGGGTTGGTCCTAATAATACCTCCCCACAATTAGCAGGAGGTTGAAGATGACCCAACATCTGTCAGATTGGGCTGAGATCTATGAGAGGTAGATCCAAGGGTCCTGACTCACGCCCCACACATCCCACAGATCGTTGACATGTCATATGTCAATTAAAAGACAAATAAAAAGGATTTTCAACACAATAACTTCAAAATTTCATGTAAAATTGTAGGAATGTCCAAATGAAGTGAAATTTGGAACATAGATTCACAAAGATGTGAAGAACCTTTAGAAAAAAAATTGAGGAATAGAAAACAAAGTTTAATGGACAAATTTTCTTCTTTGGACAAAGTTAGGAATTAATCAAACTTGTGATGTTATAATATATATAAAGTCCACACTAATCACCATATTTCAGATCTGAAGATTTCTCATATGTAATTGACCACTTTCCTCTAAAAAATAATAGTGATAGAGTCTTTATTTCACTTAGTTGGAGGTAGTCACAATATGGATTCCCCATCAAATGTATTTTGGGTTGTGGACTCAGAAGAATCTCCTTTCCTTCCGTTTGATAAAGGATCAACCCTTGGCCTTTGGCTTCCTCTCATCCTGATCATTATTTGAATTTTTCCACCACATTACTTATGTGGCTCAGTGTGGATGAATTCTAACCTGGAAAATTGGAAAATACTATTCTTGATGGTCATTTTGAGTATCAATATTGATTATGAAGCTAAGAAAAATAACTTGGGACCATGAGTGAGTATAACAAGGGCAAAAGGGTAATTACTTCATTATAATGTGAAAATCCACTTTGTCACAGTCACACACATAAGATACCCCTGGAAGAGAAGATTGTCCATGAATGATGTTTAGATTGATACTAAAGGTGTTTAGGTACTCAATTAAGCATACAATTGACTAACTAGACACGTAACTATCAACTTCTAGTGTTGAACTAACTGTTTAGAGTGTCAGGTCAATTGGAGACTGCATTGGCAATGTCAGGACTGCCAACCGAAAAGTTCACCCAAGTGAGTCAATTGGCTGGTGAAAGCCAATTGACCGATTCACTTGGTGAATTGGGCGGCTCATTGTCCTTCCAGCCGAAGAAATAAGGATTTTCCAGGATGGAGGAAAACTTTCACGTTTCACTTGTTTAATTCAATAGAATAAGGACTATTTTTTGAATTAATTGGAAACCATTAAGGAAAGTCAATTACAGTCAAGTCTAGGAAGTGAAATGACCGGTTCACTAGGTGAATCAATTGTCTCACACTTCCAACTGACTGGAACACTTGTGAACTGACCGGATCACCTTCTTTAGTACAAACTATTCATGGAATTTCCAGATCCTTCAACTCCCGAACGGACTGGGAACCCTGACCCTACCCTCTAGTATAATTAGAGGGGCATTGGGGGCTTCACATAATATACAACTCAGAACATTAGTTGCTCAACAAATTTATTGTCCTTTCCAGTTCTGGTAACCAAGAGAGCCTGAGAAAGTGCTACCGGACTAGGGAGGCATAGTGAGGGAAAGACAACTATAGAAAAGAAGTCTATGTTTGGGAGAGTATGTTGGTGCTAGTACACCAACAGGAGGGTCGTCTCGTTCCTACCACTTATTCTAGAATGGTAGGAGTTCCAGGTGGTCTATGTAGACTATCTGATGATGCGGGATATGTCTTCCACTTAGGAGGACACATCATCCACAGTCTGTAGTGGAGGCCATAGTTCATGGTGAAGACCAGGAGCTGCACAAACATCATCTAAGACATGGCGTCAAAGACCGCACATGGTTGTGAGGTATTGTCGTTGGGCAAGCCCCAGGACCACGAATATCTCTCTAAAACCATCCTTCCCATTACATAGTTATTGATGTGATCTCTTATGATGGGCTAATGGACAATAATTTTTTTTTGTTTTCACTGCCTACTCTCAGGCCACAAAACCGATAGTGGTATTATAGCCACATCAATGTACTGTGTTTTGGTATAAATTTCTATGATCAGATTTTGGTTTTACCATCATTTATTTATTACATACGATGTGAATATTTAAAATGACAAATGTGCATATCCGATTAAATATCACATGTGACCATAAATTAATATACATATATGATATGGTATATATATGCAATTGATATGTGTCGCCTGAAACGGTTTTGATGGTGGATGTGTAGCATGGTTATGGCCTATAAACCCTATGTGTGCTAGGTTGGTTATGGTAATTTTCATCTCAGTTTGCATACTGAGTCCCTACCTTCTATTCCACATGTATCTCGAGATAACTCGAGATCCTTTCTCTTCTACCTTTACTCCCCTCAAATGTAACTTGAGGTTTCCCAATGATTATGTAAAGGTAGGATAGTTCATTTTATGTTACATAGAAGAAGAACAAGCTCAGCACTAGATGAACTAATTGCCTGGAGGACCAAGGAGGATTGCTAAGATGAATCCAGATTGACCAAATCATGGCCTAACTGCTTGTTGGATATATCCAGACATTGAAGGCCAAACTGACCAATCAACCGAATAGGAGGCAAGCTGATTGTGTCATAGGATGAGTTGATCAACCCGAAATGGTTCAAGAACAAAGATCTTCATCAACAGTAAGTTGCATATGATGTAGACCTTAGATGACGGTAATTCCTTGTGGCTCTAAGGAATTACAATAGGATGGCCATAATCATCGCTTTTATTGATGTTGCATATTTTCTCATTGTGGTTATAGCATGTATATGATATGTACTATAAATATGTGGTGATTAGATATGTGTATGTACTTATATGAAATCTCTCAAATAAAATATTAAAGTCTAAGATGCCTTCCATAAGAGGCACATATGAAAATCTTGATCGATTAAGTGTAGGTTATGCCAAAGTGTGGCACACAGTTCATCTCGTGGAAGTGTTATGGTAGACATGTAGGTTCTTCCAAAGTAGGGTGCATGTTTATCGTGTCCTCTTTTGGGTCAGACTTAAATGGTGATTCCTAGAGAGTCTAAGCTCTAGAGGCATGCAGATGATCATAGGAAAGAGTTGCACATTCATCTATCTAAGAGTTGCATATGATGCAATTGTCATGATGGCCTACTGAAATAGTCAAGTTGTGGGCGATCAGCCAAAGCTGACTCATAATTTGATGAAATATGAATCTTGGCCACTAGAAGATTGTACATTGCAATCTTCTGAATTGATATACGAGGGTTATCAATTTGAACAAAATAATGGAAGTGATATTTAATTAAAGGCCTAATTAATATTGTCAAATTTATCAAATCAAACAAATCAAAATTTGTTTTGAAAAGTTGCAAAATTCTTTTGTAGAATCCAAATGACAAACACAAATACATTGTCATTGCGATCAGTTCATAAATAGGATAAACATCAGATTTGGTCTGGGAACTTGGAGAAGTGTTCAATGGTGAGTGTAACTCTAAAGTCCGTGAAAGACCAGAGCCAGTGGAACCAATCCAAATGCTCCTAAGGCTAAAATTGGATGCTTACTTGTATGTCATTTATGCCTAAGACATCAAGAACCTTATGTTGAGCTATATGAACTATGAGTTGCATAAATAGCTTGAAGCATGGACATTCTTGAGATGGTTAGACATCTTAAGAATCATGTAAAGCATGAAAGGTATAATGTCTTCAAAGCAATGTATGAGTATAATCAGATAAATGGAGATCAATTATAATCTCATATGCTCAATATGATTGTGCATATAGATTGACTGTGATTTCTTAAAGGTCAAGAGTTGAAAAAACATATGATTCTACAAATCGTTGTGTGAATCATATAGCCAATTTACCAAATGTTGAGAAACTTGGCCAAACTATTGTTTGAAATGCTTGGCATATTGATGGCAAAACATGAATGAATAAAGGACAAAACCTATGATAATGATCAGCGGAGTGAAGTCCATAGAAAAAAGCAACATCAAGAAGTGTTCTGAAGCCAAGATTAGGTCCAAGTCTTCATCACTCAAGATATGAAGAGGAGTAAGATGGAAAGGGGAAATAACATCTTTATAGAGGATCTCAAGAAGATGAAAGAGAGACAAGATCTCTACTTCAGGACTTAAGAAGAAGTAAGCTAGAAAGTATGTGGAACAAGAGTTTCTACCATTACAGTTACAATATGACATTCATGGGCAAATAATAGAATTAGTGAATTGATATTATACATCAGCCATCAATGAGATCATCATACATCTTGTGAAACGACCATCTCGCAAAAACAGGATTAACTAATACGGAAGCGAATTATTTGCAGCGGATTACTGAAAATCACTGAAAATTTAAAACTTTTTGCAAAGAGATCCATTCATAGGAAAACTCTTTAACCATGAACCAAAGTATTCCAAATTCATCTTGGTTCACAAGTACACAACCTGTACCATTCCTTTTCAAGGATTACAACATTGACTGCCCTGTTAATAAATATACACAGGCAGAATAAAAACTTCGAGGCACTAAGCCAAAACTCATATTGATACATTTAAAACTCCGAGGACCTGAGAGTACAGAGACGACACATAAGACTACTATCTATATGACTAGACAGACAATATTTCCACCTGAGATTTTATTGCTGTCCCTGTTGTTGCTGCTGCTCTTTCCCTGTTCTAGGGTTTCTGCTCTGCCTTCCATGCATACCTAAAAATGTTTCCCATGGGGGTGAGACAATTGAAAATTACCCCAGCGAGAGATATAACTCTCCGCCAAAAACATTGTTATTGCAGTTTATCAAATTAAAACTGAGTAGGGGTTACTTTTACATTATCATGCAGAATTATTCATAATAGAACAGAATAAGATAATCTCCATTCTCAAGGAGGTCATTGCATCTACCCATGGTAGATAAGTAATTCATCTGTCTACTTTGTAGAGAATATAAAGAAACATAATTAACATTTATCTACTAAGGAATGCACAAAGAAGTACAACATCAGCCAATGAATCTCTGTATTCAATCCTTAAGCAAACATGCTATACGGCTGATTACATTTTACAATCACACTTATGCTCTGAGGAGATGAGATATACCGCTCATACTCCAACCGACCATTACGAAATCGCCTCGGTACCATACATAGGTCATCAAAAGAGCCGGATTCTTATGACCTCATATGTCTCAGTCAGTACAAGACCACATGCAGGACATCTCATGACTCTGCTAACTAGCTAGCCAGGGTATTCTGGCACCTTCACTACAGAGTTACAGCGTCAACTGCACTCTCATCGCCAATCGAGAGATTTCTTGTTTATCTCCTCGATCTGACATTATCATTGGGAGATTCATGATACATCCATCCCGACATATTCATGAAGGATTGAGAGGTTTCTTGTTTACCTTCCAACAATCTCTTCAAGAGGACATAAGGATATTTTCGCCCATTTACCCCCACATATTCAAAATATGTGCTCCGGGTTTTGCCGCGGGCACTCGTTTCACCATCACCTATTCCTGACGATGATGGATCTATGGTCAGAGCACTACATGAATAGATTTCACTTGATTTATTAAGTACATTCTCATATTCTTTTAGCATCAGCCAAGTTCTCAAACATAACTTATTACAACAATGCTATAAAGAGACATGTACTACTTTTATCAGATATTTATCAGTCTTTCAAAGACCCTAGGAACTCAGTCCCTCATTTCAATACTGGGAATTATCATCCCTTCACTTTCTCATCACCATAATCATATGGTTCTGGGTATTGAAACCCTTAACTCATCATTGAGCATTATTATACCTTTTTCAGGTAACTATCACCTTCAGGTCATCTGACCAAGGCATTCATGATACTTGTTACACAAGCATCACACCTGGCTCACAAGGCCATGAAATATCTTGTCACCTCTCACTAGGTAACAACTTACTCATGTGACTCATAAAAGTCCATGCATATTGCTTCTTTTACTAAGCAACAACAACATTAAGGCACATAATGCCAATCAACATTTATTATATAAATGTCACAGCTCACACTAGCTATATACATCATCTCATAATATCTGTATGGTTATTAGGCATGATAACAGTCATACAAGATATTCATCACATCATGTGATGTGATAGTAACACCATTATTCCTCTACCAAGAATTAGGGTTTAATATCAAATAAGGCTTTTCATTCCCTTTACCCAAATTAGGGTTAGGGTTCCCCATTTCTCATTAATAAAGAGTTCATGATCTCATTATCTATCCAACCCTTAATACATTATTCCATACCTCTGGGGCATTCAAGGATATCATATTTGATTATTCTAGAACATTACTTTCATCATATAGCATTAATGATCATCAATTCAAGGTATGTGTTCATTTCTCATCCTTATCATGGTATGATTATATCATACACATTATTTGGGCTTAACCCCATTCTCAAGGTACATTAATTAACACTCATCAAGGTGTAACAACTCATTATATTTCATTGTAATAGTTTCATAACACACTTCATATGCTTCTTACCCAATTATATTGTATTTGAAGTACATCAAGGCATATAAACCCTAAAATGCTGAATGTGATAACTATCATATCTTGATGTATCACTTTCTCATCATTTCAAACTCTGTTGAGTTATCCATCTTATCTTGTATTAAGGTATTTCCCTCTTAATACATTACATCACTAATCTCTTACCTTTAGCATATAATGCAAAGGCCACACATTAGAATTGTACATCTATCTCACATGATATGGACTTATCTTAGTTTAAGGCATGACTTTATTATAAAGTTGCTTATAAACAATCACAATGATACACCCTCAACTAGGGTTTCTCATCACATATCTTATGTATCCTTCATCCAATTATATTGGACTTATAATCATATCAAGGTATATGATCATATGAGGTCACTTTCAAATCACCTCTAAATCAAGCATAGAGCACCACGGCCGTGCAACCAAGAACGGTCGTGCGAGGGGAAACTACCACGGCCGTGCTACCTTGCATGGTCGTGCAAAGGGAGTTCACCTCATGAATCATATTCAAGTATGAATTCTATTCTCTCATTAGGGATTAGGGTTTCACATACCATCTCCCTTCTTTAGAATAGGGATTGCATATAGCATCACCCTTCATTAGGGTTTCATATCACATTGCCCATAATTAGGGTTTATGTTCATGATTAGGGTTTCATGATCTCTCTACTTAAGGATCATACCCTTAAACACCACATGAATCATATTCTTATAGGAATTCATGCTATCATCATCTCAACTTGATTAGGTCATATCAACCCTTCAATCGAGTTCATACAACTATGATTAACATAGTATATCAAGTCATTGATCCTATAAGCAATTAGGGTTAATCCCTTAATTGGCTCTAACCACTTAGGTACTAATAGGGTTTCAACCATTGTACCTTCATTGACTATCATTAATAATCAGCATTGGATCAATGGATCATTCACCATCTTGATTCTCAAGAGATTCAATCATATTGGACCTCCATTACATATGTATCCAATTGAATTAGGGTTTCCAATGTTGATTCCTTCAATCATTGAATTCATGGAATCAATCATCAATTGGACCTATCCTCATACTTCAATTGAGTTTAATAGGTCAACCTTAAAATGATTTGACCCTCAATTGACCCTCAATTGATTATCAATTAGGGTTTGATTCAATTGAATTAGGGTTTGGAATGGATGATTCAACAACACTAATCAATGTAAGACTAGTTGCTTTGAAACCATTGAACCATCATCCAAATTGGGTATGACCTGAACCCAAACGTTCTTGAGGTCGTTTCGATGACCTCCAAACGGTCTTGAGACCGTTTTCCCATCATAACACTCAAATCTAAGCATTCCAATTGGGGTTTGGTTCATTGGATTGATCACCAAATCAACATTGCATTGTATATCAGCTTAGTACCTTTAGACCTTCAAACACCTAACCATACTCAACCCTAGACCTCCAAACGGTCTTGGGTGACCACCAAACAGTCTTGAGACCGTTTGGATGAGCTCCAAACGGTCTTTAGACCGTTTGGCTCATCCAACCTTTGGACTTTAGTGAAAAATCATCATGGATTGGTCTATCGAGTTGATCAACAAATCAGCATTGAGTTGTAGTATGATTTGGTACCTTTGGACCTTCAATTGATCAACTATACTTGACCCCAGACCTCCAAACGGTCTTGGGGTGATCCCCAAACGGTCTTGAACCCGTTTGGATGATCCCCAAACGGTATTGAACCCGTTTGGGCTAATCAACCCAAAATCTCAACTTAACTCATTGGAATTTCAGCACTGTTTTTAATTAGGGTTTGCCTAATTGAATAGCCTTCAACTCACGATTCCTTGGGAATTAACCCCTAAATTTGGAGAGTCATTAACCAACATAATTATGAACAGGAATCCCAAACGGTCAACCCTTGGTCAACTCACTCAAACGGTCTTGAACCCGTTTGCCCAAGCAGGTCAAGTTAATCAGGTTGAAAATCAGCACTTAATCCAATTAGGTTTTCCTAATTGATTAGCCTTCAACCTATGATTCCTTTGGAGTTAACCCCTAAAATTTGGAGGGTCATTAACCAACATCATTATGAACAGGAATCCCAAACGGTCAATGCTTGGTCAACCATCTCAAATGGTCTTGAACCCGTTTTCCCAAGCAGGTCAAGTTATTCAGGTTGAAAATCAGCACTCAATTCAATTCGATTTGTCTAATTGATTGGCCTTCAACCTATGATTCCTTTGGAGTTAACCCCTCAAATTTGGAGGGTAATTAGCCTACATAATTTGTAACGATATTCCCAAACGGTCAGCGCTTGGTCAACTCCTTCAAACGGATTTGAACCCGTTTTCCACCAAACGGTTTTCAACCCGTTTGGTCCCAACTTTTGAGATCGTTTGCTCCTAAGATTTTTGGTGAGGTGCTTTATTATGATGATGTCATCATCATCTTCCTTCGTGCACCCAAGAACAGCAAACGTTCTTGATGGAATTTGCAGCAAAAAAATGAAAGTGTATAAAATTGAAGAAATCAATCAACAAAGCATAGAAGATTGATGCAATAGCAATGTTTGAGGGTTTAAGTTATAAAACCCGCCTCCAATTGAGCTCCAAAGCTCCACGATCACGCCATCAATGGTGGATGAAACTCTAGCAACTCCCCCTAGGCTCTTCCTCAAGCTTTTGATTGCAAAAGTTGGCTAGGGTTGGAGAGGAGATCGAAATAAGAAGGAATCCATAATTTATTTTCGATTTCCACCATGAAATCATGAAGAATGAGGGTCAAGAAGCTTACCAACAGGTTGGGGCTCGTCCTCCTGTTGCTCCTAAGTCCCCTTGAGCTCATCCCAAGCAAAGGAAGAAGAAAGGGCCGAAAAAGCCTTTCAATTCATTTGGAAAAGGCACTTTTATATGGAAATTGATGAGAGAGAAAATGCCTTATAAAAATCCAATTAATCCAAAAATTATGGCCGCCTCTTCCCCCTCAATTCCATGGATACGAGGCAACTTCATTTGCCTTTTATTACCCTTCATTATCCTCAATTTAAAGAAAAGAAAATTAAGCACCTTAATGCTTATTATATTAATATCCCATATGTGAGTGGAAATTACTTTTCTTTATAATAAGGTGAGTGGAATTTCACCTACTTAAGATATTTTCGTTCCTTATCTTAGCAAAGAAACGTCCATCCTTATTCAAAATCAACCCAAAACATTTTGGTTGAAAGTCCTTCAATTATTTTTATTCATTTTTGTCCTAAATCGAATTAGGGTTTCAATTAGGCATTATTCTTGATTATTTTAATGTCAAGATTCTCTCTCCTCCAACTTAGTTCAAATGAGGAGTCCTTCTCATTTTCTTTGCTATACATGATGACAAGAAACATTAAGGACCTTATTGAAGTGGTAATTTGCATATTGAACCCTAGATTTTGGGTAAATTGCACTTTACTCCAAAACTAGGTTTTAATGCACAACATTGTCCAACAAGCTATGTCTTGGTGTCCAGGCTTGTAGAAACCATAATACTACATCATATTCATCCTTATGATGTCTCAACATCAGAGGAACATCTTATCATGTGCAATTTGCAAGTTAACCCCTCAATTTGGGTAATTTGCACTTTAGTCCAAAATAAGAAATCATTGCTTCAACATTGTTCAAACAGGACCAAAATTGAAACATAAGTTCCTCATGAGCCCTAATTACTTTTCACAAGATGAGATTAAACATATAATCATCTTTCTTAATAAAAACACCTAGGGTTAAAGCATAACCTAGGTCAGGGGTGTTACAATCTATAAACCCCTAACAAGGATTTCGTCCCCAAAATCCCAGATAAAGGGATCATATATTATTCATTCATCATATCATCATGTATCTACATAACACCTCATTGTTATGGAGACATCATAGAGCTTTGATCAACAAAAAGTTCCTTCTCACAATATTCTCATAGAGTCAATTGAGATCTTATCTTAAAGACATATTTAGTTGTTATGTTTATGCAAAGCATAAACCCCTAACATATGATGTTCATATCATTTTATATAATCATACTGATTTCATAGTTGACCACTCCAGGTAGCTAATCTAAACCATCTGATAATTCTCAGATACCAGAATCCATTACCCTGGTATCAGTCACATGTGTTGAAAACACATCATATTCTCATCTTTCTTTTATCATATTTACAACTTTATTGAACAGGGATCACCTCCCTTGTTCTCTTTCTCATCATATGAGGGTCATACTTTTACTTCCTCATATACACATACTGATCTAAATTCCTATCAGATCCTTCTTTCTTGTACTTAAGGTATGATACATTTATCCATACCATATTTCTTATTTCATGATACTCATTAGATTGTATCAGAATGATTGCTTGATCAGGGCAATCAAAAAGATATCAATCTAAGAGTTTCCATACTCACTTTATCATCAATAGTTGTAAACCTGATCAGGGTTTACAAGTACTGAGATCAAGTAATATGCACTTACATGCTATCATATTTCTTGTTTTTCATATTATCATAACATAAGATTTAACATCCCTGGATTTTATCCAGGCATCTCTTCTATACCTCTTCCTCTTTCATAGAGGTAAGATCAATATAGAACATTTAAAAGAATACTTGAATAGAATTCAAATTATAATTCTTATCATTTCTTCCCTATATGACAATTAATAGGGAAAACCAAATCAGCAGTCCTCCTTTTTATAACAAAAGGGGTTTAGTGTACTCAACATGTACACATTTATAACATACATTGTCCTCACATCATAGTCTTATTAGTCTTATTACTGATGCAAAAACTAAGCCATGGAATTTTACAGGTGAAAGGTTAAGACCTTTACACTTACTTAGGGGCTGCTGCCCTGGTACACTAGGCATTTATTGCACTATTTGTACCAAAAACCTTGGCTTTTTAGAACCATTAGGAAAATGTCTCTAAAATTATAGAGATCATCACCTACTTCTCAGCTTATTGCCCCTTCTTGGGCACTGCCATCACATATTTATTATCTGTCTAAGCTCATGGCAGAGTCTACTTTCTTGCCATAAGTTAATCTTTTCCATATTTTCCCTTGTTCCAATATGACTAAGTCATTTAGGAACTCATTTTAAGATCAAGCTTTCTATATTAAGGACTGATTACCTAGGTTATAAGCCTAGCATCCAGTCCACTCATATGCATTACTGTTGCCCTAATCAACCCAACAAGAGCATGATCATAGGATTCTCTATCTTGATCAGGTCTTAATGGGGATTCTCAGGCACTCATTCTATTCTTGCATGATCCCTTGCACCTCTTCTTGGTGCAACAACATTGCCCTTAGTAATGTGTTCCTTGTGCTCTCCAGTCATTTTAAACTTTACCCTTTCTCAGCACAAGCAGAAATCATTATAGGGTATACTGGAGGACACTAACACAGACTCAACAACTTAGTCCTATGTCTCTGTAGACTCAGCGAACCTAGAGCTCTGATACCACTAATTGAAATGACCGTCTCGCAAAAACAAGATTAACTAATGCGGAAGCGAATTATTTACAGCGGATTACTGAAAATCACTAAAAATTTAAAACTTTTTGCAAAGAGATCCATTCACAGGAAAACTCTTTAACCATGAACCAAAGTATTCCAAATTCATCCTGGTTCACAAGTACACAACATGTACCATTCCTTTTCAAGGATTACAACATTGACTGCCATGTTAACAAATATACACAGGCAGAATAAAAACTTCGAGGCACTAAGCCAAAACTCAGATTTATACATTTAAAACTCCGAGGACCTGAGAGTACAGAGACGACACATAAGACTACTATCAATATGACTAGACAGACAATATTTCCACCTGAGATTTTATTGTTGTCCCTGCTGTTGCTGCTGCTCTTTCCCTGTTCTAGGGTTTCTGCTCTGCCTTCCATGCATACCTAAAAATGTTTCCCACGGGGGTGAGACAATTGAAAATTGCCCCAGCGAGAGATATAACTCTCCGCCAAAAACATTGTTATTGCAGTTTATCAAATTAAAACTGAGTAGGGGTTACTTTTACATTATCAGGCAGAATTATTCATCATAGAACAAAATAAGATAATCTCCATTCTCAAGGAGGTCATTGCATCTACCCATGGTAGATAAGTAATTCATCTGTCTACTTTGCAGAGAATATAAAGAAACATAATTAACATTTATCTACTAAGGAATGCACAAAGAAGTACAACATAAGCCAATGAATCTCTGTATTCAATCCTTAAACAGACATGTTATACGGCTGATTACATTTTACAATCACACTTATGCTCTGAGGAGATGAGATATACCGCTCATACTCCAACCGACCATTACAAAATCGCCTCGGTACCATACATAGGTCATCAAAAGAGCCGGATTCTTATGACTTCATCTGTCTCAGTCAGTACGAGACCACATGCAGGACATCTCATGTCTCTGCTAACTAGCTAGACAGGGTATTCTGGCACCTTCGCTACAGAGTTACAACGTCAACTGCACTCTCATCGCCAATCGAGAGATTTCTTGTTTATCTCCTCGATCCGACATTATCATTGGGAGATTCATGATACATCCATCCTGACATATTCATGAAGGATTGAGAGGTTTCTTGTTTACCTTTCAACAATCTCTTCAAGAGGACGTAAGGATATTTTCGCCCATTTACCCCCACATATTCAAAATATGTGCTCCGGGTTTTGCCGCGGGCACCCGTTTCACCATCAGCTATTCCTGACGATGATGGATCAATGGTCAGAGCTCTACATGAATAGATTTCACTTTATTTATTAAGTACATTCTCATATTCTTTTAGCATCATCCAAGTTCTCAAACATAACTTATTACAACAATGCTATAAAGAGACATGTACTACTTTTATCAGATATTTATCAGTCTTTCAAAGACCCTGGGAACTCAGTCCCTCATTTCAATACTGGGAATTATCATCCCTTCACTTTCTCATCACCATAATCATATGGTTCTGGGTATTGAAACCCTTAACTCATCATTGAGCATTATTATACCTTTTTCAGGTAACTATCATCTTCAGGTCATCTGACCAAGGCATTCATGATACTTGTTACACAAGCATCACACCTGGCTCACAAGGCCATGAAATATCTTGTCACCTCTCACTAGGTAACAACTTACTCATGTGACTCATAAAAGTGCATGCATATTTCTTCTTTTACTAAGCAACAACAACATTAAGGCACATAATGCCAATCAACATTTATTATATAAATGTCACAGCTCACACTAGCTATATACATCATCTCATAATATATGTATGGTTATTAGGCATGATAACAGTCATACAAGATATTCATCACATCATGTGATGTGATAGTAACACCATTATTCCTCTACCAGGAATTAGGGTTTACTATCAAATAGGGCTTTTCATTCCCTTTACCCAAATTAGGGTTAGGGTTCCCCATTTCTCATTAATAAAGAGTTCATGATCTCATTATCTGTCCAACCCTTAATACATTATTCCATACCTCTGGGCATTCAAGGATATCATATTTGATTATTCTAGAACATTACTTTCATCATATAGCATTAATGATCATCAATTCAAGGTATGAGTTCATTTCTCATCCTTATCATGGTATGATTATATCATACACATTATTTGGGTTGAACCCCATTCTCAAGGTACATTAATTAACACTCATCAAGGTGTAACAACTCATTATATTTCATTGTAATAGTTTCATAACACACTTCATATGTTTCTTACCCAATTATATTGTATTTGAAGTACATCAAGGCATATAAACCCTGAAATGCTGAATGTGATAACTATCATATCTTGATGTATCACTTTCTCATCATTTCAAACTCTGTTGAGTTATCCATCTTATCTTGTATTAAGGTATTTCCCTCTTAATACATTCCATCACTAATCTCTTACCTTTAGCATATAATGCAAAGGCCACACATTAGAATTGTACAGCTATCTCACATGATATGGACTTATCTTAGTTTAAGGCATGACTTTATTATAAAGTTGCTTATAAACAATCACAATGATACACCCTCAACTAGGGTTTCTCATCACATATCTTATGTATCCTTCATCCAATTATATTGGACTTATAATCATATCAAGGTATATGATCATATGAGGTCACTTTCAAATCACCTCTAAATCAAGCATAGAGCACCACGACCGTGCAACCAAGAACGGTCGTGCGAGGGGAAGCTACCACGGCCGTGCTACCTTGCATGGTCGTGCAAAGGGAGTTCACCTCATGAATCATATTCAAGTATGAATTCTATTCTCTCATTAGGGATTAGGGTTTCACATACCATCTCCCTTCTTTAGAATAGGGATTGCATATAGCATCACTCTTCATTAGGGTTTCATATCACATTGCCCATAATTAGGGTTTATGTTCATGATTAGGGTTTCATGATCTCTCTACTTAAGGATCATACCCTTAAACACCACATGAATCATATTCTTATAGGAATTCATGCTATCATCATGTCAACTTGATTAGGTCATATCAACCCTTCAATCGAGTTCATACAACTATGATTAACATAGTATATCAAGTCATTGATCCTCTAAGCAATTAGGGTTCATCCCTTAATTAGCACTAACCACTTAGGTACTAATAGGGTTTCAACCTTTGTACCTTCATTGACTATCATTACTAATCAACATTGGATCAATGGATCATTCACCATCTTGATTCTCAAGAGATTCAATCACATTGTACCTCCATTACATAAGTATCCAATTGAATTAGGGTTTCCAATGTTGATTCCTTCAATCATTGAATTCATGGAATCAATCATCAATTGGACCTATCCTCATACTTCAATTGAGTTTAATAGGTCAACTTTCAAATGATTTGACCCTCAATTGACCCTCAATTGATCATCAATTAGGGTTTGATTCAATTGAATTAGGGTTTGGAATCGATGATTCAACAACACTAATCAACGTAAGACTAGTTGCTTTGAAACCATTGAACCATCATCCAAATTGGGTATGACCTGACCCCAAACGGTCTTGAGGTCGTTTCGATGACCTCCAAACGGTCTTGAGACCGTTTTCCCATCATATCACTCAAATCTAAGCATTCCAATTGGGGTTTGGTTCATTGGATTGATCACCAAATCAACATTGCATTGTATATCTGCTTAGTACCTTTATACCTTCAAACACCTAACCATACTCAACCCTAGACCTCCAAATGGTCTTGGGTGACCACCAAACGGTATTCAGACCGTTTGGATGAGCTCCAAAAGGTCTTGAGACCGTTTGGCTCATCCAACCTTTGGACTTTAGTGAAAAATCATCATGGATTGGTCTATCGAGTTGATCAACAAATCAGCATTGAGTTGCAGTATGATTTGGTACCTTTGGACCTTCAATTGATCAACTATACTTGACCCCAGACCTCCAAACTGTCTTGGGGTGATCCCCAAACGGTCTTGAACCCGTTAGGATGATCCCCAAACGGTCTTGAACCCGTTTGGGCTAATCAACCAAAAATCTCAACTTTAACACATTGGAATTTCAGCACTGTTTTTAATTAGGGTTTGCCTAATTGAATAGCCTTCAACTCACGATTCCTTGGGTTTTAACCCCTAAAATTTGGAGAGTAATTACCCAACATAATTATGAACATGAATCCCAAACGGTCAATGCTTGATCAACTCACTCAAACGGTCTTGAACCCGTTTGCCCAAGCAGGTCAAGTTAATCAGGTTGAAAATCAGCACTTAATCCAATTAGGTTTTCCTAATTGATTAGCCTTCAACCTATGATTACTTTGGAGTTAACCCCTAAAATT
Source organism: Alisma plantago-aquatica (assembly GCA_963693085.1). Taxonomy (NCBI): domain Eukaryota; kingdom Viridiplantae; phylum Streptophyta; class Magnoliopsida; order Alismatales; family Alismataceae; genus Alisma; species Alisma plantago-aquatica. The sequence continues at coordinate 1,297,193,756 of OY856412.1, read as the reverse complement.
TGTAGGGTCATTAACCAACATCATTATGAACAGTAATCCCAAACGGTCAATGCTTGGTCAACCATATCAAACGGTCTTGAACCCGTTTTTCCAAGCAGGTCAAGTTATTCAGGTTCAAAATCAGCACTTAATTCAATTCGATTTGTCTAATTGATTGGCCTTCAACCTATGATTCCTTTGTCGTTAACCCCTAAAATTTGGAGGATCATTATCCTACATAATTAGGAACGATATTCCCAAACGGTCAATGCTTGGTCAACTCCTTCAAATGGGTTTGAACCCATTTTCCACCAAACGGTTTGCAACCCGTTTGGTCACCAAACGGTTTTGGTGAAACCGTTGGGTCCCAACTTTTGAGATCGTTTGCTCCTAAGATATTTGGTGAGGTGCTTGCTTATTATTATTTCATCATAATCTTCCTTAGTGCACCCAAGAACAGCAACCTTTCTTGATGGAATTTGCAGCAAACTAACAAAAGTGTATAAAATTGAAGAAATCAATCAACAAAGCATAGAAGATTGATGCAATAGCAATGTTTAAGGGTTTAAGTTATAAAACCCGCCTCCAATTGAGCTCCAAAGCTCCAAGATCACGCCATAAATGGTGGATGAAGCTCTAGCAACTCCCCCTAGGCTCGTCCTCAAGCTTTTGATTACAAAAGTTGGCTAGGGTTGAAGAGGAGATCGAAATAAGAAGGAATCCATAATTTATTTTCGATTTCCACCATGAAATCATGAAGAACGAGGGTCAAGAAGCTTACAAACAGGTTGGGGCTCGTCCTCCTGTTGCTCCTAAGTCCCCTTGAGCTCATCCCAAGCAAAGGAAGAAGAAAGGGCCGAAAAAGGCTTTCAATTCATTTGGAAAAGGCACTTTTATAAGGAAATTGATGAGAGAGAAAATGCCTTATAAAAATCCAATTAATCCAAAAATTATGGCCGCCTCTTCCCCCTCAATTCCATGGATACGAGGAACCTTCCTTTGCCTTTTATTCCCCTTCATTATCCTCAATTTAAAGAAAAGCAAATTAAGCACCTTAATGCTTATTATATTAATATCCCATATGTGAGTGGAAATTACTTTTCTTTATAATAAGGTGAGTGGAATTTCACCTACTTAAGATATTTTCATTCCTTATCTTAGCAAAGAAACGTCCATCCTTATTCAAAATCAACCCAAAACATTTTGATTGAAATCCCTTCAATTATTTTTATTCATTTTTGTCCTAAATCGAATTAGGGTTTCAATTAGGCATTATTCTTGATTATTTTAATGTCAAGATTCTGTCTCCTCCAACTTAGTTCAAATGAGTCCCTCTCATTTTCTTTGCTATACATGATGACAAGAAACATTAAGGACCTTATTGAAGTGGTAATTTGCATATTGAACCCTAGATTTTGGGTAAATTGCACTTTACTCCAAAACTAGGTTTTAATGCACAACATTGTCCAACAAGCTCTATCTTGGTGTCCAGGCTTGTAGAAACCATACTACTACATCATATTCATCCTTATGATGTCTCAACATCAGAGGAACATCTTATCATGTGCAATTTGCAAGTTAACCCCTCAACTTGGGTAATTTGCACTTTAGTCCAAAATAAGAAATCATTGCTTCAACATTGTTCAAACAAGACCAAAATTGAAACATAAGTTCCTCATGAGCCCTAATTACTTTTCACAAGATTAGATTAAAAATATAATCATATTTCTTAATAAAAACACCTAGGGTTAAAGCATAACCCAGGTCAGGGGTGTTACATCTTGTATGGACAAGAGTGTAATGGACTGATGTTTCATTTCAAAGAAATGATCTTTGATTTCAATGTCCATGTCTCATCAACTATACTTGATAGTTAAAGAGACAAATGTGTGTGACACATGTAATAAATTACATGATAACTCAAACTTAAAGGTGATCAATAGTACTTCAACATATTTACTAATGACCTCAATAGATATGGTAGATTGTATTTAATAAAATACAAACATGAATCTCTTGAAGTGTTTAAGGAGATCATAAATAAAGTACATAACAAACTTGGTATAAGTATTAAATTTATGAACGTTTTGGAGATACTTTGAACCAAGAGTTTGGGAACCTTTTGGAAGATCATGATAATGTATCATGATGGACTCCACCTGAAACACGATGATAGTGTATCATGAAAAGTGAGTCAGAAAAAGGAATCACATTTTGATATGTTAGAGTGTGATTACTAGTTAAACTTCAAATTTCCTTTTGGGAACATGCTTAACACTTAAACAATGTACCATCTAATTAGTTCAAAAGACACCATATGAGATATGGAATGGGAAGTGTCCTGATATGTCTTTATAAAGATTAGGATTGAAAGCCTCGATAAGAAAAATGCTTCTTAAAAGGTTTTCTCCACAAATTTCATACATGATATTTGTTGAATACTACTATGATATCCAAATCCAATAATAAAGGCATTTTGTATGGTTGCATTCCAAGAGGAGAACCTAGTTTTGAAGGAATCAGTGGGAGAGAAAAGTAGAACTTGAAATGTTCGAGACAAACAAGAAAACATTGAAATTAAAGAGGTACACTGGGAATAAAGAGAATCACAAAATGTTGTGGAATCTCAAAGTTGCTAAAGTAACACAAAAAGCCATGGTTCTGGTTGAACACACCTAGATCTTGAAAGATATATGATATATTATGGACAAGAAGGCAGTGAGTTGATCATATGATGAGTCAACTATCTACCTAGAAGCTAATGAGAGACAAAAACTGAGATATGGCTTGAAGCCATGAAATCCAAGATGGACGTCGTGTACATCAACAAAGTATGACTTTGGTTGATGCACCTGAAAGGGAAAAACCCATAGGGTACTTTTGGGTCTTCCACAAGAAGACTGGCATGGAGGGTAAGTTGGTTGAAAAGAGTTTCTAACAAGTTCAAGGTGTTGAACATGGTGAAATCTTTTCAGCAGTTACCATGGATAAATCCATCTAGATAATGCTTGCCATTGTAGCTTAATATGACTATGATATTTGGCATATGAATGTTAAAAATGCATTCCTTAAATGAAATATTGTTCAAGATGTGTATGTAAAACTGCCTAAAGGTTTTATAAGTCCAATAATGCAAATAAAGTCTATAAAGCTGCACAGATCAATCTTTGGATTGAAGCAAGAACCTCATAATGTGAACTTCTATTTGACAACATAGTCAAAGAGTTTGACTTGAGCCAAAATAAAGAATTATTGTGTGATTACAAAAATTTAGTGGGAGCATATGTATATTCTGCATATTGATGGGGAATAACATCCTTATACTACAAATATTTAAACCTAGCAATGAAGTTCATTCTAAATGGTTTTTAGAGAAACATCCTATATGATAGGAGTCAAGATCTACAACGATAGATAAAGAGGGCTTCTTGTCCTAGGAAAGAGAACCTACTTTGGATAGATGTTGAATGAGTTCGTCATGGTGAGAGAGAACTTGCCCATGTTCCACTGAGTTAGTATCTCAGGAGCCGAGTGTCCCAATTCTTATTAAGAATAAGGAACACATGGATAGATGCCATATACACTCGCAATGGGATCTATGATGTATGAACTCATCTCGTTATCTTGTATGCATTGGACGTGACAAGAAAAAATGAACTAATTATCTTATATGTATTAGACAAGACGAGAATATATGAACTCATCATCTTGTATGTATTGAACTTGACAAGAAGATATGAAATCAACATCTTGTATGTATTAGACATGATGAATAGATATATGTCGAACTCCAGTAAGAGTTACTAGAATACCATGCAGGACATCTTTGTGTACTTGTGAAGTACTAAAAGGATTAGTTCTTTAGTTATTGTAGCATCCCTGACCTGGGTTATGAGTTAACCCTAGGTGTTTTGCCTAAATATGTAATTAAATCCCTGTGATTAACTTTGATCATGTAATCAAGTTTCTCAGAAACATATATTTCAGATTTTGCTCCTTTTTATATAAAGTTGTAGCATTGTTTTATTATGTAGGGACCTATGTGCAATTTACCCAATTAGAAGGGTTGACTTGCAATTTGCACATGTTGAAATGTTCCTCTGATGTTGAGACATCATGAGAATCATTTTGGTAAAGTTGTAGGGATTTCCCAAGCTTGGGCACCAAGGTGCAGCTATGGAAGCAATCCCGGTGCTTGAAACCCTAATTTGGAGTAAAATGCAATTTACCCAAATTTAGGGATGCAATTTGTAAAATACATCATCTAATGTATCTTTTAAGACTCTTATCATCATTTAGATAATAAATGATGAAAGGTCACTTTAATTGATTAATCAAGTTATGAAAAACACCTTTGTGATTGAATAATCACGGTGTATGTACTATAGCCCTTTTTATGTGTGTGCTTTAGTAATAGGTTGATCTTCTTTGCCCTCATTTCTTGGCCCTATAAGAAAATTTGTCCTTATAATTAAGAATAGAGGAAGAGCAAATAAGGATGGAGGGACTTAGTTGAAATTATGGAAAACTCATGAGCTAATGTTGAAAATCCCACCCCAAGTATATATACCCTCAACTTCACTTAGCAAGGAACCTCTCCCTTTGTTCCTTTCACTGTTCTTTTCAACCAAACCGACTAAGGAGAGCTTGGAGCTCAGGAGGACGACCAAAGGTGTGCAAGGTAGGTTTGGATCCCTCCTTTTGCCTAATTTCATGGTTAGAACTCGAATTCAAGGCCAAATTGATGACTAGCTCCCTTAATTCTACCTTTCTAGCCATCTTTTCTCAACTTTCCTTGGAAGGATCACCTTGGCCGACCTGTGGAAGCTCAAGGACGCCATTAAAGCTTGGAGCTCGAAAGCTTGGAGCTCAAAGAGCAAGCTTTAGGCGGTTTTTATAACTCTAAACCCACGCTTTGTTATATACATCTTGTTCATGCTTTTAGATGATAGTTCTTCTTCTTCTCTACTTTCCTTTGCTACCTTGCAAGCAAATCCGTGAGAAATCCTTGCTGTTCTTGAGCTAGGAGATGAAGACGTTATTTTCAAAGTTAATCCACTACTTTTTACTTTACCAAACGATCTCCACAAATTGCTCTCTCGGTCTCAAGACCGTGTGGTGAGCAAACGGTCTCAGGACCGTGTAAGGGAAAACGGTCTTCAAGACCGTTTAGCCGTGTTGACCGAGCATGGACCGTATAATATTTCTGTTCGTAATTATGTAAGCTAATCACCCACAAAATTTGAGATGACAACTCCAAAGGAATCGTGAGATATGGCCTTTTTAATCAACAACTTTAATTGAATTTACTCCTGATTTCCAATCTGTTGAAATCGCCCTTTTTGGGCAAACGGTCTCAAGACCGTGTAAGAACGTTGACCAATCGTTGACCGTATGAGAGTACTGTTCAAAATAATGTTGATTAATAACTCACCAAATTTGATAGACTAATTCCAAACGAGGTATGAGTTGAAGGGTGATTACTAGGGCAAACCCTAATTGAAATCAGTACTGAAATCTCAATGGATAACTTAGTGTTTTTGGGGTTGATTGACCTAAACGGTCTCAAGACCGTTTGGGGATCAACCAAACGGTCTCAAGACCATGTGGGGGATCACCCAAGACCGTATGGAGGTCTGGGGTCAAGTATACTTGACCAATTGAAGGTACAAACATACCAAATTACATTGCAATTAAGTATTGATATGATCATCAACTCAATGGATCCAACCTTGAAGAATTTTCACTAGAATCCAAATGTTGGATGGGCAAACGGTCTCAAGACCGTTTGGAACTCATCCAAACGGTCTCAAGACCGTGTGGTGACAACCCAAAACCGTTTGGAGGTCTAGGGTTAAGGTAATTTGATCAATTGAGAGCCCAATTGCAATAGGTTATCGAATTAACTAAAATACTGATTTGAGACTCAATCAAGGTTCAACCCCTATCAAATCACATTAGATTTTGATGAAATCTTGGGAAAATGGTCTCAAGACCATGTGGAGTTCATCCACACGATCTCAAGACCGTTTGGGCCAAGTTTGGGCCCAATTGGAGCTCAATTGAAGGGTTCAACCTTGTGTTGATTCACATTGTTGAGTGTTGATGGTTGAACGTTGATGGACCTTAATTGAACCAACTTCAACCCTAATTGGATAACAATTGAGGGTCAATTGAGTGACCAATTGGTAAGTGGTTAGCAATCTTGAGACCAATGGATGGCTTCAACATAGGAACCCTAATCAAAATTACCCTTTTGAATCACCTTGGAGGTCTATACGATCTTGAGTTTTTGAGGGCACTCGACCTCAAGACCGTGTGAGGTCTCTCGACCTCAAGACCGTGTGAGGTCTCTCGACCTCAAGACCGTGTAAGGTCTCTCGACCTCAAGACCGTGTGAGGTCTCTCGACCTCAAGACCGTGTGAGGTCTCTCGACCTCAAGACCCAATGAGGGTAAACGGTCTTGAATGTTATACGGTCTTGAAGTCAACCCAAGCTCAAACAGTCTACAAAGCTTAAACGGTTTGCAACCTTATACGATCTCAAGATCATATAAAGGTTGAAGGTGTGAAACCTAACAAAGACTTTTGAGGATAAGTCTACCTTATGCCTTGAAGGCTTAATTAGTTTGATGATTGTTCAAACTAAACCCTAATGATACCAAGAGACATTAAGGTCCAGTGATTAGTAAATTAACCCATGATGATGATCAATGTGTAATTTACCATAATACCCTTGAAAGGTTCAAATTAAGTGAAACCTTGTTCTAATCAAACTCTAATCACTCAACAGTGGCGATTTGGTCTATGTTAATCAAAGTGGACTTCACCCAACCTGATCTAGAGTGGTGCTATCACCATCTACTAGTATGAGGAGAGAGAAAGTACCTTAGAGAGAGAAAGTACCTTAAGAGAGAGAAAGTACCCTCATATGATGGAAAGTCAAGTAAAGAACCTTCAATACACATGAATGTGCATGATTAGGGTATGATCCACCTATGTGAGATCATGGAAACCCTAATTATGATATATGATGAATCTTAAGCCAATCTGAGAGCATCAATGATGATGTTCCTCATACATGATGATGTTATAAGTTCAATTCAAGGGGGATGACATGTAATTTGAATAGTAAACCCTAATTCAAGGGTGATGATATGTAATGTGAATAGTAAACCCTAATTCAAGGGGGATGACATGTAATGTGAATAGTAAACCCTAATTCAAGGGTAATGACATGCAATATAAGTATTAAACTCTAATTAATGAGAATCAGAGAACTCAGCTCTTATGACAAGAGTGGGAAAAGTATTCCTTGTTTTGAATTACCTTTATCAGTTGAACTAACCATGCAAGTTCTGATATGAAGGTGATCATATTCAGGTATGGATGATGATACTGTATTCATTGAAAGCATGTTATAAGCTTTATGAATAAGTAAAATATCTTGATGCCTTGTCAGTGGCATCCTATGATTTAATGGGCTATGTGAGCCATGAATACCATCAAGGTCATGCTTTAGAGATGACTTGTGATGAGTATAATGAGAAATGATGATTGATGAGAGTTAGGCTTGTTACATTTAGTATTCTCCTTTCATAGCTGCTATGCTACTGTTATTGTTTGAAGAACAATGTTTAATGTTAAAAGAATACTAAATGTACCTAACTAATCAAGTATAATGTAGAGCCCTGATCATAGATCCATCATTGTCAGAGATCAAATGATGGTGAAACAGGTTTTCCTAAGGGAATCCTGGATCACATACTATTGAGTATGTGGGGTATATGGATGTGTAGAACCTTACATCCTAGTGTAGGTGATTGATGTAGATGTGCAATCCGTCAACCCTTCACTACAAAACCCTACCGTATCAGTGGATGGTAAACATGAAACCTCCTGATGATGAAGAAAACATAGATATCTGTATTAGTAGAGATAAACATGAAATCTCCTGATGACGAAGAGAGTACAGAACGCCACTGTAACTCTAAAATACCGAAGGACCAGTTTACCCTGGTGAGCTATAATAGTAGAGACACAAGATATCCTACAAGTGATCCTCTTACTGACTGAGGAAGGTGAAGGTCATGAGAATCCGGCTCTCTTAATGACCTATGTATGATACTGATGTGACTTCTTAGCGATCAGTTGGAGTATGAGTGGTATGCCTCATCTCCACAGGGCATAATGTTGTTTGTAAAACATAATCAACTACGTAGTATACCTGTTAGAGATAACTACGAGTTAGTGGATTGATGATACACTGTGATAGTGCTTATATTTCTTCATATCTCATAAATGTTAAGCTCTTGTTTATAGCTGCAACTGCTATTGAATACTTTGAAAGCTTTACTGCTTAAGTCATTCTTTGATGTTATAATAAAGCTTCTGGCGGAGAGTTATAACTCTCGCTAGGACAATTATGTAAAATTGTCTCACCCCGTAGACTTCAACTTTTTAGGTGGACGTTGGAGACGGAGGAACCGGTCTACAGGTGACCAGTCTCAGCAGCAGCAGCACCAGGAGCAGCAGTGAAATCTCAGGTGGAGATTTAGCCTTCCATGTGGTGTAGTTAGAGTCAGTCCTATGTGTCCTCTGTACTCTCAGGTCTTGGAGTCTTTTGTTATGTGTTCTTGAGATTTTGTATCTTGATGTATATAATTACTCGAGAAGTAATTATCATGAGATGTAAACAATTTATCTCTTATTATGAAAGAAGCTTTTATGGATTCAAGCTCTTGTCTCGAAAAGTTTTAATTTCCCGTGATTTTTGTCTTCCGCTGTTTATCGAATCGCTTCCGCTAAGTTTAAATCGTGATTATATCGTGGTTTTGAGATCAGAGCCCACAATTAGTGGTATCAGAGCTCTAGGTCAGTGGAGTCTACAGAGGCATAGGACTTAGGATGTCGAGTCTATCTTTAGTACTCCTTCCTTATCTGATAGAATCTTCTTCTCGTCAGGAGAAGAAGATACATAAGAATGGCTGAACCACATGATGAGTATGTGGCAGAGAGTAGTGCTAGTGCACATCAAGGTGGTGCAAGGGTTCCAAGAATAGAACAGCCTGCACCTGAGTCACCAAGAGAGCCACCCCAGTTTGACCCAGCCGACATGGGTAACCCAGCTGTACAGACGATGTTCGGGCAGTTCATGACTGCCATGACACACATAACCGACAGGATGCCCATACCTGCACCGAGGGCACCTGTCCAGCCTGAAGCACAAGGTATCGGTAAGACGTTCGAACGACTTCGTCGTGTCGGAGCTATCGAGTACTTTGGGACTGCCGACCCCGCAGATGCTGACCTATGGTTGACAGAGTTGGAGAAGGTTTTTAGGATTCTTATTATCCCGGAAGATGAGAAGGTTAGACATGTTGTTTATCTTCTCAAAGGAAGTGCTGGTCACTGGTGGAACATGGAAGAGAAGAAGAGACCTGGAGTAGAGTTCTCATGGGAAGAGTTTCGTCGGGAATTTATCAATAGATATTTTCCAAAGACCTTCCTAGATGAGAAGATCTCTCAGTTCGAAAGACTAAGGTAGGGTATGATGAACATTAGCGAGTATGAAGCTAAGTTCATGGAGTTGTTGCGGTTCTGTCCGCACATGGCTGCCACAGAAGAGGAAAGAATCAGAAGATTCGAGAAGGGTTTGAATGCTGATATGTCAACCCCTGTGTCTGCCTTAGAGAACCGAGAGAGATTCTCTACCTTCGTTGAGTCAGTCCGAAGGATAGAGAGATATGTGGTTGAGAAGAGACAAACTCAGAAAAGATATCCACAGTTCCAGGGTTCTTCATCTAGGGATTCCAAGAAACCTAGATTCTCTGCACCTAACCCTCCACCACCCAGATCAAGTTTTCAAACTCAATGGACACCAAGAAGAGGTAGAGGACGGAGTCAACCGCCTCAAAGGACTCACAGTGCTGCATCAATGTCAGTTACTGGACCACCCAGGCCACAACAACAGGAGAGGAGTTGCTACAACTGTGGTAAGGTGGGACACTTGATGAAGGATTGTCGTTCTAGGCCTGTCATTGTGACACAACAACCTCTGAGACAGAATCAACAAGGATCTCAGAGTAGGCAACATCAAGGAGTAGCTCGAGGACATGGACAAGCGTCTCAAGCTGGATCATCAACACCACCTCAACACCAGGCGATAGCGAGGTTCTATGCTATGAACCCACCTGAAGCAGTGGTCAATCCACGGGTAGTGTTAGGTCAGATGAAACTATTATATTCTGATATGTCTACATCTTGTGTTGTATCTGTTCTGATTGACCCGGGTGCTACACACTCTTTTATCACTCGTAGAGTGATTCGTGACTGCAATTTGACTGTTAGTCATAGAACAGATAGTTTGTTGTTGGAGACTCCGTTGAGTGGGTCTTCCATTTTGCATGAGGTATGCTCTCCCTGCATCCTCTTCTTTTCTGACCATCGCATTCAAGTGGATCTTATACCACTTGATATGTAGGGATTTGATATAATCCTCGGGATGGATACCTTGGAAAGGTATAGAGTTGTCTTGGATTGTGAGTCCAAGTTGGCTGTGTTTGCTGATGAAAGCAACACATGGATCTTTCAAGGTGAGAGAAAGATTCTGCCCACCTGTCTTGTATCAGCTATGGTTGTTGATAAGCTGTTGAGGCAAGGATGTTATGCATTCTTAGCCCATGTGGTAGATGTTACCAAGGAAAGTTCCAATCCTGCTGAAGTTCCCATAGTCAGGGAATTCGAGGATGTGTTTCCTGAAGAACTTCCTGGTATACCACCACCTCGGGAAATTGATTTTGAAATCAATTTGATCCCAGATATGAAACCCATAGCCCAGACTCCGTATAGGATGGCGCCTGCCGAGATGGCAGAACTCAAGAAACAACTTCAAGAGTTACTTGATAAGGGCTTTATTCGAACGAGTACTTCACCTTGGGGTGCTCCGGTCTTGTTTGTTAAAAAGAAAGATGGGTCAATGCGATTGTGCATCGACTACAGACAACTCAATAAAGTGACAATAAAGAATAAGTACCCTCTGCCGAGGATTGATGATCTCTTTGACCAGTTGCGTGGTGCAAACGTCTTTTCCAAGATAGATTTGAGGTCTGGATATCATCAACTTCATATTAAGGATAGTGACATATCCAAGTCTGCTTTTAGGACGAGGTATGGTCACTATGAGTTCACGGTTATGTCGTTTGGACTAACCAATGCACCAGCTGCATTTATGGAACTCATGAATAGAGTTTTTCAACCTTTCCTTGATCAATGTGTTGTCGTCTTCATAGATGACATTCTGATCTATAGTAAGGATGCTCAGCAGCATGAGCAGCATCTTCGCCAAGCTTTGACCTTGCTAAGGGAACATAAGCTGTATGCTAAGTTTAGCAAGTGTGAGTTTTGGCTACCAGAGGTATCCTTTCTTGGACATGTGATATCTGCCTCGGGAATTCGTGTTGACCCTACAAAGGTAGAATTTGTTCTACAATGGGAACAACCGAAGACACCGACGGAGATTCGAAGTTTCTTGGGGTTAGCTGGCTACTATCGAAGGTTCATTAAGTACTTTAGTTCTATAGCCTTACCTTTGACCAAGTTGACCCGGAAAGATGTTCCTTTTTCTTGGAGTGATAAGTGTCAACAGTCTTTCCAGTTGTTGAAAGAGAGGTTGACAAGTGCACATGTGCTTGTGCTACCTGAACAAGGAAAAGGATATGTAGTCTTCTGTGATGCTTCCAAGAATGGACTTGGATGTGTGTTGATGCAAGATAAACAAGTGATTTCTTTTGCTTCCCGACAGCTTAAGAAACACGAGGAGAATTATCCAAAACACGATCTGGAGTTAGCTGCCATGGTTCATGCCTTGAAGATCTGGAGACATTATCTCTACGGAGAGACATTCCAGATTTTCACAGACAACAAGAACCTTAAGTATATCTTCTCTCAGCACGAGCTTAACATGAGGCAACGTCGTTGGATGGAGTTAATCAAGGACTACGATTGTAAAATTGATTTCCATCCGGGCAAGGCCAATGTTGTTGCAGATGCCTTGAGTAGGAAATCAGCAACATCAACCATGGATGGAGCACAACTAAACTCTTTAGTATGCTCTAAGAGAGATATGCTTATCTCTTTAAGGCAAGACAATGTACAGTTGAAAGTGTCATTGTTAGCCGGGTTGTTGGCTGAGATGCATATTAAACCTACCCTTAGAGAGCAGATTAAGGAAGTGCAGCAAGGTGATGTTGCAATTCAGCAGATTAGATCGGAGTATGGTAATGAGAAGCGAGATGGTTTCCATGACTCAGATGACCATGTAGCTTGTTATAATGAAAGAATGATAGTACCGGATGTGGATAACTTGAGGAAGTTAGTCCTGGAAGAAGCTCATTCTTCCATGTATGATATGCATCCAAGGAGCACCAAGATGTATCGGAATTTGAAAGATCTGTATTGGTGGCCTGGAATGAAGAAAGATGTTGCAGAGTTTGTTCTGAGGTGTCCTGTGTGTCAGCAAGTTAAAGCTGAACACCAGAAACCTGCAGGGACAATGCAACCTTTACCCATACCACAGTGGAAGTGGGACCATGTGACCATGGACTTTTTTGTTGGCCTACCCAGGACAAGGAAAGGACGTGATTCCATATGGGTAGTTGTTGATAGGTTGACTAAGACAACACATTTCTTACCTGTCAAAACAACCTATTCTGCTGAAAGGTTATCACAGTTGTATGTGCAAGAGATAGTGTGTTTGCACGGAGTTCCTGTCACTATAGTTTCTGACAGAGGTCCTCAGTTTACAAGTCGTTTTTGGGAATAGTTACACAGAGCCTTAGGCACCAAGCTAAGGTTTAGTACGGCCTTTCATCCACAGACTGATGGACAGTCAGAAAGGACCATACAAACCTTAGAAGACCTGTTGAGAGCATGTGCTCTCCAGTTTACCGGAAGTTGGGATCTACACCTAAGCTTGATAGAATTTTCCTATAACAATAGCTATCAACATAGCATTGATATGGCACCTTATGAAGCCTTGTATGGTAGACGTTGTAGATCACCTCTGTGTTGGTTCGAGACTGGTGAACATCAGTTGTTAGGTCCTGATCTTGTGCAGCAGACTATAGAGAAGATTAAAGTAATACAACAACAGATTAAGACTGCACAGGATAGACAGAAATCATATGCTGACAAACGTCATAGACCCTTAGAGTTCCAGGTTGGAGACAGAGTGTATCTCAAAGTCTTGCCTTGGAAAGGAGTCCTTCATTTTGGGAGGAAAGGGAAGTTAGATCCTAGATTTATGGGACCTTATCCAATCATTGAACGGATTGGAAAGGTAGCATATAGACTAGAGCTGTCACCAGAGTTACAGAGGTTACACCCTATGTTTCACATTTCTATGTTGAAGAAATGTCACCCTGACACTGAGTCAATTCTGCAACCTATGGAGGTAGAATTGAATGATGATATATCTTATGAGGAGGGACCAGTGTCAATCCTTGATAACAGAATTAAAAAAGTTGAAAAAGAAAGATATAAGTCTTGTGAAAGTCCTCTGGAACCACCGTGGTGTTGAAGAAGCCACTTGGGAACTAGAGGATGAGATGAGAAGAAAGTATCCTGCCCTTTTCTCTTAATATGTCTTATCGATTTTGGGGACGAAATCCTTGTAAGGGGTGGATAATTTGTAACATCCCTGGCCTGGGTTATGAGTTAACCCTAGGTGTTTTGCCTAAATATGTAATTAAATCCCTGTGATTAACTTTGAGCATGTAATCAAGTTTCTCAGAAACATATATTTTAGATTTTGCTCCTTTTTATATAAAGTTGTAGCATTGCTTTATTATGCAGGGACCTATGTGCAATTTACCCAATTAGAAGGTTTAACTTGCAATTTGCACATGTTGAAATGTTCCTCTGATATTGAGACATCATGAGAATCATTTTGGTAAAGTTGGAGGGATTTCCCAAGCTTGGGCACCAAGGTGCAGCTATGGAAGCAATCCCGGTGCTTGAAACCCTAATTTGGAGTAAAATGCAATTTACCCAAATTTAGGGATGCAATTTGTAAAATACATCATCTAATGTATCTTTTAAGACTATTATCATCATTTAGAGAATAAATGATGAAAGGTCACTTCAATTGATTAATCAAGTTATGAAAAACACCTTTGTGATTTAATAATCAGGGTGTATGTACTATAGCCCTTTTTATGTGTGTGCTTTAGTAATAGGTTGATCTTCTTTGCCCTCATTTCTAGGCCCTATAAGAAAAGGTGTCCTTAGAATTAAGAAGAGAGGACGAGCAAAGAACGATGGAGGGACTTAGTTGAAATTATGGAAAACTCATGAGCTAATGTTGAAAATCCCACCCCAAGTATATATACCCTCAACTTCACTTAGCAAGGAACCTCTCCCTTCGTTCCTTTCACTGTTCTTTTAAACCAAACCGACTAAGGAGAGCTTGGAGCTCAGGAGGGCGACCAAAGGTGTGCAAGGTAGGTTTGGATCCCTCCTTTTGCCTAATTTCATGGTTAGAACTCGAATTCAAGGCCAAATTGATGACTAGCTCCCTTAATTCTACCTTTCTAGCCATCTTTTCTCAACTTTCCTTGGAAGGATCACCTTGGCCGACCTGTGGAAGCTGAAGGACGCCATTAACGCTTGGAGCTCAAAATCTTGGAGCGCAAAGAGCAAGCTTTAGGCGGGTTTTATAACTCTAAACCCATGCTTTGTTATATACATCTTGTTCATGCTTTTAGATGATAGTTCTTCTTCTTCTCTACTTTCCTTTGCTACCTTGCAAGCAAATCCGTGAGAAATCCTTGCTGTTCTTGATCTAGGAGATGAATACGTTATTTCCAAAGTTAATCCACTACTTTTTACTTTACCAAACGGTCTCCACAAATTGCTCTCTCGGTCTCAAGACCGTGTGGTGAGCAAACGGTCTCAGGACCGTGTAAGGGAAAACGGTCTTCAAGACCATTTATCCGCATTGACCGAGCGTGGACCGTATAAGATTTCTGTTCGTAATTATGTAAGATAATCACCCACAAAATTTGAGATGATAACTCCAAAGGAATCGTGAGATATGGCCTTTTTAATCAACAACGTTAATTGAATTTACTCCAGATTTCCAATCTGTTGAAATCGCCCTTTTTGGGCAAACGGTCTCAAGACCGTGTAAGAACGTTGACCAATCATTGACCGTATGAGATTACTGTTCAAAATAATGTTGATTAATAACTCACCAAATTTGATAGACTAATTCCAAACGAGCTAAGAGTTGAAGGGTGATTACTAGGGCAAACCCTAATTGAAATCAGTACTGAAATCTCAATGGATAACTTAGTGTTTTTGGGGTTGATTGACCTAAACGGTCTCAAGACCGTTTGGGGATCAACCAAACGGTCTCAAGACCGTGTGGGGGATCACCCAAGACCGTATGGAGGTCTGGGGTCAAGTATAGTTGACCAATTGAAGGTACAAACATACCAAATTACATTGCAATTAAGTATTGATATGATCATCAACTCAATGGATCCAACCTTGAAGAATTTTCACTAGAATCCAAAATTTGGATGGGCAAACGGTCTCAAGACCGTTTGGAACTCATCCAAACGGTCTCAAGACCGTGTGGTGACAACCCAACACCGTTTGGAGGTCTAGGGTTAAGGTAATTTGATCAATTGAGAGCCCAATTGCAATAGGTTATCGAATTAATTAAAATACTGATTTGAGACTCAATCAAGGTTCAACCTCTATCAAATCACATTATATTTTGATGAAATCTTGGGAAAACGGTCTCAAGACCATGTGGAGTTCATCCACACGATCTCAAGACCGTTTGGGCCAAGTTTGGGCCCAATTGGAGCTCAATTGAAGGGTTCAACCTTGTGTTGATTCACATTGTTGAGTGTTGATGGTTGAACGTTGATGGACCTTAATTGAACCAACTTCAACCCTAATTGGATAACAATTGAGGGTCAATTGAGTGACCAATTGGTTAAGGACAACCCTAATTGTCTCAATTGCTAAGTGGTTAGCAATCTTGAGACCAATGGATGGCTTCAACATAGGAACCCTAATCGAAATTACCCTTTTGAATCACCTTGGAGGTCTATACGATCTTGAGTTTTTGAGGGCACTCGACCTCAAGACCGTGTGAGGTCTCTCGACCTCAAGACCGTTGAGGTCTCTCGACCTCAAGACCGTGTGAGGTCTCTCGACCTCAAGACCGTGTGAGGTCTCTCGACCTCAAGACCGTGTGAGGTCTCTCGACCTCAAGACCGTGTGAGGTCTCTCGACCTCAAGACCCAATGAGGGTAAACGGTCTTGAATGTTATACGGTCTTGAAGCCAACCCAAGCTCAAACGGTCTACAAAGCTTAAATGGTTTGCAACCTTATACGATCTCAAGATCATATAAAGGTTGAAGGTGTGAAACCTAACAAAGACTTTTGAGGATAAGTCTACCTTATGCCTTGATGGCTTAATTAGTTTGATGATTGTTCAAACTAAACCCTAATGATACCAAGAGACATTAAGGGTCCAGTGATTAGTAAATTAACCCATGATGATGATCAATGTGTAATTTACCAGAATACCCTTGAAAGGTTAAAATTAAGTGAAACCTTGTTCTAATCAAACTCTAATCACTCAACAGTGGAGATTTGGTCTATGTTAAACAAAGTGGACTTCACCCAACCTGATCTAGAGTGGTGCTATCACCATCTACTAGTATGAGGAGAGAGAAAGTACCTTAGAGAGAGAAAGTACCTTAAGAGAGAGAAAGTACCCTCATATGGTGGAAAGTCAAGTAAAGAACCTTCAATACACATGAATGTGCATGATTAGGGTATGATCCACATATGTGAGATCATGGAAACCCTAATTATGATATATGATGAATCTTAAGCCAATCTGAGAGCATCAATGATGATGTTCCTCATACATGATGATGTTATAAGTTCAATTCAAGGGGGATGACATGTAATGTGAATAGTAAACCCTAATTCAAGGGTGATGATATGTAATGTGAATAGTAAACCCTAATTCAAGGGGGATGACATGTAATGTGAATAGTAAACCCTAATTCAAGGGTAATGACATGCAATATAAGTATTAAACTCTAATTAATGAGAATCAGAGAACTCAGCTCTTATGACAAGTGTGGGAAATGTATTCCTTGTTTTGAATTACCTTTATCGGTTGAACTAACCATGCAGGTTCTGATATGAAGGTGATCATATTCAGGTATGGATGATGATACTGTATTCATTGAAAGCATGTTATAAGCTTTATGAATGAGTAAAATATCTTGATGCCTTGTCAGTGGCATCCTATGATTTAATGGGCTATGTGAGCCATGAATACCATCAAGGTCATGCTTTAGAGATGACTTGTGATGAGTATAATGAGAAATGATGATTGATGAGAGTTAGGCTTGTTACATTTAGTATTCTCCTTTCATAGCTGCTATGCTACTGTTATTGTTTGAAGAACAATGTTTAATGTTACAAGAATACTAAATGTACCTAACTAATCAAGTATAATGTAGAGCCCTGATCATAGATCCATCATTGTCAGAGATCAAATGATGGTGAAACAGGTTTTCCTAAGGGAACTCCTAGATCACATACTATTGAGTATGTGGGGTATATGGATGTGTAGAACCTTACATCCTAGTGTAGGTGATTGATGTAGATGTGCAATCCGTCAACCCTTCACTACAAAACCCTACCGTATCAGTGGATGGTAAACATGAAACCTCCTGATGACGAAGAAAACATAGATATCCGTATTAGTAGAGATAAACATGAAATATCCTGATGACGAAGAGAGTACAGAACGCCATTGTAACTCTAAAATAGCGAAGGACCAGTTTACCCTGGTGAGCTATAATAGTAGAGACACAAGATGTCCTACAAGTTATCCTCTTACTGACTGAGGAAGGTGAAGGTCATGAGAATCCGGCTCTCTTAATGACCTATGTATGATACTGATGTGACTTCTTAGCGATCAGTTGGAGTATGAGTGGTATGCCTCATCTCCACAGGGCATAATGTTGTTTGTAAAACATAATCAACTATGTAGTATACCTGTTAGAGATAACTACGAGTTAGTGGATTGATGATACACTATGATAATGCTTATATTTCTTCATATCTCATAAATGTTAAGCTCTTGTTTATAGCTGCAACTGCTATTGAATACTTTGAAAGCTTTACTGCTTAAGTCATTCTTTGATGTTATAATAAAGCTTCTAGCGGAGAGTTATAACTCTAGCTGGGACAATTATGTAAAATTGTCTCACCCCGTAGACTTCAACTTTTTAGGTGGACGTTGGAGACGGAGGAACCGGTCTACAGGTGTGACGTCCCAAGATTTTCTAAGACTTAATCTGATGTGTGACGTCCAAATTGAAACCCTCACCTCAGTGAGAATCCCAATTTAAACATCCCACACTAGGCTAAGAAGAAGAAAATCAGAGGAAGTCATAAGGAAACAATCAGTAGCACATGTACATGAACAATAATAAAACCATACACACATGTTCACCATTCAACATATAATTACAACATGAATTGTTACATCATTTGATATTACATATTGAGCAGCAAACTATACATATACATGTACTACAACTAAACAACAGGATCTTAAGACAACAGGTCCACCTGTACATCAGCTCGCTACACAACTCTCAACATCCTGGATCT
This sequence comes from Alisma plantago-aquatica, assembly GCA_963693085.1. Taxonomy (NCBI): domain Eukaryota; kingdom Viridiplantae; phylum Streptophyta; class Magnoliopsida; order Alismatales; family Alismataceae; genus Alisma; species Alisma plantago-aquatica. Next base: position 1,297,175,053 of record OY856412.1, on the reverse strand, counting down.
TCAAGAGCATAACCACAACCTAAACAAAGATTACATGCGGTACACGTCAGCACAATATTTCATGAATATTGTACTGAGTATGCCTACGTGTCTTTTATTTACCTCTCATCATATCTTGGCAATAAGATAAAACTAATACTTGGCAGTAACAGAAGAATATAAGAAAAGTGTATACTTGCACAAAGATATTCATTAACAAAAGAGAACACATATTTTAAGCTCATTTTCCATTATATGCTCGTGCATCCGCCTACCAATGGGATAGATGCATCCAGGCCTTATGATCCGCTTACCAAAGAGATAGATCATTGTACATGTGATCCGCTTACCAAAGAGATAGATCACTCACTAGCACTACGCTTACCAAAGAGATATAGTGCTTTCATATAATGGAACAAATATATTATGTTTCAAGTGTTCATAGCCATAAGTATGGAAAATCAAGCAAGATATCCTACAAGAACAATCATTTCATCCAATATCATATGCCAAGTATTTTACTACACATATAACACAAGCATATTGTATAATAAGCCAAGTAAGAGGTAATGGCGTACCTTCCAAAGAGATAGATCACTAAACACATATCACTGATGTTAACTATAAGCTTGGTCAAACCTGATCAAAACAAGACCATATACTATCATCAGGTTCTCATCTTATTATATATCTCATATTAACCCTAATCGTGTTCATTAGGGCTTCACTTAGCTCCTTAGGATATTCTTATCATTACTTGCATTCTTGTCTTAGAATTATCATATTGATGTCATATTCCAGGTTATGACTCATTATCTGAACATTATCTTCCATAGCATTTTGTGTTCATTAATTAACACTAGTTACATGTATTACTCAAATTAGGGTTTCATCATGTGTATTATGGGTCATCTTTGTATAACATAGATTATGTGTATCATATTGATCTCATATTTAATATTGATGTTTCATATACTGATATGAGCTTACTCTGTAAATCTTATCATTTATAGAGCATGCATGCATTAATTGTATTTTATTTAGGGTTAAAAGCCCTAAATGAAAACATTAAGCAAATTATATGATTTCATACATCAACGTGATCATCCTTGACATCAGGTGCATTATAAACATTATCATGGAGTTACTGACATTTTCCCATAATTTTATGTCGTCATTTGCTATTTATTATCCACTAAACAAGTATTACACATATTTCATGATATCACTGTTATTAATGCATCAAAGGCCTGATATTATTGTTCCAGTTTGTTCTACGCATTTTTCTGAAAATTTCGATACCTTATTTGTATTTTTCTGACATTCGTACTATTTTCTATGAATTATGCAAGATCTAATAATTTTCTGAAGAAATTACCTTGATCGGCCAATCTGGAGTCGCCACGTGTCCAATGCGAGGCTCAACCTTTGCAACGTTGGGGTCCGGCCAACTCATGGGTTTGGGCTTGGTTTGATTTGGTTCAGCCGGTTCAGCGGTCTGTGCTCGGTTCAGAAGCCTGACCCGCCCCCCTTTCCCCGTTCTCGCGAGCCCCGCGGTTCCCTATTTCCTCTGTGGAGCAGGGCGCCGCCGCACGGCAGCTCCTCCGGTGAGCAAGGGCTCGGGTTGGGGTGTTCCTCGTCGATGCTTCATGCCTCCATCACCATCAGCATCCATAAGCCTCCCTCCACGGCCACTCGTGGGTGCCCTACGACCTCTGGTTCTCCGGCGAGGTGGGAGCGCCGCCGCCATCTTTGGCTGCGGCGGAGCAAAGGGGCAAAACACCTCCGCTGCTCCTTGTATCAGTATAAAGCTTCGGAAAGCTTCACAAGACCTCCATGAAGTCGCCCGCCATCTCCACTTGCGGTGAGCAGCTCCAGAGTCTATCCCCGAGCTTCACCTACTGAGAGTGCCGCCACCAGCCGCCGCCATCGACGCGGTCTGATCTATGCACCTAGCTCTTCTCGGATCCTCCTTTCTCACAATCGTTGCTTGGGCGGGGTTGCAACCATTACTCCTCGAGCCTCCAGTTTCCCCCTTACTTCTTTATCTTCCTCTGATACCCTCTCTATCACCGTTTCCTTTCTCTGGTTCTAACCTGTGAAAACCATGGAGATGAGGAGAGCATCCGGTGCTTTCTATCCTACCTCCATGCTCTACTGTAATGCTCAAGTGGAGGGTCTATGAAATGGCGTTGACGAGATGGAATCAACTTCTCGGTCAGTTTCCTCTCTGAATCCACGATCACCCACGAACTAGCGATCAAAGCTTCCCGCGCCAAACACTCCTGAAGCCTCATCTAACTGCCCATGAACATTCTGAGCATTCGATCAAACCCATCCAATGGTCAGGGAGGGGTCCACGTTGTGGATCTGTGGGTTCTCAGCCCTGTGGGCGTGTAACACTAGATGATCAACGACTTAGGCTAGAATTATCAATAGACCTAGTTCTAAAGTTACAAATTCATGTATTTATTCACCAAATTCAAACCATGATAACTCCTTCCAAGAACCTCAAAGCATTATGAAATTTTAACCATAGTTCTAGTACAACTCAAGCTACATCTTATTCCATTTTTGGTGCAAAACTCCACTATTTGACTTGTTAATTAAATAACTCAAAGGGACATAAACTTTGTGATATCATTCATGATGTTAACATCAAACTTTTGTCAAACTAAGTGAAGTACATACATATGATTAGAAACCACTTCAAGGACTATCATTATGTCATATCAATATGTAAACCCAAGTAAGATTATTCACATTGACACATACGAATATGGACTCAACTTGACTATTCCAATTATGAATCCATGATCCAATCACTAAATTGATAATCATGAACCTCAAAAGTCGACTCTATCACATCCTACACACCTTAAAATAAATTCCGTCCTCGGAATTAAGCTAGAAATCTAGTCGTTCACAACAGGTGACCAGTCTCAGCAGTAGCAGCACTAGGAGCAGCAGTGAAATCTCAGGTGGAGATTTAGCCTGCCATGTGGTGTAGTTAGAGTCAGTCCTATGTGTCCTCTATACTCTCAGGTCTTGGAGTCTTTTGTTATGTGTTCTTGAGATTTTGTATCTTGATGTATATAATTACTCGAGAAGTAATTATCATGAGATGTAAACAGTTTATCTCTTATTATGAAAGAAGCTTTTATGGATTCAAGCTCTTGTCTCGAAAAGTTTTAATTTCCCGTGATTTTTGTCTTCCGTTGTTTATCGAATCGCTTCCGCTAAGTTTAAATCGTGATTATATCGTGGTTTGGAGATCAGAACCCACAATTATGGTAATAAGGAAGAGTTGGGTGTAAAGAGTTACATCGATGCAAGCTTCTGAAATGACAAGATTGTGTTTGACCTTGGAATTGTTAGTTGGAAAGATTCCAACATAAGACAATTAATTCTATAATAAGAAGTTGAGTACCTTAGTGTTATGAACACTGTAAATGATATTGTATGGATCTAGAAGTTCATATGGATGAACTTATGGAAGGTTTTGACCATTGGTGTCTTGGTAGTAATATTGTGACAACAATGGAGCTATTTTTTAGGCAAAGGAATCCCAGATAGCATACTATACCACTTCCATCTCATAGGAGTTGTCATACAGTGAGGGGATGTGAAACATGCAATATAGAAACTTGAAGAAAATGTTGCTTACCCGTAATAAAAGCACTTGTGCTGTAGAAACATGATGGACATGTTAAGATCACTTAGAATATGATTTGTGGGTGATAGGCTCTAAGTGCAAGTGGGAGTCTGTTGGTATAGTATGCCCAGATAGCGAATCATATGATCATTGCAATGAGGTATATGATACTTGATTTGATAATCATAAAGGTAATTCCATCTATTATGTTTGTCTCACTCATGACATGATGACACCTACATGATAGATGTCTAAAGAATGATGTGACTTGTTGACATATGTCTTCAGGTTAAGTACCTAAAAAATGAAATCATATGTATGATAAGAGTACATACGTTCTTGTCATGTCCCTAGTTGGATATTGTTGTGGAAGAAAAATAGGAAATAGTAATACATAAGACTAGAGTGTGTGTTGACTGATGAAAGAGTCTCATTAGTCATGGTATATGATATCAAGTCAAGAACATAGATATATGTTAGAGAATAGTATATCAGACAGACCCACCATGAGAGTGATACATGGATATCATGGAATGGTAGTCACAATCTTCTCTTATAGTGATAGTGGTTCCTAGACCTGAAATCACTGCACTCGTCACATGTCGTTGGGTATACTTTGACATCATCAGACGCATTCCTGAAACACGTGTGTTATAAAGGTGATGGTTGAGTGACTTTGACACATGGGGATAGACAGTAAGTGATAGAGATGGGATTTGTCCCTCCTACAAAGGAGTATGATATACAGGGCCCCTTGATAAGAGAGACTGAGAATTGTATGGACATACTCATGTGATTCAATATATGATATGTGAATTCACATGCATCTCAGGCAGTCTGCTCTAGGTCAAGGAACTTGGATTGAATGTTGAATAGGATGATGTTCCATTCCTCAAGTTCAATCCGGATGTCAAAGACAAAGGAACTATACGATCACGATAATACTAATCATAGATTGTAGGTTGAAGTTGTTCTCTAACTTTATGAGTTACTTGGGTAGAAATGATGAGCTACTAGATTCCTCTCATTGCTTGTGATGTCATAAGTTCTTAGAACATTCACTACCAACATAAATTGGAACATGTAGGGTCACACACATAGGATACCCCTGGAAGAGGAGATTGTCCATGAATGATGTTTAGATTGAGACTAAAGGTGTTTATGTACTAAATTAAAAATACAATTGACTGACTGGACTTGTAACTATCAATTTCAAGTATTGAACTAGTTGGTTATAGTTTTAGGTCGAGTGGAGACTGCATTGGCAATGTCCGGACTGCCAATCGACCAGCTGACCCATGTGAGTCGATCTATTTGTGAGAGCCAACCAACCAATTCACTTGGTGAACCAGGCATCTCATATTCCTACCAATCGAGGAAATAAGGAATTGCCCAGTTGGAGGAAAACTTTCACATTTTACTTGTTCAATTTGATTGGAATAAGAATTAATCTTTGAATTAATTGGAAAAGATTGAGGAAAGTCAATTGTAGGAAATTATGGGAAGTGAAATGAATGGTTTAATGCGTGAATCAGTCGAATCACACTCCCAACTGACCGGTTCACTTGTGAACTGACCAGGTTTTCTGCTACAGTACAAATTATTCATGGAATTTTTGAATCCTTCTACTCCCTAATAGACTGGGAAGCCTAACCCTGCCCTCTACTCTATATAGAGGGGTATCGGGGGCTTCTCAAAATACACAACTCAAAACATCAGTTACTCTACAAAGTTGTTGTCCTCTCTAGTTATGGTAATCAAGAGAGTCCGAGCAAGTGCTACCTGACTAGGGAGGCACAATGAGGGAAAGACAAATGTTGAAAAGCATTATGAGTTTGGGAGAGCAGGTTGGTGCTAGTACACCAATAGGAGGGTCATCTCCTTCCTGCCAGTTCTTCTAGAATGGAAGGAGTTCCAAGTGGTCTGTGTGGACTATCTATAGATATGGGAGATGTCTGCCACTTAGAAGGACACATCAACCGTAGTTTGTGGTGGAGGCCAAAGTCCATGGTGAAGACCAGGAGCTGCATAGACACTGTCTAAGACATGGAGTCAAAGACCACACATAGCTATGAGGTATTGTCACTGGGCAATCCCCAGGACCAGGTATATCTCGCTAAAACCATCCTTCCCATTACATATTCATTGATGTGATCTCCATTGATGGGTTAATGGCCAGTAAATTTTTTATTTTTATTGCCTATTCTAAGGCCACAAAACCCAATAATGAGGTGTGCGAGCGCTTTATGCATCTTGATAGCCAAGAAGGATTTCTTCCATCAAGGATGAGAGAGGTGATATGTCTATAATTGATCTCTACAGTCTACCCAAGAATCTAGATCAGACAACTGGAGCGTCCCCATAATGCATGGAGTCTATGAAAGGTGGTCATGAACTCTAGAGTCATATCACTAAATACGGAGAGGATCTGTAAGGGAAACACAAGATGTGATTTTGTTGTAGACTGTGGTCGACTAACTTGTGGATCACTAGTGACAGTAAGAGTGTCACCACATATTCATTGGGGAAGCATGAAATCTATGAGCCTCATGATGATGAACCACATCAGGTGTTCATAATCAACAAACTGAATGCAGTTTCCCAAAATGGGGATAATACGTTGGTGGTGTGGAGTGGTCGAGTCAATGTTTGAGATGGAGGTTGTGTGGGCCTTAGTGTGGTTGATGAAGTCATTGAGGTCATCAAGGTCGGCCACCATCTTTTCAGGCAAGTCAAGGGAACATTTTCTAATGGTCCTTGTAATATGTATACCTTAACCACAATGACGGTGGCGATAGGGGTTACAGGGAGTAGGTTTTTAGGTGATAGCCTTTCCCTTGAGGTGGCTGAAAAGACCACATTGGGAGTCATTTTTTGACATTCTTGCACTATTAGAAGACCCGTCGATCGATCGGGAACACATTTTTATCATTTCATAGTTACAAGTTTGAAGTTGCAGGCACTCCGATCAGCTGACTGGAAATACAAGTCACTCAACTCGCCTGGAAGGTGGAGTGGTAGAGAAGGTCCTCAACCTACCGACAAGATAATTCAGTCGAACAAATCATAGAATAGAGAAATGAAGTTAGGGAAGCCCCATGCTCAAGCTTGGGTAAGAGGGAAGGCAGGGCAAGGTGGCAGCGTCAGCTCTAGTGTGCTTTCAGGGCATACTAGTGGTTGGTGAAGCTCCAATTTCCAGATCTTAGCGAGATCAGATGGATCACAGGGGTGGTGTCAATTAAGGTGTGTTGCTAGGGTCGAGAAGCGGTTGATCAAATCTCTAGATGCCTGACACAAAAAGAATCGATTCGATACATTTCTTATGCACCCACATGCACTATGGCCACGTGGACTCAGGGTGTTCTCTGGGCAGAGCAGTGGCTTGGCAAAGCTCCAGTCGTCCAACTAACCAACAAGGGTAGCTGGGTCATGACGACGAAAAGATCTACTGCTTGGGTGGAGAACGGGGAGGGTCTTGACTAAAAATGGAGGAATGAGTTGACCACCCCCGCTTTGTGGTATTTTATAACCCCTACATGATGTGCCAGTCGAGCAACTGGTTTTACCCAATTGATCAACTTGGTTGTCGTAGGGGAATTGGATGGTTTTAAATTCTAGGTCCAACTTCCAAATTTCAGTCACTCGGTTGAGATTCCAACTGATTAATTTGATTTTTTATTTCTTTTCATTTACAAACATCTACAAAACAAAGATAATAAAAACAAGGATAAAAAATTATAATTCTAGAAAAATAAAGTTGAAATAAAAGAAAATGAAGTGAGTAAGAGAGGAAGAGGAAAATGGGGTTTCCTCCCAACAAGCATTGCCCGACACCTATAATCAAGATGGGGATGGTGTAGGTTAGAAGAGATGCAAAGCATTAGATCTCCTTGTCTCTAGATGTACTGTCGGAGGGGGGCATCTTACATCATGTCGGGAAAAATCATCTAGAGTGAGTTAGCACTTGATTTTGTACCCATTCACAATGACGTTTTCTTGAAATTTTGCCTAGAGGATGAATGCTCCATTAGGATAAGAATTCATTCCAAGATATGGTCTATACCATTTGGACCATTGTTACGACCCCACCTCCTGATAACCCCCAATTAAGGGAGACCGAGAGGTCAAATCCGCACCCATAACGTCCGAATCAAAGGTTCGACAATTAACCAAGAATAATTATCAAATTTTAACAGACTAAATGGGAAAACTGTAAGAAAATAAACTTTTGCATACCTTTTTGAAAACTTGGATCTCTAAACTTCTATCCACTTATGGATTCTATTCTAACTAATCCTCCTTGTATTTTACTTCATGTATTTCACAATATGATGATTTACTATTTGTCCTTTTGGCTTATACCTAAAACGCTGACAAACAAAATGTCGGTCAACCGAAGCTGGTATGTGGGGGAAACAATAAATGTGCATCTATGATAACAATGTAATCATTCAATTAATCATTGAACAACCAAGATTTCATTTAAAATATAACTCTGTGATCCATGAGTACCCTATCCTCTATGCTATCCCTATAGTGGACCTGGATACTACCTTCCTTATGGTAGATCCCCATTAAACCCCTCATGGTCCCACCTATAGGTGAACCAGTTTCTAGGGTTGAGTCACATGGCACTACTCGTAAGTATCCCGCTCCTTACTCATGGCATGTTAATGGGTCTCATGGCACTACACTTGGTAGCCCAATTTCTAACCCACAATAACCTAGACCTTACTCTAGGTTACCCCTTTTTAGCCTTTACAAGCCCTAGATGTGGACCCAGATCTAGCCAATTATACATGTATATTCATAGTGATAGTCATAGTCACTCTATAGTTGCATGAAATAAAAGCATCCAATAGATATTTCAAGCCATGAGGGAAACGTCGATAAAATCCTTGGAAAACTAGTCAGGATAATCATAAGCGTAACCACATACCTGATTTGATGATTTCAAAAGCATTAAGCAAATCCAACTAAGAATGCAATCCAAGCAAGCAACTCAATAATCACATAATTCCTGAAAAGAATATGTACTCTATTTATTACACACTTTATCAAGAATCTACTTTATTGACTTGGATTCACTTTCTAGGGTTTTTGTATCCATTTTAGGGTTTCATTTTGCAATAAGGGTTTCCCTTCATATTCTACCATATTAAACCCTAATTTTATGCCATTACTCATAAGCCCTAATTATCTCATCTATTCTTCAATATTAAGGTTATCTTAACAACATATAACTCTATTTTCATATTACAGCCACATTAATCATCAATTAATTTCATTAAGCTTCTTTTACATTAAAGCTATTATTTTTTTTCTTTTAATCCATGACAAAATAATTATGTGCATCTATCATCAATTAAAAGTTCATTAGGGTCTAATTAACATATGAACTCATTTTGCCATCAATTCCATCTTTTATTCATGAAAAGACCCTAATTACTACATTTAGGGTATTTATCCAGAATTAAGGACTTTTATATACAAATAACTTAGAACCATCATTTAACAATCATATTTTTGCATTTTTCAAATTAAATATGATCTTATCCTCTTTGACCCTAAATTAGGGTTTCTAAATACTTAATCATTCTCATGTGCGATAAAAACCCTAAATCATGCAATTTTACATCTAGATCAGGTTCGAATCAAACACTATCATTCAACAGGTTATTAATACTTCGATTAACCCATTAAGCATACTAGATTCAACCTTTAATCACAAATAGGGTTTTTAACTTAACTTTAATGCATTTTTCATCTATTTATTATACTTTTGCAATTAGGAACGGAATAAATCTTTAATATAATTTTTATTGGATTCCTCTCATTCTCCAGATCAAAATTCATATATTACCTATCCTAATCGGAGTTGCCAATCTTTAATTATGAATTTAGCAAGATTTTACTTACTTGGCCAATCGGGAGTTGCCATGTCATCACAGTCCATGCAACGTTGTGGATTTGGAAATATAACAGAATTACCGTTATACCCTTACTAAAGTCAGCCATTGCTTCATACCCTGGAGGGTATATCCGTCAAACGCGCAATAGCTTCTTCTTCAACCTTGGGCAACATGGTGGTCGCCGCCCTAGCCGCCGGATGCATGCCTGAGCATGGCTCTTGCTCCTGACTCTAGACCTAAGCTTCATTGAAAAAGTAGCCCTTGCCTCTTCCGATCTCATGCGCACGCGGGGCGCCAACAATCCGCGGCCAAGATGGCCATTTTCTCATCTGTTTAGGCCATAAACTAGAGGTCATCCCTGTAACCTAGTCGCTTCTGTTGGACATGCTCCAGGGCACGGTATTGAGGGCTAGGTTTCTCCTTGGCACCGTGGTACTCCAGGCGTCTGTCACAACCCTCTGGTTCCCTCTCTTTGCATCATGCTCACGGTGGTCCGTGGGGTTAGGGTTTGAAAATGAAAATAGAGAAGAAGGAGGGAGAAAGGAGAGAAAGATATGTGGAACCCTTATGAACTCGACCCTGGGCTCTACCCCTTTATATAGGGGTGAGAAACGAAGCCCTAGGTCAGCTCATACATGAATCAAAGAGTCCTTTTTTAAATGGGAAACCAATCCCCCTCACGAGAGTAATCTTCTCTCTCTTCTTATTCTTTTTTATATTCATTAATCCATGGATAATTAGGAATACGAAAATCCTCTCCCTTAATCTCTTTAGACTTGCCTTTTAATTCATTGGCCATGAAATCATGTTTTCTTTTAATAGAAAATACCACCTTTTGAAAAACAACACAAAATTCATTAATATTGTATCGCGTTATCCTTTTATTTTGCAATTTTGGGTATTTTATATATATTTCTTCTTTATTGGGACTCCTTGGATCCCAAGACACTCTATTATTTCGAAATTCCTTTTTCAAGGATACTTATTATCCTTCTAGATGCATCTATATGCATTATCTTGTTTATTTCTTATTAAAAATAACTCTTTTTGAGGTTTTCTCTTTATTTCTCTTTTGTTTTCCTCATTGCCTTTCCCTTTTACTATTAGCAACCTCATGGATACGAAAATTCACCAAGAAATCTCATTTATGCCTCTTTCCACTTATTTTCCACATTTTATCATTATTTTCAATTTCTTTCTTAATAAAGAAATACTTAATTAATCTTTTCTTTTCTTATTGCCTCTCTATGCAACTTTGGACTCCTTGGAACCCAAGGAACCCAAGAGGCACGAAATCCCTCTTTGGATTTTCCTTCTAGAGGTTTCCACATTTTTTTCTTTTCTCAAATATTCAATTATTCATTTTCTAATTGAATTTTTCTTATTATTTGGGCCCAATATCCAATAAAGCCCACAACACAAACATCAAGGCTATTGTAAAAGTAATCCATTTATTCCAAACAAATTATATCATTATTTTTTCAAATATCTTTAATATGATAAATTACATTTCTCACCAAATGAACCCAAAAAATGGGGTAGTAACATCCTTCCCCTCTTATAGGAATTTTGTCCTCAAAATTCTATCAAGCAAAAAAAACAATACAAGTTAAAACTTTTCCATGTCCATCATTGGCCCCTATGTGGCTTTACCTTACCCATGGTGCTTCCAAAGAACCTTTATCATCACATATCATTTTCTCTGAGTTCTTTTATCCTAGCGTCTATAAACTGCACAGGTGACTCATGCCATTTCAGCCTCTCTTGGGCTCACAAGGTTCATTGCTCAGCACATGGTCTGGGTACCTCACATAGTGCTCTAAATTGGACACCTGGAACTTGTCACATATTACTTTATACCGAGAGGTAAGATCAAACTTAGACTTCTCCACCAAACCATGACAAAAGAACCCATGCATCAGGGACTCAGCTCTCTTAGCTATAACTTAGAGGGGTCGGATTTTCATGTCACATATTCTCCTACAGTGAACTACATGTCAGTCTACTTTGCATCTCACTACTACAGAAATGCCTTTTAGCGTCGGTTGTTTAGACCCCATTGGCGTCGGTTTCCGAGCGACGCCTATGTGGGCGCCGCTAAAGGTCGAACACTTTGGCGTCGATTTTTTAACCGACGCCTATTTAACATACAGGCGTCGGTTGTTTATAGAAAACCGACGCCAAAAGGTTTTGCGCCACAGAAAACGGCGTCATCTAGGACACATTCTACGTCGGTGTTTAATTGGTAACCGACGCAGAAAGTGTCCTAGATGACGTTGTTTTCTGTGGCGCGAACCCTTTTGGCGTCGGTGATCAACTAAACAACTGACGCTATATCTTTCCAGCACGGCCGTGGCCACATGAGGCGTCGATTTTTTTTCAAAAAACTGACGCTGTAGGTCTTTGCTGACGGTTTTCTGTAAATAACCGACGCCTATATCTTTTTTTTTATATCAGTTTGCAGGCCTGCTGTGGCTGGTCAGCAGGATGAGAACCTACAGTTCAGTTTTCTGAACTGCAGGTGTACGACATCCATTGATATCAGCCTACAAACAGACCACAAACCTACAAAATTAACAAATTAAATTTCACACAAGTAGATACATTTAGACATCAATTCAATTCTCACATTCACACATATAGAAACATTCAAATACATGTATTAACATTCAGAAATATTTATTTACAAAGTATCATTCATTATCGCTATCAACATCTGATGGAGCTTCCACTTACGTGGAATTGCATGCACCACTAAAAATCCTAAAGATGGTAAGACTTTATGTTTAGCCTTGATTATACTAGATAGAAAACTCCACCCACGTATGCTAAGATACATGGAAGTCTTATCGCAGTATAGTTTAGGGTCGAATCCTCGAGACAACGGTCTTGTTGTTGCCAACAAGATGGAAAACGTTGGGATTTCACCTAATCACTCAATAGTTGATATTTAGATCGAAAGGTTGATTTGGTTGTTTTAAACTAAGTACAAGTAAAGTAAAGAAAGTAAGTAAAACTAATCAGTTAAACTATGATAAAAGATCACTAGGGTGTGATCGGTTTTTCACCGCCACTACACATGGATCAACACATGCAAAGCAAAAACATAACTTGTAAAAGAGTCTAGTCAGCTAGTATCCTTGTAGACTTAGCTTCCTTTCGGAGAACTAACTACGAGAAGTGCGGGAATGTTGCAACGCCAGCCATTCCCGAACAAATGGTCACATTACTTTGCATCATTCCCCTCGCAAAGTGTGTTCCTCGACATACCAATGTTGCACTTCCATACGTCAACTGATTCCATTTCATAGTATGAAAGTGCAACAGATGATAGTGAGTTTACTCCAGTTCTTGAGATACACTTCTAGATACCGAAACAGATGCATGGTGGATACATGCACCAAGAACCAACATACAAATGAGTTTCGAATCTAATAGTACAAATGTAGACAATTCATACTAAAAGATAAAGGATAACACAAGTTGGAGATCAAGCAACATGCATTCATTAATCGTTTGATGTCGAACTGAAAAGATAAGAACTCTACATTACAAGTTACGGATTACAATTACATGATATGAAAACATGGGTAGCGGGGCTACTCCCTGCACCCTAGTGAGAGAAGACTACTTGCTCATGACTAGGACAAAGAAGGAGGCAGGAAGAGAGAGAGAGAGAGCATCATCCCCATGAAGGAGATGGGAAGGTCAACCCCTTGGAGAGAGAGGAACGATCCACCAGTCTTCAAAGGTTGCATGATGATGAGATCTACCCTTCCCACCTTCTTTGGTGAAGAAGGAGAAGGCAGCTTCAAGATGGAGTATGGATCTCAGACCGGCAGCCCCAGGGCGGAGGATGGAAGTAGCAAGAGCTCTGGAATGATTGAGGCAGCCTTTGGGCGTCTGAAAGGAACCCCCTAATGAGGACCCCTTTGGGTCATATTTATAGGTTTAAGTGGAGCTCAAACGGTCTTGAACCCGTTTGGGTGCTGGACTCGTTTGAGCGCTGAACTCATTTGGGCGCTGAACTCGTTTGGTTGCTGAACCCGTTTGGGTGCTGAACTTGTTTGGGCGCTGAACCCGTTTGGTTGCTGAACCCATTTGGGCGCTGAACCCATTTGGTTGGTGAACCCATTTGGGCGTTGAACTCGTTTGGGCGCTGAACCCGTTTGGGCGCTGAACCTGTTTGGGTGATGAACCTGTTTGGTTGCTGAACCCGTTTGGGTGCTAAACTCGTTTGGGCACTGAACCCGTTTGGGCGCTGAACCCGTTGGGCGTTGAACCTGTTTGGTTGCTGAACCCGTTTGGGCGCTGAACCCGTTTGGGCGCTGAACCCATTTGGGTGCTGAACGGTCTTGTAATTTGGTTTTTTTTGTATTTTTCTGCAAGGATAAAGAAAAGAAAAGTTAATCTATTGATGTGTCAGCAATAAGGTAAAGAGTTAATGATTCTATCTAATTTATCTAAGAAAGAGTATGAAAAACAAGGGTAAACCAATAAAATAACATCACAAAGTGAGAGGTTATCACCCCCCAACTTAGAGTCTAGCTTGTCCTGAAGTTAGATAGAGCTAAGGAATGCAGTGGTGAGGCGATTTTATTTAGTTAGGGTTTCCATACTCTTGTTTCAATTCTCAACCTGAGTTCTCCTCAAATCATATCGCATCTTATTGCTTGCCTTGACTCTTTTAGGTTTTTGAGAGATGCATGGGTCTCAAGCTCCTTCTGTATCTCGCAGCTTGCATTGGGACCACTTTTATTTTGTGCATGTTGTTGACTCTAATCAGCTTTATACCTCTCTGAACAACCTATCGGTAACTAGAGTGGGTATGAGGGTTGGTTAAAGGCTTAAAGTGTAACTCTCCCTTTTTGTGGGAGAGGGCTTATCTATGCTTGTAGAGACTCACTACCAGGCACGACACATCTACCTTCATGAGGGCAGCTGAATGTACCGGTCGGGTGAGCTCTTTATCAGCCTTTTCTTATATTTGGAGACCTTAGGATCCCACTACCGGGCATGACACATCTGCCTTCATGAGGGCAGCTGGATGTACCGGTCGGGTGAGACCTTTATTGGCTCTTCTTATAAGTCCTTATGCATGGCACAACTCTCATGTTTTTATTCAACACTCTGGCTTTTATTCGAAAAACTCACAGGCTTGGGATTTGGGGATTATTTTGGAATTTATTTTGGGCAGCCAAGCATCTTTTATTTGAAGAGAGAAAAGTTGTTCTTAGAGTTTTTCAACATGCACTTATTGTGTGGTCCGCTTGCCAGACTTCTTAATTCGGAAGTTGCCTGATACCCCTCTCGTCCTTGAGAGCTCGGCTTATTTCTACCTTGATGTTGACCTGTGGAGAGTCAGATATAGAAGTGAAACAAAAGCATAAAAACCAAAAGTGAAGGTGATTTATTAATTCACCATTACATGCCTATATGCTAATCTCATTATTGCTTTTTGAAGACAAATTGGATTCTAAGTTAGCTGAGGATGTCCTTTCAAAAAGGAGTGTTATTTATTATGCACAAGATTTATTTTAACTGGGATAATACTAAAAAGAAAGGCTAAATGTAAAGATAAAAGGAAAAGAAAAGCGAGTTTTGTTCAGGAAAAAAAGTATGAAAGAAAGGGAGAGTAGAGGGAAAATTGTACCTCGCCCTTGTCAAATGCACTCCCCCCCTAACTTATCCTTCACTCTATCCTCAGAGTGTCAGAGTGATAGGTTGAGAAGTATATTGACAAGGGCATTTAGGCTTCTGTGAGTCCTTTATTTGCCCCATGAGTTCTGAGTAGATTGGCTGCGAACATTCCACGGAGAGTGTGGTAATCCACGGCTGTCATATCCTATACTGGTTTGTGAAGGGTCACGATGGTGTACATCCAGAAGAGGGCGTGGAAGCCGCAGTCATTGGATTCGCGAATTTGCTGGGGGCACTTGTGGCTGAAGGCTGGGGGTTTGAAGTGTTCTTTACCATAAGCCCGTGTGTGCTGGCTTAAGAGATCGTGTAGTTTTTCAGCACACTCCTTTGCTACTTCCTCCGTTGGCATCCTTGGTGTCATAGTATACTCTTTCTGGTCTGGATCATACTAACTG
This sequence comes from Alisma plantago-aquatica, assembly GCA_963693085.1. Taxonomy (NCBI): domain Eukaryota; kingdom Viridiplantae; phylum Streptophyta; class Magnoliopsida; order Alismatales; family Alismataceae; genus Alisma; species Alisma plantago-aquatica. The sequence continues at coordinate 1,297,159,412 of OY856412.1, read as the reverse complement.
TCGGAACTGTTATAAATTGTTGTTGTTCCGTCGTGCAGGTTGGTTGCCAGTAACATCCAGTGCTCTTGATGAAGGAAAGGAAGCATGATGAATTTCAGAGTTGTGTGTTGGAGGTAAGATATGAGTGCCTCCGGCGTTCCAAAATTCTTTTGACCTAAGAGATCGTCCTTCATGTAAGCAGACGTCATGTAGACCATGTGATGATTCCGGCCGAGTAAGTATTGATAAGCGGTCATCACACTTACGGACATAGAACCTTTGATTTGTACGGTCTCTCGGAGGTTATCTGCCATAACCAAAATGTCTCCATCTAGAAAGACAAGATCCTCATTTTCGGCATGTAATCTTGACATGATAAGCCGAAGGTCATTGTCGGAGAGAGTCTTGCAAGCCTCAAGATCAAAATTTGGAAAAGTTGGTTCAATGGCAGATAGGGGCACCATTTGTGATGGGGATCGCTTGATGGGTGATCCAGTTAATAACTCTATGACACCCTTGTCAGGAGCCATGTCAAAGGTGTAAGGGTCCCATTGACTGGTCTCGGGGACCGTGGCTGGTTGTTTTTCTTTCTCCAACTCCGCTAAAGTTTGTCTGTAAGGTTTCTTCTACGGACGTTATATTGCTGAAAAAAGGTAGCGAGGGATGTCATCTGGTGCCATTGTAGGATCGTTAAAGAACTGTTTATCACAGATGAGTTCCATGGCATAACGCCCTCGCAGAGAGTGAAAATCTTCGTTGAGGAGGTCTGTGAAAGGGACTTGTTGATTTAGCGCTAGTATGTGTCGAATGACGTAAAAAGCGCTGTCTCCAGAGCCTTCAGCAGCTTGGACCTGTGGGTTGATTATCCGGAACCAGGGTTGGCTCCAACCCTGGCGGAGAGACGGGCATGCGGCCCAGATGAGTTTAAGAAGCCGGAAAGGGATGCATCTTGTCTCCCCGGCTTCAATTCCAACAAAGTTAATTACACCGGCTCGTAGATCACTGGCGCAGAAATTGTACACCTTGGCGTCGCGGGCGACAGTGTCCACAATCATAAGAAACCAATGACTAGAAACTTGGAAAGGGACGGTTATATATCTAGCTTTTCTTGCGATCCCCCTGTGCAACCTCTTAATGGATTTGTGTTGTAGTTTTTTGTACAGTAAGAACAAACTCAGAGCAGGTGAGGTGTTGAGAACTGGTTGCTGTTGCTTGGAGCTCCTGTAGATCTCAATAGAGTTGGCAAGGAGAGTACAGAAGATCGCCATCTTCATTGTTGACTGGAACCGAAGGATGGAACGGAAATCTTCACGTGTCAAGTTGCGCTTAGCCTTCGTGTTCTGGTATATGACATCCCCCCCTTCTTTGGCATCATCTACTATAGTGTTTAGGATAAAGATATCCTATGCGTGTAGGGTAGAGATGGCCGCCATGTCTAAATTGTGCATTTTGTGAGGTAGAGATGGCGGCGGAGGTAACACTTGCATGTTGGGGGCAGAAATCTGTTCAGGATCGTTCGTGTAATGTTGCAGATCTTCATCGTTGTCAGAATCGGAAGGGGTATCTAGCTCTTCGTCTGTGTCTAGACATACTCGTTCTGGTTCTTCATGATCAAGGGGAAAGGGCACCGAGGGTTCAAGGGTAGAGAGATGTTGAGATGCGGAGACAGGTGGGCTGGTGCTGGCTCCCAGAATGCAATGTTCGAACTCGGCAAAAGTTACTTCTTTTATAGCCTCCCCCAAAGATCCCAAGTCAGAATAGTTTAGGAACTGGTCCCCATAAGATATAGTAACGTGCTCATTGTGAGCAGGGGATTTGGGATCTTTATCACCGTCATGGTGATCCTGTTGTTGTTTTGGTTCTATTCGTTGGCTGGGACCCTCCCCCGCATCATCTGGTTTATCAGAGTCATCACTTGAGGAGGTATTGTTATTGGAGTCAGCCAAAGAATCAGAATATTCATCGTCATCGTCTTCATCTGCCACTGATTTATCAGTTGTTTTCTTATGTGCTTTCTTCTTGCACAGACGATGGACGGATTGAAGCTCGTCTTATGCCACTTGCATGTGCTCGTGTGTTTCGAGCAGTGCGTCATGGGTTTCTTTTAAATCAGAATAACATGCTTCAGTCGAAAGGAGTCGTGCGGTGAGGTCAGTGACTTGAGCTCTTAGTTGATTAAGCTCATTGTTTGAGGACTCCTTTTGGCGATTGTGTAGTTGTGTGAGGGTGATGTTGATGTCATCCAAGCACGTGTTGAAAGCTTGTTGTTGCTGCTTGAGCTCGCGGAGGGTCTTGGGCATAGGTAAAGTCTGCGTTGAGACCCTCTCGACTTGTTGTGCCAACACCGTATGCTGGCTTCGGACTCCAAGGACTATCTCGGGCAAGGTTTTGTAGTGGCTATCGACGTGATCAACTTGCTTAGCCACTATATCTTGTCGTTGTTGGATTGCTTGGAGGATGCTTGGCATGGAGCAGTTTTGCTCATCAATCTTGGCAACCTGTTTTGTTAAACCCTGCACACAAGAAAAAATAGAATTTAATATGTTAGAAGGGTCGGTGAGGAGGTTTCGGATGGTGTCAAATTGTCGTCCGAATTCCTCACCGACGTTAGTGAAAGGGACCCCAGTAAAAGAAGGGTGGGGTGGATGGGGTCGGGGTGGAATGGTGGTGGTAGTGTTGTGCGGAAAGGACAATGTTGATGGTCCCGCGAACTGCGTGGTGACTGTGGAAGGGGTCACTAGCGGTGTCAGGGCGGCGGTGGATGAGAAGGGTAGTGATATACCCGGAGAGAAAAGTGAGTCTGGTAAAGTTGATGGAAAGTCAGTGGAGGTGAAAGAAGTGAATTTTGGCATTGTAACGGAAAATGGGACGCCCGAAGGGAAGAAAGATGATGTGGAAAAAGGTGGGAGAGTGGTTGATTGTGGAAAAATGGAGGATGGTGGGGTGGTGGTTGGTGTGGTGGAAGATGGTGGGGTGGTGGTTGTTGGGATGGTGGATGGTGTAGTGGTGGTATCGAGATCAACATTTAGACTCATGATGAAAGAGTCTAGTGATGATGTTGTTATTTGTTCCTCTGGGAGGGTGGTTTCTGTTTTGGGGTGGGGTTTGGATGTTGGTGTCCCCGACAGCTCTTATTCCTTCAAAAGCCTTCTAGAAGGTCGTTTTGTAGGAATTTTTGTTGGTTTTGCTGCCGGGGCGGTTATACTAAGCTCCGTATGTCCCACTGTTGCTTGCTTTTCAGCGATTGTGACCAAGGACATGAGTTTTGCGATCTCTTCATTGGAGAATAAGAGCTTGTCTTTGTCATAATCAACAAGATCTGGTAGTGGGAGCAGCGTTTTGAAGGATTTTGTTGTAGGGCAGAAGACGTAGTGTAGCTTGCCATCCTTTTCTTTTATGATGAAGGAGTTCTTTAACGTTTGCTCATTTGTAAGGATGTCGCTCGTTATTTGTTTGCATCTGGGTAGAAGTCTATCCATCTTAAGGTATTTGATAATTGATGTGATAAGACCACCCATGCATATTTCTTTCCCCAGGGCGTAAGCTGATAGCTTTTGAATTATAAGAAGTACAATGTTGACTGGTAACCCATTTAGGATGGACCAGATAACAAAGAGGTCTGATAGGATTACATTTCCTCCTTCTGACCTGGGGAAGAGTGCGCCAGCAAGGATTTTGTGAAGTGTGCACACTAGTCCTGATTGAATGTTAGATGCTTTACATGTTTTTGCATCATAAACTGGTAGACCCGTTAAAGATTTCCAGAAGTTGTGTTTGTTGAACTTGGGGTTGTCTGTGCCAACATCCTTGGCTTTCTTCAGTTGCTCTTGGTTATCTATAAAGATTTCATTCAGCATATTTTCAGTTATGACCACTTTGTTGTTGAAGATTCTGGTGGATATTCTACGGTCACCACCGTCCTGTGCTTTATCCAAGGTATCCACTGCTTCTTTAGTGAAATAGGTGAAGAATTCCATTGTAGGCTCGACGTATGAAGATTCGGTGACAAAGCAAAGTCGAGAGAGATTGGAATTATCCAGCAAAGTGAGGATTCTATTGTAGATCCCCATCTTCATAAGTATGCTTGGGCAAACGTACTTCGTCAGTTTTAGAGTTTGTTTAATGGATGGGAGGGTATGGATGTAAAGATTTCCTGGTGGTGGTATGGTGGTGGTGATGGGGGGGGAAATAGGAACGGTAATGGTGGCAGGGGTGGTGATGATGGTGGTGGTTGGTTGGATGGAGGATGGTGGGATGAAATTTGCCAGGATATGTTCCCTTGCAGTGGCAGGGCAAACCTGCTTCCTTGCCCTCTTCTTTGGTTGTGGTGCTGAAGTGGTTGCTTGGGCCTTCCTTTTCCCCATGGACTGTTTGGTAGGGGATTCTGCCTCCGGTGAAGGCTCATATTCTGAGGATTCGTCAGATGAGATTTCTTCGACTTCCTCTTCAAAAGGTTCTTCATCTAAGCAGCGGTTGATGCGTTTTATATCATGCATGACATCGATCAGGTCCACCTCTGCTGGGACCTGTCCAATCTATTTATAGTGGTCAACTATTTGTTGAAGCTTCACCCGTTCAGCTATTAATTCCTCTTTTGTCCAGAAAGGATCGTCAGTTGTTCCTATTGGTTGCTTTGCAGGTGAGGCCATTCTGAAATTTTTGTCAAGAAAAATAAGAGTTAGAGTTCTGAAATTTGTAGTTAAACAAGTTTATTAGAATAGAGCAGTATTATTGAGGTTTGGTTGAATCCAAACGGGTTGAAGATCGTTTGGTTCCAAATGGGTTGAAGACCGTTTGGTTCCAAACGGGTTGAAGACCGTTTGAGGCCAAACGGTCCTGTGTCCAAACGGGTTGAACACCCATTTGGCACCAAACAGTTTGGAGATCGTTTGAGGCCAAACGCTCCTGCGCCTAAACGGGTTAAACACCCGTTTGGCACCAAACGGTTTGGAGACCGTTTGGAGCCAAACGGGCATGCGTCCAAACGGGTGCAAACCCGTTTGAAGCAGACCGTCAGAAAGGCGAAGAGCCGGGCCGTTTGGAGGTGAGGGATGGCGGGAGGGAGGCCGAAGTACGCTCGTCGGCGGTGGCGATGGTGACGGTGGTAGCGAGAACCGCGAAAGCCAAAGGTGGAGACGGTGGCGTTATTCTACCTGTGGAGACGGTGGAAGAAGAAGATCTGGAAGAAAGTGGCGATGCACGAGCAAAGAGCAGAGCCGCGTGTAGACGGCGGTGAAGCTTCAGTCGGAGGCGAGAACGGTGGTGGGAGTCGGAGGCATACACGGGAAAGATGAGAATCAGGAGCGGAACAGGAGTGGAACAGTGAAAGCAAATAAACGGGATTCTAGAAGAGAGAAAGGAGGGTGCGGGGTGTTATTTATAGGATTTGGGGGGGGGGGCGTCCTTACAAATTCCCTAAGTCAAACGGTTTCGAGACCCTTTGAACTCCAAACGAGTGCGAGACCGTTTGAACTCCAAATGGGTGCGAGACCGTTTGAACTCCAAACGGGTGCGAGACCATTTGAACTCCAAACGGGTGTGAGACCGTTTGAACTCCAAACGGGTGCGAGACCATTTGAACTCCAAACGGGTGCGAGACAGTTTGAACTCCAAACGGGTGTGAGACCGTTTGAACTCTAAACGGGTGTGAGACCGTTTGAACTCCAAACGGGTGCAAGACCGTTTGAAGAGGTTTAGGGTTTTGATGTTTTTGATTTTTATGTTTATTTTGGTTATGTGGATTTTTTTTTATGTTTTCATTTTGCTATTTTTATGTTTATTTTGATTGTAAATATATTTTTTTTGTATTTTCATAAGATAAACCTAAGGATAAAGAGAGAGAGAAAAAAAAAGAAATCCTGGGTTGCCTCCCAAGTAGCGCCTGGGTTTTACGTCGCTGGCTCGATGAAGCTGTAATAGAGTTATGCTATTAGTGTAGCATTCTTGATTTCGATGGTTTGTCTCGGCGTTTTGTCTTCCGGAGTATAGTATCTTTTTAAACGGTGGCTGTTGACCGTCCTTCCTCCTCCGTTGGTGTCTATAATAATGGCAGCTCCAGTTGGGTAGATATGTTTTATAGTGAAAGGCCCAGACCATTTTGTTCTGAGTTTTCCGGGAAATAACTTGAGCTTGGAGTTAAAAAGGAGCACTTTGTCACCAATGGCGATATCTTTTCTCTTGAGATGACCATCATGCCACATTTTTGTTTGCTCTTTATAAATTTTGGCACTGTAATAGGCAGTCATTCTGAGCTCTTCTAACTCCTGCAACTGGAGTTGTCTAATCTCTCATGCGCTTTTAAGGTCAAAATTTAATTGTTTGATTGCCCACCATGCTTTATGTTCTAGCTCTACTGGCAGATGACAGGACTTACCATACACCAAACGGAACGGGGTTGTTCGGATTGGTGTTTTATAAGCAGTTCGGTATGCCCAAAGGGCATCAGGAAGTTTGGTGGACCAATCAGTGCGGTTTCTGTTCACCGTTTTTTCAAGAATCGCCTTCAATTGTCTATTGGATACTTCAACTTGCCCACTTGTTTGTGGGTGGCAAGGCATTGCTACTTTGTGATTTACTCCGTACTTTTTCAAAAGAGCTTCAAAACTTCTTTCCAAAAAATGGGTCCCACCATCTGATATAACTGTTCTAGGGACTCCAAATCTTGGGAAAATGATATCTTTGAACAACTTGATAACTGGCTTTGAATCACTGGATACAGTGGGAACATCTTTGACCCATTTTGAGACATAATCTACTGTGACCAAGATATAAGAGAAGCCATAGGAGGAAGGAAAAGGGCCCATGTAGTCTACCCCCCACACATCAAAGAGTTAGATTTCTTGCCACATTGTGAGGGGCATCGCGTCTTGTTTTGATATATTACCAGTGAATTGGCATTTATTGCAGGCTTTCACAAAGTCGAAGGAATGTTTTGCTATAGTAGGCCAGAAGAAGCCAGATTGTAAAACTTTCAAAGCAGTTTTCTTGGCACTCATGTGCCCCCCTGTAGGTCCTGAATGGCAATGCTCAAGGACGGGGGTGATTTCTTCTTCCGAGAGGCAACGACCGAAAAGTCCGTCGGCACAGAGGTGGAATAAGTAGGGTTCATCCCAGTAATAATGTTTCATGTCGTGAAGGAACTTCCTTTTGTCCTGGTAGGAGGCAGATGGGTGGATGATCCCTGTGGCAAGATAATTGACGATATCAGCATACCAAGGAAAACCATGAATGGCCTTCATAAGCTGATCATCAGGAAGAGAGTCACGGATAGGGATTTTATCTTCCTCTTCGACCTCAATCCGGCTGAGGTGGTCAGCCACAACATTCTCCACGCCACTCTTATTTTTGATTTCCAGATCGAATTCCTGAAGCATTAGCACCCAGCCGATAAGCCAGGGTTTGGCATCTTGCTTTTGGATCAGGTATCTAATGGCTGAATGATCGGTATAGATAATGACTTTAGAACCAATCAGATAAGAGCGGAATTTTTCAAACGCATAGATGATAGCCAAAAACTCTTTCTCTGTGGTGGTGTAGTTTTTCTGTGCGTCATCTAGCGTTTTTGATGCGTAATAGATAACATAGGGTTTCTTATCAATCCGCTGTCCTAAAACGGCCCCTATGGCATAATCACTTGCGTCGCACATGATTTCGAAGGGCTGCGACCAATCTGGAGCTCTTAGAATAGGTGTGGAAATTAAAGCTTGCTTAAGGGTGGAGAAACTTTGCATGCAATCTTGATTGAAAATGAATTCAGCATCTTTAGTCAAGAGTTGGGTCATGGGTTTAGCTATCTTTGAGAAATCTTTGATGAATCTTCTGTAAAATCCTGCATGACCCAGGAAAGCTCAAACTCCTCTTATATCCTTTGGAGGTGACAATTTTGAGATAACATCGATTTTTGCTTTGTCCACCTCGATACCTCTGTCACTTACTCTGTGTCCAAGGACGACACCTTCAGTTACCCTAAAATGGCATTTCTCCCAATTCAGGATAAGGTTGGTTTCCTCGCAGCACTGTAGAACTTGTCCGAGATTGATTAAGCAGCTGTCGAAGGAGTCTCCATAAACTGAGAAATCGTCCATGAATACTTCCATAATTGATTCAGTTAGACCAGCAAAGATAGCATACATATAGCGTTGAAAAGTGGTGGGTGCATTACATAACCCGAATGGCATTCTCCTAAAAGCGTATGTCCCAAAATGACAAGTGAACGTGGTTTTTTCTTGGTCTTCCAGGTGTATGGGTATTTGATAGAACCCGGAATAACCATCAAGGTAACAAAAATACTTTTGATGAGCTAAGCGCTCCAAGACTTCATCGAGGAAGGGCAAAGGGTAGTGATCTTTCCTCGTGGCTTTGTTCAGCTTCCTATAATCAATACCCATTCTCCACCATGTTACAGTCCTAGTGGGTACCAATTCATTTTTGTCATTCAGCACGACGGTAGTACCTCCCTTCTTTGGAACTACCTGAACAGGGCTGACCCACTGGGAGTCAGAGATGGGATATATAATGCCAACTTTAAGTAATTTAAGAACCTCCAGGCGAACCACCTCTTTAAGATTAGGATTCAACTTTCTTTGGTGTTCGCGTGATGGCTTAAATTCTTCAACCATAGGAAGCATGTGCATACACAGGGCTGGATTTATGCCTGTTAGGTCAGTTATCTTATATCCTATGACCTTTTTATGCTTCCTCAGCTCGTTTAGAAGCTTTTCCTCTTGATCTCTTGCAAGGGTGGAGCTGATGATAACTGGGCATAGTTTTTCTTTATCTAAGAAAACATGTTTGACCCCTGTAGGTAGAATCTTCAATTCAGGGGCTTTTGGTGAATCAGCTTCTTCTATAATAGTAGCAGCCTTAAGTTCTTCAAAAGTGGCCTTTGGCACTTCTTAAGCCTTTTCTAGATGTTGGAGACACTGTTGAACTAATTCATTTGCTGAGAATTCAACCTCTGGATTGATTAGAACATTTTCAAGTTCGTCAACTGGCTCAGAGATTTCCAACTATGACATTTGTTGAATAGCATCAAGGAGGAAGACCTCCTCTTGGATGTTGGGCCCTTTCATACTATTAAGAACTCAGAATTGAATTGCTTCTTTTCCGAGCCTAAGAATGATGGTACCAGCTTCAACGTCAATGAGCGCTCTGGCGGTAGCTAGAAATGGTCTGCCAAAAATGATTGGATACCTCAGGTCTTCTTTAATGTCCATGACAACGAAGTCGCATGGTACATAAGCATCCTTGCCTATCCTTACCGGGATATCTTCAATGATCCCCAAAGGTGCGGTTATAGTGGAATCAGCCAATTGGATAGTCATTGTTGTAGGCAGCAATTCAGTGAAACCAAGACGTTTGCACATTGAGTAAGGCATAATAGATATGCTGGCCCCAAGGTCAGCTAATCCCTTTTTAGAAGATGAGTTGCCAATGCAACAATGGATTCCGAAGGAGCCTGGGTCCTTCTTCTTTTTGGGCATCTTGTTTAAGATGATGTCCGAAGTGGTCTGAGCAAGCTTAACAGTTTCCTGCTCCTCGGTGATGTACTTTCGTGATAGTAAGGTCTTGAGGTATTTCGCCCAGGCTGGCACCTCGGAAAGAGCATCAAGGAGCGGGATATCAATGTATAGTTTCTTCATTGCCTCTTTGAACTTTTGGAACCTGGTGTCCATCTTTGTTTCTCGTAGTCTTCCTGGGTACGGGATTCTTGGTTTATATTGCAAAACTTCAGGTTCTGTGGACACTTTATCTTTTCCCTTTGTGCTTTCTGAGGGCTTCTCCATTCCTTGTTGTGGACTTTCACTTGTCATAAGAACCAATGTGTCATCATTGTCAAGATTAATCTTGGTAGTCTCATGAAAAATGCGTCCAGATCTGGTGGTGACGGCATTCAACTTCTCATGTCTGTTTTGTCCGTGCTTAGGATTTGATTCAGGCTGCCCAGCAAACGTACCTTCTGGGGGCTTTAATTGTGCGGTGATTTGAGCAAGCTGAGCTTCGACTGCTTTCTGCTGAGCCTGCTGGTTAGCAAGCATAGTTTGCTGCAATTGTAACATCTGCCTGATCAAGGATATTTCATCTTCCGGTTGGGAAGGAGCATTTTTCGAAGGAATCGGTTGTTGTCCTTGCTGCGGTTGCTACGGAGGCAGCGTTAGCTGAGGTTGCTGGGTGTGTAGCTATGGGTGAAGTGGAGGATGTGTATACTGATAATAAGCATTTTGATTCCTGGGGTAATTAGCCCTGGGGAAGGTGCTCCTGGGATTCCCTTGATTTTGGTTGAAATTGTTTGAGAATCCAGGTGGTAGCCTACTAGCAGATCCTCCTTGCGTTTGATGCTGAGGATTGGTAGTTCCAACAGGATTTCCATACTGAAACCCTGGATGATTCCTTGGTTGATTAGTGTTGTAGTAGACTTGCCCAGGGATGGAGTGAATAGAGTTAACTTGTTCCGGTAGTTGCTCTTCCAACTGATCAATAGTGGGTTCATATGGTTGTGGTGGTGGATACAGATCCATCATCACATTATATAGCATACCGCAGGAAAGGGTCGGATGGTCAGAAGCATGACAAGCCTCACAGGATCCCATGACGGCTTTGACTTGTTGGACTAGCGGAGTTTTCTTCTTATCGATCTCTCCGAGAGAAGTCTCGAGAGCTTGTTGTTTATGGACTATGGTCTTCAAGACTTCGGCTATTTCTTTCATTTCTATTGATTCTTCAACTTTGAAAACTTTGAGGACACCTTTACTGACTGACCGTCCCCAGTTGGACTGGTTTTCAGCTCCGAGAGTAACAATCTTCCATGCGTCCTCGTAATTTTTCCTCATGAAGTTTCCTCCAGAAGAGGAATCTAAGAACTGTTTAATATCATCGATTACTCCCCGGTAAAAGGTTTCTATCAGTTGATTCTGGGAGATTCCATGATGTGGGCATTTACGCAAAAGTTCTTTAAACCTCTCCCATGCCTCAGCAAGGGTTTCTCCAGGCAGTTGAGAGAAATGATTGATCTACCCTCTGATCTCATAAGTCAGTGAGGGGGGAAAGAACTTCTCTAAGAACTTTTCCTCTAGGGGAGCCCAGGTGGTTATTATTGGTTCTCTGTCAAGTGAGTTATACCAACTCAAAGCTCTCCTAGACAGAGTAAAGTGAAACAGATGAAGCATTATTGCATCGAAAGTGACTCTGGCTTGTGGAACCAGGCGGCACACTGCCTTAAACCTTTTCAGATGATCCATGCAATCGTCTCCAGAACCTCCGGAGAAAGAGATACCTTGCAAGATCTGGATCCACTGGGTCCAAATCTCGAAGTTTGGGATATTAATAATCGGAGGTCGGACCGGGTGGTTATCCTCATAGTTCTTTGGGACAGCGTAATCCCTCAGTTGCTTGTTCCGTAACTCCAACTGAGAAGCCTCAGTTTTATCTCTGATGTGAGCTTGCTCTTCCCCACGAATCTCCTCTTGGATTCAGGCACGAGTTTCAGCGATGAGTTGTGCCCTTTGAGCGGCGATGGTGGCGTTGACCCTCTCCATTACCAAAGTAGCCTGGCGTTGATCTTCAGCCATTTGCCTGGCCCTTTGGCGATTGAGTCGGATGCGGCGGTGGAAGCTTCTCTCTACCTCAGAGTCAAACTCTGGATCAGGGGAGAATCCGAGGTTATGTGCAGGTTGCATACACGATTTCTACCTGAGTAGAGAGAAACATCTTTAGAAAATGACAAAGATATAATAGTTTCAAGAAGATATAGAGTTATTATTAAAGAAAGTGTAAAATCCTAACCAACTAGAAAGGTACCAAGTGAAATTACAATGTTCCGTTGTCCCCGGCAATGACGCCAATTTTTGATGGAGCTTCCACTTACGTGGAATTGCATGCACCACTAAAAATCCTAAATATGGTAAGTCTTTAAGTTTATCCTTGCTTATACTAGATAGAAAACTCCACCCACGTATGCTAAGATATGTGGAAGTCTTATCACAGTATAGTTAAGGGTCGAATCCTCGAGACAATGGTCTTGTTGTTGCCAACAGGATGGAAAACGTTGGGATTTCACCTAATCACTCAATAGTTGGTATTTAGATCGAAAGGTTGATTTGGTTGTTTTAAACTAAGTACAAGTAAAGTAAAGAAAGCAAGTAAAACTAATGAGTTAAACTATGATAAAAGATCACTAGGGTGTGATCGGTTTTTCACCGCCACTACACATGGATCAACACATGCAAAGCAAAAACATAACTTGCAAAAGAGTCTAGTCAGCTAGTATCCTTGTAGACTTAGCTTCCTTTTGGAGAACTAACTACGAGAAGTGTGGGAATGTTGCAACGCCAGCCATTCCCAAACAAATGGTCACATTACTTTGCATCATTCCCCTCACAAAGTGTGTTCCTCGACATACCAAGGTTGTACTTCCATACGTCAACTGATTCCATTTCATAGTATGAAAGTGCAACAGATGATAGTGAGTTTACTCCACTTATTGAGATACACTTCTAGATACCGAAATAGATGCATGGTGGATACATGCACCAAGAACCAACATACAAATGAGTTTCGAATCTAATAGTACAAACGTAGACAATTCATACTAAAAGATAAAGGATAACACAAGTTGGAGATCAAGCAACATGCATTCATTAATCGTTTGATGTCGAACTAAAAGATAAGAACTCTACATTACATGTTACGGATTACAATTACATGATATGAAAACATGGGTAGCGGGGCTACTCCCCGCACCCTAGTGAGAGAAGACTACTTGCTCATGACTAGGACAAAGAAGGAGGCAGGAAGAGAGAGAGAGAGCATCATCCCCATGAAGGAGATGGGAAGGTCAACCCCTTGGAGAGAGAGAAATGATCCACCAGTCTTCAAAGGTTGCACGATGATGAGATCTTCCCTTTCCACCTTCTTTGGTGAAGAAGGAGAAGGCAACTTCAAGATGGAGTATGGATCTCAGACCGGCAGCCCCAGGGCGGAGGATGGAAGTAGCAAGCGCTCTGGAACAATTGAGGCAGCCTTTGGGCGTCTGAAAGGAACCCCCTAATGAGGACCCATTTGGGTCATATTTATAGGTTTAAGTGGAGCCCAAACGGTCTTGAACCCGTTTGGGTGCTGGACTCGTTTGAGCGTTGAACTCGTTTGGGCGCTGAACTCGTTTGGTTGTTGAACCCGTTTGGGTGCTGAACTCGTTTGGGCGCTGAATCCGTTTGGTCATTGAACCCGTTTGGGTACTGAAACCGTTTGGGCGCTGAACCCGTTTGGGCGCTGAACCCGTTTGGGCGCTGAACCCGTTTGGGCGCTGAACCCGTTTGGGCGCTGAACCCGTTTGGTTGCTGAACCTGTTTGGGTGCTGAACTTGTTTGGGCGTTGAACCCATTTGGGCGTTGAACCCGTTTGGGCACTGAACCCATTTGGTTGCTGAACCCGTTTGGGTGCTAAACCCGTTTGGGCACTGAACTCGTTTGGGCGCTGAACCCGTTTGGGCGCTGAACCCGTTTGGGTGCTGAACGGTCTTGTAATTTTGTTTTTTTTGTATTTTTCTGTAAGGTTAAAGAAAATAAAAGTTAATCTATTGATGTGTCAACAATAAGGTAAAGAGTTAATGATTCTATCTAATTTATCTAAGAAAGAGTATGAAAAACAAGGGAAAACCAATAAAATAACATCACAAAGTGAGAGGTTATCAACATCCCAATTATATCTTACAATTGCCACTGCTTGTATGGCTTTTGCCCATTCTTCTCTTATTTCATTTAATGCTTCCATCGTATATGGAGCATGTATATTTTTTAAGTGTTTACCTATAGTGTGGTCAGTTTTAAACACCTACAAAGAGAATGATGTATATATATAAGTAATAATATAAAAATAAGATTGATATATTTCATACTAACTAATGAGACTATATATAATACCTCATGTATGGTATCGATGTCCAATGCGGCATGTCGGATAATCATCTGCATAAATCGCATCAGATAGTATGTGCATGCCCAACCGTTGTCTTGTGTAGTGCACTATAAATTGAAACATACAAAATAATACAACTAAGCACAATTCACATCAATAATATATACATTGGAGTCGGGAACTTACTTGTACGTTCTGCAAATTTATTGGCAGGTTCTTTTTCCTTGGGACCGTTCCTCCAGGCTTTTTGAATGCATCTAAACCCCTACAAGTTAATATAACATAGTAAATTGCATAAGTAAATATTAATGTAATAACAGATGTTAACAGATACAAAAATGAAATATTTCTCACCAGAATAATGGCATTCTCATTACGTGTCCAATTTTAGTGTTTAATGTACTTCCCGCGGGATCTAGATAATAAACAGTGAACGTCCCGGGGACAATAACTAGTAACTCCCAATGTCTACTGCTAGAGGTAAAAAGTTAACAATTAATAACTCAAAATGCACAATAAAAATGGAATTTTCTTAAGTCCAAATTATAAATAAAGTAAACTTACTTGACATTGAATGGAGCTATTATTCTCGTCTTCTTTTGCTGACCAAAAATTGTAAAACCATCTATACAGTATTGTTGAACACTATCAGGGTCTTTAGCTACCATACTAATCAATGATGGAATCAAAAATCCCACATGATCAAATGCAAATTGTTTGCATTGATCTTCGACTAAGTAGCTGCAATACATGTATTACGTATGCATTAATATATAAGAAACCAGATCACCGGATCTTACACAAGGTATATGGATGTATAAACAAGATCTCACCTTATCCATGTCTCTATCATTGATGTATTCAGCCAAGCATACATAAACAGCTCAATAATATCTTGTATAAATAAAGAGCTATCGTATGATTGACCTACATAATCTGCATCTAAAGAAACAATTATAGGGCAATGTATATTATGTGCCTGTAGCCAACATGCCATTCCCCTACAAGCAGGACCTAACGGGTATGTTAGGTCAGTTGGAACCCAACTTGGTATTGTGGGAAGTGGAGGTGGAGGCCTAGGTGCTCCTGGTGTCTTCTTTTTAACCTGTATATATAATTTCAGATCAGTTGACCTCATTTATACACATTATTAGTCTAAATCAATGTAAATTTATCTTACAATTTCAGTAGTGTAGACTACATCTGCTTTGGGCCACAATATGACCCCGCCTTCTGCCTCAGCAAGTGTATCAATATCCGGGTGGGAATATGGCAATGTAGCTTCCCTCCAATCGGGTAACACACGTAATGGGCCCACACGAACGTAGCCCTGTGGTATTGGAGTCCCGTGAAACTTTTCCCCAGGAAGGGACGGGTAAGCATGCGCCTCTGCAACAACATAGTCTTGCATTCTTAAGCGGCATGGCTTCAATGCCTACAAATTTACGTAAAGAATGTTATTCATATATACATATCATCTTGAAAACATATCATCTTGAAAAGACTAGCTACAATGTCATAAACAATACTTACAGCAGACGTGTTAGGCGATGGGTCTCCAGGATTACTCGCAGTCTGTGCATCAGGAGAAGAGTGGGTCGCCATAGGCTGATTGGAAGCCTGAGATGCCTGCCACCGCAACAATTCTTCCTTGACCTTCTCAGCAACTACATCGTTGACCTTCTTAGCAACTATATCCTCGACTCTCTTATTCTCCTATACATGGATAAAAGAAACATTAGCTTCTTATTATTGAATTTCCTTTTGCAGTAACATTCCAAAAAAAGAATAGGTTACCTCTTCTTGAGAAAGTCCCGCTCTGGGTTTGAGCTGGGATGGCCCAAAGAATGCTTTGATGCCCACACCAGCACCTGCACCCCTAACACGTCCAGGATGCTTTGGGTTACCCAGAGCAAATGTCAATTCATCCCTTGTGCCCTGAGGGATGAACGTGCCTTGTTTCCTCTGCTCGTGCAGCTCCCGCTAATCACCATCAACAGAAATTGGTAAGTTAACACCACAAATAATCAATATTCAAACGATTTCTCTAAGAGTTGTATTTTACCATTTTCACAGCCGCCTCAGCAGTTACGGGCTTCTTTATTTCACCCTTCTAGTTTTGCCTCCCAGCTATCCAGATATCATGGCGAGGCATGGGTGTGGCAGACTCCTGAGTAGGAGCAGACTCCTGAGTAGGAGCAGACTCCTGAGTAGCCGTAGACTCCGCCTGTAGTCTTTGGCGAACGCTTGCATAGCCTTTTGGACCCATAGTGTGGTCATGCACATTCAGTGCACGCCTTGCTTTTTGTGCGTCACTGAGGGCCTAGTTAGTATGCACATTAATGATTTGGTTAGTAGCACTAAATGTTAATCTTGAATAGGTGAATACAATGTATATTAATTAAATTGGGAGTGACGCCTAATACCTTGAATTCTTCAGATTTTCTTGAATCAACAAAATTGTCCCAATCTTCTTTGTCCAAGAAGTTCCATTGTTCAAGGGCTGACTTCTTCTTCTTATCACCCTCTTTTATGTATTCTCTGTTCAGATTTGTCCTATAATTCCTAAGCATCTTTCCAGCGCGTTGCATCACACTTTTACGATGCAACTTCTCATCCAATGCAAATAGATTCTGTAAAATAGAAATGTTATTAACTAGTATCCAAAATAGAATTGCAAATAATAGAATTTGTAATCTATAAAATAGAATTGCAAATAATAATAACTCACACATAAATCCTTCCATATCAAGTCTTTTTTCCCCTGAGGAACTTTATGCCAATTATCATACTTAACACCACAATGGATCCGAGTGGTACACCCAAGATAGTTTACAAAATTATTGCGGTTCACTCCAATTGCATTTCCTCCATTATCAAACTCCACAACCAATTTGGATCCACTGCCACTTAGCGCTATTAACTTCTTCAACAGAGTGATGCCCCTTTTCTTGTTAAGTGTTTGGTGCTGTGCATCAAGTTGCTCCAGTGCTTCAGTGGGTACATATGCATCATCAACCTAAAATTTGACAAAAATAAACACACTGAATTAGCCCAATATAGAAATATAGGATATATGACATAACTAGAAGATAATGAATTTTATAGAAATACATGATATGTTTTTAGAACATACATTGGTATCCTCGCCATGCCCGTCATGGACAGCATGCTCATCATGGACTTCATGCTCATCATGGACATCATGCTCATCATGGTCAGCCATCATAGTACTCTTCTTCATCTATAGGATCTTCAATGAACTGTCTTTTACCATGAAGAACAACCGACCATTTATCATTTGTAGGATCATCGATATAGAATATTTGTTTCGCCTGTGATGTCAATATGAATGGTTCACCCCTCTCGCCAATCTTTTCAAAGTTCACCAAAGTGAAACCCAATTCATCCACTATAACTCCTTTGGTGTTATCAACCCAATTACATTTAAAGAGCGGAATTTTGAAATCTATGTAGTCAAACTCCCAAATGTCTTCAATGACACCGTAATATGACATTTTAGCTTCATGTGGACTCTTATCCTTTGCACTTGCAAAGTACATAGTCAACGCTTGAAGAGTGACCCCACTATTTTGGACGACACTCTTATCATCTTGGCGCTTTGTGTAATATGTGAATCCATTAATATCAAACCCTTCATAAGACATAACATTCGGTTTTGGTTTAAAGGCGAGGCTTTTGATAGTTTCTGTAATATCATTTGGTGTTTGAGATAGTTGATGTAAGACTTTATCTTCAAACCACTTAGTAAAAGTCTTATTATGCTCTCTAGCAATCCACATTGAACTTTCTCGAGGATGTTGTCTCTTTATGAAATTGGTATGTTCCTCGATATAAACACTCACTTCGTCCATATTGTGTAAAATATACAAGTGAGCTTGTTCCAACTACTCACTGCTGATTACTTTCACCTGTGATCCCAAAATTCCTTTGCCCTCCTCAATATTCTTGTCATTATCAGGAGTGTCATTACCACTGAGAAAGTCATTGCAAAAATCCATAACCTCTCTCGCCACATAACCTTCAATAATACTCCCTTCAGGCCAATAACGGTTTCGAACATCACCTTTAAAAACGCTCATGTATCCTTCAAAGGGATACATCCAATGCAAGAAAACTGGTCCCAACATTTTCACTTCCCTAGTCAAGTGTACAACAAGATGTACCATGATATCAAAGAACGAAGGAGGGAAATACATCTCAAGCTGACATAGGGTAACAACCACTTCTCTTTGCAAATTATCGAGAGTATTAGGGTCAATAACTTTGCTGCATAGATTGTTGAAAAAGAAACAAAGTCTGGTAATTGCAAACCTTACATGCTTCGGCAATATAGATCGAATTGCCACGAGCAATATTTGTTGCATTAGAGTGTGACAATCATGAGATTTAAGACCTATCAACTTTAGATCTTTCATTTATACCAATCTATGGATGTTGGACAGTAGAACCTATCTGTAGGTTTTTTCCTATGTTCCTCGGCAAATCTAATAAACTGATCAAGACCAGATATAAACTCTGGGGTGCAACGATTACGAATGGACATCCATGATCTATCCATTCTATGATCAAAGAGAAAACAAGTATATATTAGGAAACAAGTATATATTAGGAAAAGATTAGGGTATACACTTACATCCTAAGTGTATAATGTGATGTCATTCTTATATATAATAAATGTGTACCACCTATCCCATCCTTGAACACCTAATCTCACTAGTAAGTGTATAATGTGTATTGGGTTTTCAAGAAAATTTCGGCAGCATTTCCCCGCTGTTCTCTAAGTACATATGTACTTAGAGAACAGATGGGGAAATGCTGCCGAAATTTTCTCGAAAACCCAATACACATTATACACTTACATCCTAAGTGAGATTAGGTGTTCAAGAACAGTCCCAAACCGGGGACTATCCAAGATTTACTCCTAATGAGTCAATCTTGGACGGGTTTCTAGGCCAACAAACACAATAATAGATATCTACAATGAAGTCGGACTCCATACAAACAGTATATAATTTAGTGATTGTTCATTCTAATTTATACCAATGTACAAGTAATATAAAGAACAATGATTGTTCACTTTCTAGGCCAACAAACACATGTGATGTCATTCTTATATATAATAAATGTGTACCACCTATCCCATCCTTGAACACCTAATATCACTAGTAAGTGTATAATGTGTATTGGGTTTTCGAGAAAATTTCGGCAGCATTTCCCCGCTGTTCTCTAAGTACATATGTACTTAGAGAAAAAACAGGGAAATGCTACTGAAATTTTCTCGAAAACCCAATACACATTATACACTTACATCCTAAGTGAGATTAGGTGTTCAAGAACAGTCCCAAACCGGGGACTATCCAAGATTTACTCCTAATGAGTCAATCTTGGACGGGTTTCTAGGCCAACAAACACAATAATAGATATCTACAATGAAGCCGGACTCCATACAAACAATATATAATTTAGTGATTGTTCATTCTAATTTATACCAATGTACAAGTAATATAAAGAACAATGATTGTTCACTTTCTAGGCCAACAAACACATGTGATGTCATTCTTATATATAATAAATGTGTACCACCTATCCCATCCTTGAACACCTAATCTCACTAGTAAGTGTATAATGTGTATTGGGTTTTCAAGAAAATTTCGGCAGCATTTCCCCACTGTTCTCTAAATACATATGTACTTAGAGAACAAACGGGGAAATGCTACCGAAATTTTCTCAAAAACCCAATACACATTATACACTTACATCCTAAGTGAGATTAGGTGTTCAAGAACAGTCCCAAACCGGGGACTATCCAAGATTTACTCCTAATGAGTCAATCTTGGATGGGTTTCTAGGCCAACAAACACAATAATAGATATGTACATGCTAGGGTTTCATCACAATTGATGTTAGGGTTTCATCAATGTTAGGGTTTAATAAAATCAAATTAGGATGCTAGAATGGACAATTTTAAATCAAATTAGGGTTTAAATCAAATCAAACACGGTCGTGGCTGTGTTGGCCTACCACGGCCGTACTGGGCAGCACGACCGTGCTGGTAGGCCATTCTTCTCAGTTCTCAGTGAAAGAAGTAGAACACTAACTAGTCTTAGGTTTTGAAGTCAGAGCAGTAAGCAGAGTAGAGCAGCGGGCGGCAAGGAAGAAGACAAGGAAGACGGTGCTACGGCTAATACCTTGTGAGCAGTGGAGGCAAGCAAGAAGACAACGCCGTAGTAGGGCATGAGCAGGGAGGAAGGAGCGGGCGGCGGCGGCGCAAGGAGGAAGGCGACGGGCGGCGGCGGCGACGCAGAGCAACAACAGGGATCGTCGGCGGCGAGTGAGAAGCAGCAGGCACCAGGCACCAGGCGGCGATTTTGGGAGAGCGGCGACGAGCAGCGCACAGGAGAATCGATGAAATAGGAAGAAAGGGGGAAGAGTCGGGTGATCGGGCCTCTATTAAGTTGGTCAACGGCGTCGGTTATCTACGACAACCGACGCCTATTATCTTCAGCGTCGGTTGATCGTAATAACCGACGTCCAATTAGACAATCTTTACCCCACATTAATTGGAGGGAACTATTATCAGCGTCGGTTATCCAAGGATAACCGACACCGAAAGTGGAACTTTTCATGCAAAATTTCATTTCACATAGGCGTCGGTGAATCGTTAAACAACCAACGCTATATGTGACCCAGATTTGTTTTGCTCGAAAATTGGATTTTGCGGGCGCCTTTAGGCGTCGGTTGGTTATACTCAGCCGACGCTGAATATAAAGCGGTACCCGTGTCTGGCTGGTCTTCAAATATAGACGTCGGTTTGCATAAATAACCGACGCCTAATATTATAGGCGTCGGTTGTCCGAAATAACCGACACCCAGAAAAGCGACATTGAACGCTATTTCTGTAGTAGTGTCTGCTCATGACTCTTGTCATTTCTAGGCTCCTTTCAGCCATTGCACAATCAAAGCAACTTCATCTACACACACTGTGTCTCTTTTCTAACCATCACGTGGTCCTTTCACCAACATCACCTTACTGAAGTGGTGACCGACACAACCTCTCTTACATAGCTTCTTTAAATCCCGTTATTGGCTATGGTGGTCATCATCACATCTTTCCTAGGACAAGAATTGTCTCTAGCCATCACCCTGAATGAGCACATATGCTCTCATCAGACCCTTTAGTCTGGATCCTACTATCCATTAGTTAGGGGTGATAAATTGTACTAACATAGAGTTCTTCATGTACCTTCTTCCATCTTATGGAAGGGAACTTTTAGGTCAAACTCAAGAACCTTTGAACTCACATCATGGTGTAGCTGAACCATCTCTCTTAGGGTAGTTCAACCGAATTTGTCCCTTGACAGAATTCTTTCTTTCTCATGTCATCTAGGTAAGGCGATCTACCATAACCCATATTGCATCTCGACCTTCCTTGATCCAGGGGAGACTTACAACATCCATAGTGATGAACTCCCCCTCTCTTTTAGGGACTCTTTATCCTTTATATCCATGCACTGGGTTACTGGTGTTCATCCTTCACCCTCGGCTTGCATGGCCATATACCACATGCAACATAATCGTAGGTATTAAAAGTACTACTGTCACTTATTATCTTCGTAGTACGGTGTATGGTGATCTTAAAATCATGATCTCCTATATGTCATTATTCCTCAAGATCAAAACCTCAAAAACCCTAAACCATTCTAGTTGGGGTTTCATCACCTTCTTTTCCAAAGAAGTGCATCTAAGGTTCTACCACCATCCTATCAAGGACTAGACTGGATAACCAAACATCCATTAATTGATCTTGTTACATCAGAGTGTTAGCCAAACATATCTTCTTTTCCAAACTTAGGGTTAGTCTAACAACCTCTTCTAGCCAACTAGGCAGATATATCTCAACCAGGGTATCCCTTACCACTTCACATCCTTACGTATTAGGTAACATTTAAGACATACACTTCCATGTATTTCACTTATCATCTCAAACTCTAAGTCTACTTCATTAAGAACACTCTTTGATTTCATCATCATGGTGGTTAAAGCTCAACCTAGTATAACTTGTAAGTTCCACATAGCTCATGATAAAAACATCCTCATAAGGTGACTACCTCATTCCTCTTAGTGTTTGCAAACCATCCATGTATCATTCACTTTACGAGGGTATGTTATCTTCTCTATCCCCATATCTCGTGGCAACGTTCCAACCCCCATCATCTTTATCCTTGGTGTATGGCATGCGTACTGTCCTATCTCTCACTACCATAACAAAAGGAAATAAGCATTTGGTTGCAATCCAAATACAGAGTTCTTCATGTTCCAAGAGTAGAGATGGTACATCCCACCTTGCCAGTACACCTATAAATCTAAATTGAAACATTTCGTTTATGCCTCTATATCACAATCACCATGATATCCAAGTTACCTCCATGGAAAACTAGTTTCAAACCTACTTGGGTCATCACACAATCCTTTGTCAACTCCTCTAGGTCTATAGGGTGCCGGCACTTTTAGGGTCATCCCTCTTCCCTTATGCATCCAGAGAGTGCCCTACTCATTTTCCCTTTGGGTCCCATGAGTTCGTGAAGGTGATCAATCTCCTAACCCATGGCCCTCAGACAATGATAGTTGTTACCTCCTGACCCTATGGTCATGTACAACTAGGGAATTAGGCAACTCCTACTTCCATTGGTATTATCCCTACCTGACCCTAGGATAGACTAAGGATTCTCTTATAGTACATGTTCAACTTAGAACCTTACCCAAGCCTTCATCATCTCTTTCTACCTTCAAGGGTTGTCTTTCATCCTTTCATAAGGGTCATGGTGACCTGCCTACCTTAGTCAGGTCCCATACCAGTTACCTCCATGGTAACACATCCTCATGCACATAGAGATGGTTATCTATGGGTCTACAGGTTCATTCTCATACCATGTACTTGTCACTTAGCTTCTCAAGATGCTATGAGACCTCTTTAGGTTACCTTAAACCAACAAAACTGATATACACCCTACCAAAGGGGTTCCTCTCCCAGGATGGGAGGAAAACTATCTCTTGACAACAAGGTCACAAACATCCTTTGGGTTTACATCCATATGAGCATGCTTGACCCTAGCAAGCCATTAAGGCACAAGCGGACTACTAAACCAGGCTACGTCATACAGGTTCTCACTCTTCAACATTAGATCAAGGTCATACATTCCCATGTCATCAACTTAGCTGGGAGGGGTTTGCCAAACATACATTAAACGTAAGGGGTTTTCCTTTCCTCTGAACATAAGGAGTACCATGCTCGCATCTATAGAAACTCAACTCTCATCATGAGCATTAGGTACACCACTTCCCTTCTTAGGCCTAGGAACCCTAGGTTCACTTTTAGGTGTCCAACTGCATGTTCTAACTCTTAACCACGAACCAAGCATGCAAAAGGCATGACATGCACTTCTTGTCATCCTTCAACTCGAGCAACGCCTAGAGTTGGGTCCTCCTTAAGAACAACCAACAAGGTACAAGGCCTCATAACTTGTTACTATACCTCTCCAGGTCTAAGGAACTCTTCTTCTCATCTATACCATAGGTACAGAAGTACCAGCAGACTCATCATCTCTCTAGGGTTTGGTTCCTCTTATGGCAACCAAGACATCATCACCCTCTAGGGATCAAGCATGTGGCGACCACCATCATCCACTTAAGTCACATCATCCTCAACTCCCTACATATCTTAGAGCCTAGGATTCCAACCTTCTTGCTTGGTTCTAGCTCTCTCTTTCTAGAGCTAACCCTACAACCAACCTCACCATTAGAGGTCCTCTCTTTGTGAAGGGTCAACCTCAAAAGCATGCCCCTAACCAAATGAAGCCTATGTTCAACTCATGTTCGCTCAAGGTCATCCATAGCCCCTAAGGCTTATCCATCAAACTCTCCCGGCTAGGGTTTCAATCTATTGCTCGCACTACTGATAGATTCTGGGTTCCTATTATGCCCATATAAGTTCATGGGGTTCCCACATGTTCTTCTCTAACCTCATCAATGAAGGAGCTATCCTTCACTCTAACATGCACGACCCTTCCTAGGGTTGGGTTGCCAGAGGTACTAGGGCATCCAACCTCTCATGACTCATATGGCACCCAAGGAATATCTATCCAAACACTTGGTCTATCATGACATCCAACTCATCTTGTTCTCTCTTTCTATAACCTTCACTTAGGGTTACGGTTAACATCATCCTCAGAGGACGTTCCAGGTCTCTATTTGAAATGGAGATTTCTACCTCCAAGACTAACTCTCTCTTTACTTATCCTTCTGATAATAAGGTCTAGCCTTAGGTCTCTCCTGAGGGCATGACAACTTGCGTCATACGACCCAAGCATGTATCTATCCTTTTACGCTTACTCTATTAAGCTTATGTCCATGACATCTTATTTACATGTTTTTCATTAATTTGATGGAGGATTCCTTAGACCTTATCAATCTTACCCATACCTCAAGAGGGTGAGGAGAAGAGGGAAAACCCTAATCCTTAAGGTCCTTAATAGAATTTGTGATGAGAATGGATGAATAGGATGAGAAAGCCCTAAAGGTATCTTATTTCGATTCATACCCTAAGACTTTGGCTAGGCAGTCATACGAACCCAGGAGTCCTCATATTCCGACTAGCGGTGCGGAGGAAAATATTTCCAGCCCCCGGTCGTGAACTTTTTCTAGACACCTCCGTCTTTCAGAAAATCCTCTAATAACTCCCTTGGGTTCTATGGAGTTTGTAAAATTTAATAATTATTAATTTTAAAGTGAGGAACCTACTCTCTGATACCAAATGTTACAACCCCACCTCTCGATAACCACAAATTAAGGGAGACCGAGAGGTTGAATCCACACCCATAACTTCTGGATCAAAGGTTCGGCAATTAACCAAGAATAATTATCAAATTTTAACAGACTAAATGGGAAAACTGTAAGAAAATAAACTTTTGCATAGCTTTTTGAAAACTTGGATCTCTAAACTTCTATCCACTTATGGATTCTATTCTAACTAATCCTCCTTGTATTTTACTTTATGTATTTCAGAATATGACGAGTTACTATTTGTCCTTTTAGCTTATACCTAAAATGCCAAAAAACAAAATGTCGGTCAGCCAAAGCTAGTATGTGGGGGAAACAATAAATGTGCATCTATGATAACAACGTAATCATTCAATTAATCATTTAACAACCAAGATTTCATTTTAAATATAACTCCGTGATCCATGAGTACCCTATCCTCTGTGATATCCCTGCAGTGGACCTGGATACTACCTTCCTTATGGTAGATCCCCATTAAACCCTTCATGGTCCCACCTATAGGTAAACCAGTTTCTAGGGTTGAGTCACATGGCACTACTCGTAAGTAGCCCACTCCTTACTCATGGCATGCTAATGGGTCTCATGGCACTACACTTGGTAGACCAATTTCTAACCCATGATAACCTAGACCTTACTCTAGGTTACCCCTTTTTAGCCTTTACAAGCCCCAGAGGTGGACCTGGATCTAGCCAGTTATACATGTATATTCATAGTGATAGTCATAGTCACTCTATAGTTGCATGAAATAAAACCATCCAATAGATATTTCAAGCCATGAGGGAAACGTCGATAAAATCCTTGGAAAACTAGTCGGGATAATCATAAGCGTAACCACATATCTGATTTGATGATTTCACAAGAATTAAGCAAATCCAACCAAGAATGAAATCCAAGCAAGAAATTTAATAATCACATAATTCTTGAAAATAATATGTACTCTATTTATTACACACTTTATCAAGAATCTACTTTATTGACTTGGATTCAGTTTCTAGGGTTTTTGTATCCAATTTAGGGTTTCATTTTGCAATTAGGGTTTCCCTTCATCTTCTACCATATTAAACCCTAATTTTATGCCATTACTCATAAACCGTAATTATCTCATCTATTCTTCAATATTAAGGTTATCTTAACAACATATAACTCTATTTTCATATTACAGGGACATTAATCATCAATTAATTTCATTAAGCTTCTTCTACATTAAATCTGTTATTTTTATCCTTTTAATTCATGACAAGATCATTATGTGCATCTATCATCAATTCAAAGTTCATTATGGTCTAATTAACATATGAACTCATTTTTCCATCAATTCCATCTTTTATTCATGAAAAGACCTTAATTACTACATTTAGGGTATTTATCTAGAACTAAGGACTTTTATATACAAATAACTTAGAACCATCATTTGACAATCATATTTTCACATTTTTCAAATTAAATATGTTCTTATCCTCTTTGACTCTAAATTAGGGTTTCTAAATACTTAATCATTCTCATATGTAGTAAAAACCCTAAATCATACAATTTTACATCTAGATCAGGTTCGAATCTAACATTATCATTCAATAGGTTATTAATACTTCGATTAACCCATTAAGCATACTAGATTCAACCTTTAATCACAAATAGGGTTTTTAACTTAACTTTAATGCACATTTCATCTACTTATTGTACTTTTGTAATTAGGAACGGAATAAATCGTTAATATTATTTTTATTGGATTCCACTCGTTCTCCTAATCAAAATTCATATATTACTTGTCCTAATCGTAGTTACCAATCTTTAATTATGAATTTAGTAAGATTTTACTTACTTGGCCAATCGGGAGTTGCCGTGTCATTACAGTCCATGCAACGTTGTGGATTTGTAAATATAACAGAATTACCGTTATACCCTCACATAAGTCAGTCGTTGCTTCATACCCCAGAGGGTATATCCATCAAACGTGCAATAACTTCTTCTTCAACCTTGGGCAACACGGTGGCCGCCGCCCTAGCCGCCGAATGCAGGCCTAAGCACAGCTCTTGCTCCCAACTCTGGACCTAAACTTCACCAGAAAAGTAGCCCTTGCCTCTGTCGATCTCATGCACATGTGGGGTGCCAACAATCCGCGGCCAAGATGGTCGGTTTCTCGTCCTTTTAGGCCATACACTAGAGGTCATCCCTACGGCCTAGTTGCTTCTGCTGCACATGCTCTAGGGCACGGTCTTGAGGGCTAGGTTTCTCCTTGGCAACGTGGTACTCCAGGCGTCTATCGCAACCCTCTGGTTCCCTCTCTTTGCATCATGCTCATGATGGTACGTGGGGTTAGGGTTTGAAGATGAAAATATATAAGAAGGAGGAATAAATGAGAGAAAGATATGTGGAACCCTTATGAACTCGACCCTGGGCTCTACCCCTTTATATAGGGGTGAGAAACAAAGTCCTAGGTCAGTTTATACACGAAAGAGTCCTTTTTTAAATGGGAAACCAATCCCCCCCATGAGAGTAATTTTCTCTCTCTTCTTATTCTTTTTTATATTCATTATTCCATGGATAATTAGGAATATGAAAATCCTCTCCCTTAATCTCTTTAGACTTGCCTTTTAATCCATTGGCCATGAAATCATGTTTTCTTTTAATAGAAAATACCACCTTTTGAAAAAGAACACAAAATTCATTAATGTTGTATCGCATTATCCTTTTATTTTGCAATTTTGGGTATTTTCTATATCTTTCTTCTTTATTGGGACTCCTTGGATCCCAAGACACTCTATTATTTCGAAATTCCTTTTTCAAGGATACTTATTATCCTTCTAGATGCATCGATATGCATTATCTTGTTTATTTCTTATTAAAATAACTCTTTTTGAGGTTTTCTCTTTATTTCTCCTTTTTTTCCCTCATTGCCTTTCCCTTTTACTATTAGCAACCTCATGGATACGAAAATTCACCAAGAAATCTCATGTAGGCCTCTTTCTACTTATTTTCCACATTTTATCATTATTTTCAATTTCTTTCTTAATAAAGAAATACTTAATTAGTATTTTCTTTTCTTATTGCCTCTCTATGCAACTTTGGACTCCTTGGAACTGAAGGAACCCAAGAGGCACGAAATCCCTCCTTGGATTTGCCTTCTAGAGGTTTCCACATTTTTTTCTTTTCTCAAATATTCAATTATTCATTTTCGAATTGAATTTTTCTTGTTATTTGGACCCAATAGCTAATAAAGCCCATAACACAAACATCAAGGCTATTGTAAAAGTAATCCATTTATTCCAAACAAATTGTATCATTGTTTTTTCAAATATCTTTAATATGATAAATTACATTTCTAACCAAATGAACCCAAAAATGGGGTTGTAGCAACCATAATTTCCTAGGAAAAAAATCACATTTTAGAGTTATAGATGAGGACTTGATCACCCACATGGATGTCCTTCCTTCTCAAATGACTGTCATGTCATATCTTGGTAGAGTCCTTTTAGATTTTGGCGCACTCATAGATTGTCATGCGAAGTTTGCCTATCTCTTGAAGTTGGAGAGAGTGCTATTATCTGGCTGTAGATAAGTCAAATTTGAGGATTTGAATACCCAACTATCTTTGTGTTCCATTTCCAAGGGTAAGTGGCAATACTTCCCATAGATGAGATGAAAGGATGTAGTTCCCTAGGGTGTTTTCAAAGTAGTGCAATATGCCCATATTGCATCATTTAGCTTCAAGGCCAAATATTTACTTGTGTGGTGCATAGTCTTCTCCAAGATGGAATTTATTTGGAAATTGAAGACTTCAACTTGGATGCATCTTTGGGGGTGGTAAGGAGAAGCTACTTTATGAGGAACCCTATATTTCTACAATAGTGCCTTGAAGTTTTTTGCCATAAAGTGTGAACTGCCACTTGGTATGATGGTGTGACAAACTCCAAATTGTAGGAAAATTGTGTTATTGAAGAGTTCTATGCCAGTTTTAGAATCACAAGTCTTTGTGGGAGTAGTTTCTACCCATTTAGACATGTAGTCCACATCTACGAGGATGTACTTAAAACTACAAGAAGATGGGAAGGGGCCCATGTAATCTATCCCCAAATATCAAAGACTTCAAGTTTGTGCAATGAAGTCATTGTAATCTGGTCACTCATAGAAATACTATCAGATCTCTAACATTGGTCACAAGTAAGAATTCTTTTGTAAGAATCTTTAAACATGGTGGGCCAAAAGGAACTACATTGGAGTATTTTCTGGGTGATCTTTTGAGAGCTCATATGTTCCCATGTAGGACTAGAAAGGCATTATGCAAGGATATCATGGGATTCTTATTCTATGACACATCAACAGAAGATATCATCTACAAAAATTTTAAAGAGATAGAGATTATCCCAATAGAATTTTTTTACATCATGCAAGAATTTCATCTCTACATATCCATTGTATTTGGGATGCACGATACTACAAAGTAATTCACATAGTTAGAGATCCAAGAAAATTGAGATTTTGATTTGGGAAACTAGTCATCAGGCAAAGAGTCATTAATGGGAATTCCATCATCAGGCTAGTAGCTAAGGCAACTAAGGTAATCTGCGATGACATTTTTAGAAACTTTCTTGTTGTGGATTTTATATCTAACTCTTATAGGAGTAACACCCAATGAATAAATCTAGGCTTGGCATCTTTTATGACCATGAAATATTGGATTATAGTGTGGTATGTGTAGACGATCACCTTAGATCTAGCTAGGTATGAGAGTAATTTGTCAAATGGATAAACTATTGCCAACATCTCCTTTTCAGTTGTGGAGTAGTTGCATTGTGCATCGTCGAGGTTCTTCAGAGCGTAGTAGATGATGTGATGATTTTTATTAACCCTATTGCCAAGGATAGATCCTACAACATAATAACTGGCATCACACATGACTTTGAAAGGAAGCGACCAATCAAGGGCACAAATTATGGGATCCATAGTGATAGATGATTTCAAGCTATTAAAATTGTTGAGATAAGCCTGATCAAAACTAAATATTGTATCTTTATGAAGTAGGTTCATAAAGGGTTTGGTGATTTTAAAAAAGTCTAAAATAAAAGAGTGATAAAACCTTACGTGAGCCAGGAAAAACAAGAATGAACCAAATAGAAGTGGGAGGAGGGAGCTTGTTTATGACTTCAATCTTGGTGCTTCAATACAGTTATTGCTCTCCCTGTGCCCAATGAGAATTCCTTATTTAACCATAAAGTGACACTTCCTAATTCAAAATTAATTATTGTTCTTCACACTTTTTGAGTAGCACAGAAAGATGAAGTATGTTTCGATATATTATTCACAAATAGAGACATCATCCATAACACTTCCATGGTGGTATTGTTCAAGTCGACAAAGATCACAGCCATACATTATTGGAAGGTGGTTGGGGAATTGCATAGGATGAATGGCATCCTTCAAAATGCATAAGTGCTGAAAGGATAGGTGAATGTTTTTTTTTTCTCTTGATCATCGGGATGGATAGGAATCAACTAGGTTCCCAATTATTCATCCAAGTAGCAAAAATATTCATAGTGAGCAATGCTCCCCAACATAGAATCAAGAAAGGTAAGAGAGAAGTGATCCTTTCTAGTTCCCTTGTTCAATTTATAGTAGTCAAAGAACATTCTCCACTCAGTAATAGTGGGAGTGGTAATGTGCTCATTAATGTCATTCTCTATTACAGTAGTATTTCCCTTAATGGGTACCACTTGAATAGGACTAACCCATGGTGAATTAGATGATTGATAAGTAATCCCAAAAGTGAGAAGTTTGAACACCTTAAGATGGATGAATACCTTCATAGCGGGGTCCAGATTGCATTGAGGGTCTCTTGAAGGTTTGTATTCATCGACCATGGGGATCTTATCCATGAAGATGGTATGACTAACCCCTATCAGGTTGGACATCTTATATCCCATGGTGGCTTTTCTTTTCTTCAATTCACTCATAAGTTTCTTCTCTTGGTCAGATGTAAGATCAAAATTGATGATGAAAGGACAATTTTTATTGTCATCAAGGAAAACATATTTAAGGCTCTCTGAAGGAGGTTTCATCTTTTGGGCTTTTAAATACTCGACAATCTCATCTAGGATAGAGACCATTTTGAGGTTCTCTATTTCAGCTAAAATATCTTCCTCCAAAGTGTCAAGATGGGTTTGAAACTGGCAAATTTTCTCATTTCAAAATTAAATGCAATTTATTTGCAAGGGTTGATTGAAGAAGGTCTTGACAATGTTCACACTCCTATCTGTGTTGGGAAAGTTTGTCCACACAATCTAATAGATAGACTTCTTTCTAGAAGCTTGGTTTTAACATGCTTTCAAATAGTGAAAATTCTAAGTTTTGTCTTCTAAGGCGCAAGAGTATGGTCCCCTTGCTGTGAAGTTCTCATATCAGATAGATGTATCACTAGCATCCAACGTCGTATTTTTCTTCTTCTATCCTAAAGGGATTCTCCAGGGCAGCAAGATCGGATTTTCGAGGTGTTGGACTTGTCCTCCTTTCCTGCCCAGTAGACAGCCCTAAGGTCTTCCACCAGTACTCTCTCCGACGAGGTGGTGTTCCCAAGTAGAGAATGGAGATCTTGCATCGGGCTCCAGGGCATGAGGGAAAGGGATAGAAAGAAATTGAGCCCTCTTGGCTCTCCACCCTGTTGAATTGGGTCCAAAGATGCTAAATAGGCTGACCCAAGTCGTTTTAAGGTAAATCATCTTCTTACTTCTAGAAATTAGCCAAATATTAGAAAATGTTCTAAAAATAGCTCCTTTGGCCAAATAATACGCACAAAATACCTCTAGACTAAGAGAAAAGCCCTTTTTATTATAGAACCACTATATCATACTTTTGAGACATCCTTGCTGATGATATATTTTATCAATGATGATGCTTCTTTCTAAGGTTATTTAACTGGAATAAATAGAAAATGATCAAGATTATATTAGAGAAAAATACTCATGAACCCTAGTTTCACATGGAAACAAAACACATGCTCTAATGTGATTATTATCACAAAATATTATGCCTTTTCTAATTAATGAATAATTATATGTTGTTAGTCTCATAATAATTCTAGAATATAGAATAAGCACCAAAAAAGTATGAAAATTTGACTAGTTTCCAAGAATGACCTCTTGATTGTATAAAAATATCAAGAAAATATACAGGTCAGTAAAACCTAGGTTTGATCTAAACCCTAATTTGGACCTAAAATACATTTATTATAATGAACCTTATTTTAATGATGAATATTTTATATGAATACGGTGATGACCAAAGATGTAGATGATCCAAAATATCTATATGAATCTCTGAACTCAAGTACGTGGATATAATTATATGACTAGTTTTGCTGCATGATATAAATATGTGTAGTTGCTTGCATTTATTTGCATAAACTTGCTTGCATATGTATATATATTATGTTACTCCTCTGCCTTATACATTAAATAATTAAAGAAATAAAATGAAATGAAGTTACTGATAGTGTTCATTAATCTCCCTATTAGATAGGTAAAGTATTAATGTTAATTAGCACCTCCCTAATGGTACATGGAGTGTGGCGAGATCCCTAATGGTACAAGGTACATGAGAAATGGGCCCAATAATATATGTGATTATGTGCTAAGTCCACCATAGTAATGCATGTTCACTAAAATATGGCTAATAACTTGGGTTTACCTGATTCTCCACCTTAAATAATTTTTTCCTTTTCCTTTTCTTCTTTCTTCAATTTTTTTAAGTATGCCAACGTAGATATATATATCTTTTCAACCACGTACAAACTTTGTGTTGATTCATTATTTCACATATTTTTCAGGATCAAAGCTAGCATAGGAGAAAAGATGGGAAGTGAGCAGTTGTACAGTTTGTACCTATTGTGTTAAGATCCTAGCATACATGTTCAGACCTATATAAAATCTCCTTTCAATATGTAATTGTACTCCATGTTTTATTAAATCATTTTGTAATATAACAAGTTGAATGTGGATAATGTTATGGTGTATGTATTAAGGTTGAATGTTCATGTATGCACATATAGATTTTGCAAGGCACTTTGATACAATTGTTTAACGTTTTTAGATTTTGTCCTCTCAGCCCCATAGTGTTTCAAGAAGGTGAAATTCGGGGATGTTGTAGCCGACATCACTACAAAAGAATCGAAGAAGGAGATGTCGATGTGGAATTTATTCATGATGTATTTAAACTTGATGAATCTAGTGTCAAGACATGTTTTCTTGAGGAATCTGTGATAGGGTGTGCATGACAAGTAGGTTGGCGTGTCGGTCTTGATGTTCTCTACTGTTGTGGCTTCAACAACTAGGGGATTTTCCACACTAGGAGGGGTAGATTATGTTGTTACTTGGTCTTTTTAAATAAAGATGGTATCCTATTCTTTGAAGTTGATAGAAGTGACAGGGAGCTTCACTAGAGGAGGAGAAGGATGCATGTTTTTGGAATTTTTTGAAACAACCTTCAATTGCTTAGATGTTTCAGATTGTTTTCGAGTTGCCTAATGAAGGCTCCTATAGGAGGACGTTGGTTAGCAACGAGTTGTGAAACATGGGAGTCAGTTTCTTTGAGGGACACCATCTATGTCAGAATCTATTGTTTTAGCTCCATGAACTATGCATCAGTAATAAAGTAGGAGTTGGTGTGGGTGTCGATTGTTGCAATGGTGGTGATTGGTTAAGGGTTTGAAATTTCTACCCTCAGTTTTGGAAGTTTCCTATGTAGTTACCTATGTTTTGGAAGTTTTATTGTTTATTTTAATAAAAACTAGGTGGTGGACGACCTTGGTAGATCATGTAAGGTGGTCGTTGTCGAGATGAATTTTCTACACCCAATGGGTTTCCATATTGGAAACTAGGATGGTTCATTGTTTGCTTGGGATTGTAGTAAGCCTGAATGGGAATTCTATGAATGGAGTTGAGGTCCTCTGTTTGTTTCCCATCACAGGGTTGCATGAAGGTTTTGTATAGCATTTGGCACTATTGTGTGGTATGATCAAAGTTTGCTACAAAACAATTTGGTAGCATTCACATGTTATGGAAGATATTGAGATTGTTGAGAGAGTCCCCATCATATGGAAGCATGAAAGAGGATTCAAATTGGTCTTGTTTAAAGGCAAGCATCTTGAGGCTTTTGGCATTCAAGTTGATATTATAGCTATCCCCAACCTTGGTGACTTTGAGTACTCCCATCACCCTCAACGAGATTGGGCGTGAGTCTCAGCACTTCATTTGACAACCTCCCAAACAATTTCAAAATCATGGAAAATGAAATTTCTTAAGGATGTGTCATGGAAGACTTTAATATCCAGACAACTCCTCTATAAAATGTCTTGATCAACTATACTAGGGGAATTTTTGAGTGTGGGAAACAACATATAAGTTTGTTGAATCATCTCCATGCTTCACCCTAGGTTTTCTTCAGGGGACACTTTAAACTGTGTAATCTTCCCCAAAATTTGATAAGTGAGGGATTGGGGGTAATATTTTTAAGGTAATTTAAAATTTTAGGGGTTCCCAAGTGGTGTTATGGTCACCTTCTATGGCATTGTCCCAGGAACCGGTGAGATCTATCAGTGATTATTTGATAAGTCATGGTTTAAGGGTGCCATCTTAAACACCTAGAACCTTGAATAATGTATATAGACCGGTGAAATATTGGAGATGGTCCTAATAGTTTTCTCCCATTGTCCCTAAAAATGTGCTCATTTGAAGCACAGTAATCATGTGTGTGGAATTCAATTTTAGGAGCAGTGGTAGAAGGAGGGATGAAAGGACGTAATGCCATGGTGATCAAAGGGAATGAGAAATCCTTGAGTTATTCCTGCCACTCTACTTCTTGTTGGGAAATGGCCTTGGCTTCCAAGGTAGGCATCATGACCACTTCCAATTCAGCTCAAATGGCTTCTTTCTTGGTAGTTAGTGCCTCTATTATTCACCTTTGAATGTTTTCTTTGTTATCCATATTGATCTGATTAATGTGACTCAGATGGTGAAAGGTTCTATCAATTTTAAGATCAAACAATGTATTATGTCTACCTTGGGAGCATCCCATGTACCGTGTAATTTTGTGGATGAGTGACATGAATTTCCACGATTCATTGGGGTAATATTTGATATCAAAAGCACATGATGATTTGCAGAAGAAAATAGTACTATAGGAATGGAAACTCGATGTAAGGAGAGGTACACTACCAAAATGAGTCTCAATAGGAAATAAGAAAAAACAAAAAGGTCCTAATTATCCAAAGAGATTGATTTAGAAAATACAAATTCATCAGTTGTCCCCATCAATAGTGCTAAAATTGAGGTGATGTCTCTAACACACCAAATTCACAAAAGAAAATATCTCTGGAGTTTAACCTTTAATGCCTACTCAATTCACTTGTGAACAAATATATTGATATAGTATAGAAGGTATCAGTCACAAGAGATGGTGTATCAAGAGTGAAATTGAATCACAAGCGACAGATAATATTTAAAAATGAGTTGAGGGGACATCAATTAAAACTAATGTAGAAATAAAAAGCATGTTGGATTGATAATTCTAAATTGAAATGTTGGAATTGAAAAGTTATTGAATTGAAAAGTTGGTGAATTGAAATATTGAAAATGAAAATTATTGAACTAAAATATTAGAAATAAATTTTCTGTATTGAAAATAACAAAACTGAAACTAAAAAACTTAGTTAAGAAGTAAATTGTCAAAAATGAAACTAAGTATCTAGGATAATAAAGAGTGGAATGAACAATCAATTAAGATTAGTTCAAATGAAATTATCTGAAGTCCATGTTTCACCCCACAAACCCTATAGTTATTTTACCACTTTTAATTCCTTTTTAGGTAATTTAAATATTAGGACCATGGAGATGTGCTCCTTTTAGAAATAGTTCCCATGGATCAAACTATTCACTTACATGTGGTCATCTGTGTTCTTTAGGTCATTGTCAGTTATCCAGCTTGTTCATGTTTGTAATCTCATCAAGGAACATGTGAGTTCTATCTAATGTCCCAGTCCACAAATCCAAGGTCATGTCATTTCAAGTCATAACAGTCATGGAGTAAAATTTATTAGCTTATATTCCATGTTATTTAAATAGATAGACACACCTCTCTTGTTATCTTCAAGGAGATTACAATTGCTATGATAAGACGTGGGGGATAATGGGGCTACTCCCCATATCACAACAATGGGAATAATAATGAGACAAGATGAATAGGAATGAGACTAGAGAATGAAAAGTTGGATCCCTTTATCTTTGGAGTCCCCCCTCCTTTTATATGGGAGAAGGAGGGGAAAATCCTAGAAGTGTGGTTATTGGTAGTGGTTGCTTGCCTGATCTGGGGTGTAGGTCGATTGACAATGGAAGCTCAGTCCATCGATTGACTTTAATGTGTTGCTTTAGCCAAAAGTCATGTCAGTTAGAGTTGACTGCATTGATGGCTTTTCTTTTTGGAATTTTACTGGGTCTTGGATGTAGGTTGGTCGACTCACTTTCTTTAATTGTGTGCCTTGGAGTGGTCATCTCATCTGAATACTAACGTTCCCAAATTTGAGTTTGACTGGTTAATAATTGTGGGGTGATTGACTGGATAATGTAAGATGATTGATTGGAGGCTGACAGGGTGAGTTAGTCACTCAATTTGAAGGTTGAAGATGGGCTTTGAATTTCTAATTCTTGGGTTTTATTCTGACTTTAGAGTAATTTTGCTATTTTCCTCCAGAAGACACAATAAATAAAGTAAAATTCCCATTGTCTAGAGGAAAAATGTAAGACAACTAACTCTACAACTTGGGCAGAGTGACAAAATGCTCTTAAAAAGAGATTTAAAATATGTAAATCAAAGGGATAAATATGAATCTATCAAGTACTTTGTACACAGGGTTGGGCCCAACATATATGTTTTGGTACTAGTCTACATTAATAATGCATTAGATCTAGAAAATAAATTTGCATATTTCAATCATAAAAACCCATTTACTATGATCTTCTTTCTTATTTCTACAAATCTATTCAAGTTATAAAAACATCTATTATATGTATCTTTATGCCCATGTACACAACAACTTCTGTGTTAATCCATTGTTACATGTATGTTTTAGGTTCAGATCTAGCATGGAAAAAAGTCTAAATGTGAGCTATGTTAGGGTTGTACCTATTGTGTAAGGTCCTAGTTAGCATATATGTTCCAACTCGTATAGAATTCACTTTTCAATATGTAAATATAGGTTGTAATAATTAATTTATAATATTTACATGTTGAATGTTGAGAAATGTTATGGTGTATGCATAATGGTTGAATTTTCATGTATGCACATATTTCTTCCATATCACGTTCTAAAACAATTGGTTAACATTTTGAGAGTTCATCCTCTAGGAACCATGTGGGTTTTAGGAAGTCCAAATTCAGTGACATTATAATATGACTTTCCCTTGTAGTTGAAACAGACTATAGATTTGA
This sequence comes from Alisma plantago-aquatica, assembly GCA_963693085.1. NCBI lineage: Eukaryota > Viridiplantae > Streptophyta > Magnoliopsida > Alismatales > Alismataceae > Alisma > Alisma plantago-aquatica. Next base: position 1,297,122,191 of record OY856412.1, on the reverse strand, counting down.
CCATTTTTGAGATAGTATAAAGAATTTTTGATCAAAGTACATATTTTGCAGAGAGAAACTAACTGAGGAGAGAGTGGGGGTGCAAGTTGTTTGAAAATAGAAATAATGGTGTGGGCCCTAGATTGGGTGAATCCCCAATACGACAAGAGAACCAAATTTGAAAGTAGGCATGTGTTTGTGGGGGAAAATATACTCAAACAAGTGTTTATATTTGGTCCTACATTGGGTGAATCCACAATAGGACAAGTGAACCAAGTATGAAAGTAGGTTTCTGTTTGTGGGGGAAAAATAGACTCAAAGAAGTGTTTATATAGGTGTGAGGGTTTAGGGTTAGGGAATAATAGGGCCAAGTGTGACCAAGGTGGTGGCCATCCAAAGATGTTGAAAACTCACCAAAACATAATAATTTGGTGTGGAAAGGATGGGAAAAAGATGTGATTTTGAAAATGGGATCAAATGGTACAAAAACTATTCAAAATGGGTTGATAATAGGCTGACTTAGCTCCTGTACTTGGCGACCACTATAGTAGGTAGATCTGAGGTAGGAGATGACCCCAAACCATTAGATCATGATCTAATAATGCATGGGTCAGTACCCCATCCTGGGTCAGTTCTACTCAGTGGTAAGGCAAAATTGGCCCAAACTGAAAAAAAGGGGGGCAAATGTGACTTTTGAATGTAGATTTTGAGAATTGTATAGTGACCTAGAAAGATCTATTTAAGTTAAAATTTGTGAATGTAGATCATTATATGGCCTAAAATATTCACAAATGATTTTGGGATTCATAGGATAAATCTTGATATGGAAATGGTTCAAAGGAGTATCAAGTCAAAATCAATGTATAATTCTATATACACAAGGTATACAAACATATCAAATGTCCAATTAAGAGTCACACACTAGTGAAATGATCCAAGGAAGGTAAATGTTCTAAAGTTAAGAATACAATGATAAGAGGGCACATTATTTTGTTATAAATTCAAGGATTGTAAAAAATATCAACTACAATTTTCATTTAATAGGTTTATCTATTTGTTTTGAAGTTTTTTTCACCCATTATGGAAAATAGAAAGAGTGAGGAAGTCATGTCCATTGAATGGAAATTAAATAATTGATCATAATCTGGGATATAAGGATCACTTTATCACATCCTTCCATCCTTAAGTGGGACAAAATTCAATACTTTTAAAGCATCCTTGATCTCATAATTCACATGATATTCTCACTATCATTATCATTATTAAAGAAAAATAGACTTGTCACTCAATTGAGTTCAAGATTGATAAGATAAAACTGGTCAATAAAGATATTGATATTTAAATCACAATATACAATAGGTTCTACATCATAGGTAAGTGGAGAAATTCTAACACTCTAGGGTATTAAATTCAAATTTTCTAAGATACGGTGATTCCACAATAATAAGGCATGTCGTACTAATTAAAGGAGTTTCATAACAAAAGACCATAATCTAGACTAGTCCTGATTTGCTTGTTTCTTTCTTTGATGATTGACATTGGTAGCCCGTGGTGTTGATTAGGGCACTGACCCCTGAAGTGACCCTATTTCTTGTAGAAATGGAACATTGGGTTTGGGTATATTCATCTTCCTCCATGATTAATTCCACAGTTGTAGGATCTCATCATTTGATTTTAACCATTTCCTTTATTAGGGTTTCTTTGTGTTTTTTTATTAGAGTTATCTTATGGTCCTTCCTATTGCTTTGGATTGGCCATTACAGTATTAATCAGTTCTTAATAGTCTAAGATCTAGTTATTCCCTTGTATTGTATTTAAGGTTCTTCCTATCTTCAGAGTATGATCAAAAGCATCTTGGAAAGTGGCTAGTTTTACAGAGGCAACCAAAGATTGTATACCCACATTAAGTCCCTTGACATAATTATCCATTTTTTCTTCCTGATTCAAATTCTTAGCATGACACCCCAAGAGTCAAAATTGATGATTGTATTTAGAGACCAAGGATTTTCCTTGATTCAAGGCAAAAAAAAATTTCTTGTTCTCCTTTAACTCATTTATAGGCATGAAACATGCTACAAAGATAGGTTTGAAGGATTCCTACTTTAGAGGAATTATTTTTTTGGAGTTGATGTAATTTTCCCACCATATTTTGGATGCACCATTCAGTTGATAGGTGGAAAAAGTCACTTTACTATTTTTAGGGCACCCAAACACTATGAAGGTATATTCCATAGACATTATCCATGCATCTGCTCTATCGAACACACCCCCTTGTCTTTTTCATAGAATGATTATGGATTTAACATAGAAAATATATTGAAGGTGGTAGGTTTTGGTTCATTAGTGTGGACTCCTCTAGGGGTTAAGTAGGTTGAGTGTTTTTCCACATTTATCATAGCATCCATAAGTGCCATGTTATGTACCTCTGAAACATTCACCTTGAGGACCTTTCTTGGTTCATCCCAATTATCATCCCTATTCTGCAGGCCTAAATCTATAGGGTCCCTTGACCTTTTCCACTCATTTTTCCTTGTCTTTCTCAGATTCTTCTTCTGATTCTTCTTCGTCTACATCATAATCATGTTTTTCTTCTTCTTTTCCTTTTCTTTTTCTTTTCAGCTTCTTTTTCATGTGCTTTTTTCATTTTAGCTTCCTTCTTCTTCTCCTCAAAATATCTTTTCTTCTCAGATTCCCTTTTCTTTTTATCCATCTTCTCCTTTCCATCATGCTTGGTTCATGATGATCTTACTCCATGGTTGAGGGTTTGTTGAACCACGTGCAAGGCACATCCTAGTGTGAGACATTTTTATTACGTATGTTGAGTTAAGAGTTCGATAAGTCATAGTGCATCCTATATTTTTCATATTTTAGTTGTCTTCCTGTGCTACCAGAAATAGAGCTAGTATGCATCAAGTTAAGATTTCTAGAAAGAGAGAGGAGATATGAGAAGTCCACCCTACTTTAGTATAATGGGTGGTCTCAGGGTTCTTGATTTTTTCAAAGATGAGATGAGGGATGACTCTCTAGAGTTATTAACAGGATAACCTTTAATTTCAATTCCAGATAAATTGAGGTCAGGTAGACTGGGGAAACTCGACAATGATTATGAGATAGATAGTAGGTGATTACTAGCCAGAACCCTAAACTTAGACACCTCAATTTCCACTATTGTGTACTTTCGGGTTTCCTAGATTCAAGGGACTCGAGAAACTATTTACATAATGCATATGAGAGTGTGTATGATCTTATACCAAATATCACACAACCTTTATTACCCCAATCCCAATAACACTGCCAAGATAGTGGTAGAGAGTTTGAAGGGTTGGCCCCTGTATGGCCCAAGTACTAATCAACACACTAGCATATTCAAAAAGAAATAATAACTCAAAAAAAATATTTATGAGAACTAACTAACCCCTTTTTATTATTTTTGTCATCATAGAAGTATATTTGAAGGTGCAAGAATGACCTTTATGGTCCACCTACATTACCTAAACTCATAAATTCAAGACTCATGGTCAGTGCAAACACACATGTACACTGTCAAAACCAATATACTTTATTTTTTTAAGAATAAGTGTTCTTGGAAGGACTTACAAAATAATATCAACATTTTGTATAAAAACAAAGTCAGTGAAAAAATCATTTGTACTTTATCTTGATACCTTCCATTTCTAAATCAATAAGTCTCAAAACAATTTATAAAAACTTCCAAGGAAATGTGACCAACAAATATATAGAATCTTCTTAACAAAGAGTAAATCCTAGTCCCTTTTTCAAAAAGTTAAAATTAACTTCTTCTATAAGAAGTGTAAATCTAGCCACTTTCATAGGAAGTGTGATTCTCAATACTATTGGAATTTCCTTTGTTTTCTTATGTATCATATTCAATCAACATATGTATGAAAAATGGAATTTTATTCATAGGGAATAGTTGATAAGTCAAATAAGTAGCCAATATGCACAAAAAAGTTACATATCATGCAATGCGATAAATACCATAGTCAGGTCAAATATGTGGAAATCATACCTTAAATGAAAGATAGGGTGTCACAAGATTTGGTTATGCCATGTTCCAAAAAGATTTCAAGTCACAAGTTCCAAAATGACTAGATTAGGGTGTATGGTCAAGATGTGGTCAAAGGTGAGTAGATCATGGTCAGAATTTGGTGTTTGCAAATTTTGAATCCAAAATGATAAGATATATGCTACTTGTTCTACATGACTATAATAAGCTTCATTCATCTCCCAAACAAAAACTAGCAAGATCTCACAATTTTTCAACAAGATCGAATATCCAACACAATCATGTGGCTATATGACCAAATAGGACATCAGAACATCAAGTGTCCCATAATCTATATCAAGTTTCAAGTCTATCTTGTAAAGTTTGAGATTATAATTCTAATAATAGAAATTATACTAACTCCACAAGGTTTTATTATAATATGTCCAAGATTAGACAAGGTTACAACTTTTGATTTGAATTTCACCACTATAGACCATTAGTAAAGAATAATGATTAAAGAATAAGGAATTATATTTTTAAAAGTATTTCCATCACATGTGGCTCACTATTGCAGTCAAAATAGACTGTAGGTTTGATCATATTTGAGATAGTATGAAGAAGTTATGATCAACATACATATTTGATAGAGAGAGAGACAAACTAAGGGGAGAGAGAGTGTGCGTGAGATCCTTGCAAGTAGCAACTATGGTGCCAATCCTATATTGGGAAAATATTCAATAGGACAATAGAGACAAATACAAGAGTAGGTTTGTGTTTGTCGGGGAAAAATGGACTCAAAGAGGTATTTATATAGGTATGAGGATCTAGGGTTATGGAAAAATTGGGCCAATATTAACCATAGAGGCTGCGACCGACTGGAAACTTCAAAAAAATACAAGAACTGGGGTCAAAAAGGATGGGTAAAGGATGTGGGTTCAAAAAAGGGAGTGAATGGAACAAACCTCATGCAAAATGGGGCTAATTCAAGGGAGAACTGGCAGACTTGATCCCCCATACTCAGAGGCCACTGTACTAGGATGATCTGAGGTAGGGAATGACCTTGTAGGCTGATCATGATCTGAGACCACTCAGGTCAGTGCCCCACCCTGGGTCAACTATGCTGAACAACTCACAAGGGCAAAATCGGCCCAAAACTGAGAAAAATGAGGGGGAAAAGATAACTTCTGGATGTAGATTTCTAGGTTTAGTAGAGGGCTTAGAAAGCTCCATTTGGGCTAAAATTTGGCCATAAAGGTCATCATTTGACCTAGAGTATTCAAAAAATGTTTAGCATTCATAGGATAAATTCTAATATATACATGATTCAAAGAATTATCAAGTCAAAATCAATGATTATTTCTATATATACAAGGTATAAATACATATACAATGTCCAATTAAGAGTCACAAACTTTTCAAATGACCTAAGGATGATAAGGTAGAGTCTAAAGTCAAGAATGTAAGGATAAGAGGGCACAATATTTAGATATAGACCCAAGGATAGGAAAACATCTCAACTGTGGTTTTCATTTATTAGGTGTAACAATTTGTTTCAAAGTTGGTTTCACCAATTATAAAAAATACCAAGAGTGACGAAGTCAAGTCAATTGAAAGGTACTTGAGTAATTGTACATATGGACTATGAAGAGTACTTTGTCACACTTATTTATATTTTTTCATCTAAACTATTTTCCTTTCACATCTATGACTACAACAAGACAATGATTAAGTAGGACTAGATACTTTGTTAACACATGCCTGATATTTGAAAATCCTTACATGTCTTACAACAACATCATATTATGTTTTGTCAAGATTCATGTATATTTATCACTGCAACAAGTTCTTATAAAGTGTGTCGCCACATAGGGGACACTCCAATGAAGTTCATATAAGAATTCAAATTCTACATCATAAAAGGAATGAAAATGTTTTTGTCTTATTTATAACCTACCTCCAACCCTCCTCCATTATCTAGGCTTAGAATAGGTAATCTCTACATATGATGTATATAATATGAGTAGAATCATGTGTTTTATTTTAGTACCAATAATAATGATGTAAATTTTACCATATTTAATGTATAATTTATATAATCTTTTAGTTTGTGCTAAAATTAATATATGTTTATGCATATATATATATATATATATATATATATATATGTATATGTATATGTATATGTATATACAGATATATATATGTATATATATACACATATATATTAGTCGAGTCATTCTGTATTTTAGATGAATATATGTTGTATATATAGTATGTGATTTACTCATTAAAATATAGTTTACATTGTTCTTCATTTGAGTTTTATGTGTTTTCAGTTATATATTGATGTGTGCTTATCTCCTCTCTCTTCATTTTCTCATTCTCTCTCATATATCTACCTTTCTCCTCCATTCCTCTCACATCCCTACCTACTAATCCCTCTTCCCTCCTTAAATTTTTTTATCACTCTTACATCCCAACCTTCTTCTCTATCCTTTTGCTTTTCTATATTTCTCTCTACCCACTACCTCTTGCTTTCATCCTTTTTATTTCTCATATATATATATATATATATATATATATATATATATATATATATATATATATATATATATATATATATATATACATATATATATATATATACAGACACACACACACACACAGATATATATATATATATATATATATATATATATTGTGCTTTGTTCAAATAGGATGTGTACGCTCATAGATATGTTTTCTAACAAATAAATAGTGTATTATAAGAAATAAGTTATATACTTATTATATATTGTTAACTTCATGTCGGATGCATATTATAAGGGTATTTTGTTGTATATTAGTGCCTCACTCTAACTACCTCTCAAACTTTTACATACTCTCTCATCTCTTTGTCAATTCTCTCCTTCTCTTTCATCCCTCCTATGGTGACCCTAAAATTTATGCTTTTGACACCCAATATTGTGTTTTAAGACCATGAATGTTTTATAGATGTTTGATATCAAAATGAGGAATTGATTATTCACTTGTGGACTCTTTTTAACCCAAAAGTTCAACTAGAGATGCAATTGATGATTATAATATCTAATTAAGTGCATTTATGAAGGGTTGCTTCTATTTGTTGAATTTAGAATCCATGAAGTTAAACTCCCATTTAGTTATCTATATGAGTAGTGCATCGATCCCTTTTGAGGAATTTATTTTAGTGACAAAATATCATTACATGTGTCTTAAACTAGTTGTAGAGAAACATAATTTTATTATGAAGGCATGGTCCAAATTATCATGGAATTTGAATGATCGAGTCGAGATAAATGTGATTTCTTGGGTTAATGAATAAAGTTTAAGTCGATTCTTGCCTTAAGTTGGTTGCTATATAAATGTCACCCATCCATGGTTATAAGTAACTGTTGCATAGGACTCAGTCTTAAAATCATGCGGTGATTGCTCATGCTTAAGCACTCTAAGAGTACAAACTTTTGTCTTCCACTTTTGACTGCCATAAAATAGACTATGGGATGGTTGTGAGCTTCTCATGCCAACTAATTACCATCTAGTGCATTAAGTCAGTAACTCAACTTCTTAGTGTTCCCTGAGGTCGGTGTGGTTCTCTACCATTAAGTTATTGGTGAGTCCAGAAGAGATTTGGATTCCCTCATGTCCAGGCTTAGCCACTATACTTCATAGTGACCAAGCGCAGACAACAGAGAAGCCTTGAGGGGTAGAAGAATATATGAGAGTGTGAAACCTCCACGATGTCCGCACAAAGGTGGGTTTTGGTTCAATAACTTATGAGGAGGACTCCTCCATCATGGTTGAACCTATCCTCCATGTCAAATTAAGGAAGGGTTTGAGGTCCACCTTCCCAACCCTCTTGTCTTTTTCCAAGATCTCTTCATCCTTTTGAGAAGCTTCATAGAGCTCCTTGTCACCTCAGATTCAACAAAGGGAGAGTGATATCAAGCCTTTAAACCCGTCCTCTATTATTTCATAAAGGCTTGGAGTTGTGGGTAAGGATTGGCATGATATAGACTCTTTGTCGCTTATAGATTGTTATGAATGTGAGGAAGACGTCTCTGAGACTTGATGACCCATCACCCAATAGAGAGAACATATTATACTACCATGTATCCTCATTGTAGTCGACTCAAATGCTACTTTTGACCCATCCTTCCTTGTCATGGAGTGGAAGATCCTTCCGGGCAATGAGAGATTTTTGGTGAGATCCACCCACCACCCACAATTGTTCAATAAACCAAATAGCCAAGCCAGGAGGCCATGATCCATTGTCCCCTTCTTTGATGTCTTCTAACACGGTGGTAGCCTCCTATTATAGAAATAAGAAGGAAGTGTGTCATACCCGACTAATAGGACCAACATGCGTGAGAGAGAGGGAGGGTGGGTGTGGTCGAAGCTATCCAAAGATAACCCCAGGGAAAATCGGTTGGCCCAAGTTCATTTTAAGGTAATTCATTTATTATTTCTCTAGAATAGATTTTTTGTAGTCAAAATACCCCCCTTGTCCAATAAATTCCCCAAAAATATCGTAGAACAAGGAAAATTGTATGCTTTGTTATGAACCACTATGTAAGCCTATTGAGGTCTTATGACATATGGTTTCTAATCTAAGAGATGATATTTATTTTAGGGTTCATTGAACGATATAATTATCATTCATGGATATTAATATAAGAAAAATACTAATGAACCCTAGTACCATTTAAATACCACATGTTGATGTTGATTTACACTATATTGACAAAATATATGTATTTCCTCATTAATGATTAATTAGAAACTTTTAACCTCATGTGAATTCTTGAAAATAGAATGAACATTAGAAAAATAAGAAATTAGAGACGGACTCCTATAATGACCTCCTGATCTGCATAAAAGTATAAAAACACCATAAGTTCATTTAAAACCTAGGTATTGCCACGAACCAGAAAATGTACCTAAATATTATGAGTAATAATGAACATTATACTAATTTTGATTAATTTGTTATTGATCAAGTGATGACAATAATTGAGATGGCCCATAACTTTTAGGAAACTTCATATTTAGGTTTGTGGGACATAATCCTTGATGATTGTCGGTCCATTTGGAGTAGAAGCATATAGTAGGTTTAATGTACTCTATTTTAACTCTTTATCAATTGATATGTTCAATAAATTACCTGTCTTATTTGATTTATTTTGTTACTTATTTTTCTATGGAATAATATTTTGAAATGATATATATATTACAAATAATATTGATCATAAATGATATGCCCATTACGACTGCCAAAATGATGATGATGATGTCGACATTGGGAACAAGAAACCACCTCATATCAGAGGGTAGAACTTGTACAAAATGGGGACTTCCTCCTCTAAATAGATATTTTAAGGAGTGGTACCCGAGAGGGGAACCAATCCCTACTAAAAATATTGAAGAATAAAACATCCATTCCGAACACACTCAAATGTATGTTGGAATAGGTGTAAAATTTTCAAATTTCAATAAATGCTATTCAAAAAGACAAAGTATAGAAATAGAATTAAACAAATGATTATATTCAATTTTCATAAAACATTACAAAACTACAACATAATATCCCATAAGGGATTACATTTATTATACAACATATGGATCTAAGTAGAGGGAAGTCCAAACTACTTCAAATCTATCTCCAAGAAACATCTCCAAGAGCTAGGTCCATGTTGGAAACTATGCTCTCCTTGGTCATATTCAACACCTTGATCTAAACGCAGGTGGTTGGGAAAACACCTAGCAAGAGAGACAAAAGTAAGGTATGTGTTAGATAATGAAAAATAACAAAAGATAAGGAAATAACATGAAAGTAAAGGCAAAGATTTCATCATCAGATGAAGAGAACAAGAGTATGAGGCATAATCAAAATGGATGTTTGCCATAACATAAAAATAGTAAAGTAATTGCATGCATGATTAATATGGGATACATTAAATAAGTAGGGTTGAGGCACCTACCAGATATCAACCTATATGTGACGGGAGAATTAATACATCCCTAGTCACCTACACATATTTTTATGGGGGAGAATAAGACATTTCCCAAGGCGAATTAATGCATGCCCTATATATGGGTGGTTGTACATAAGTACCACTACTATAGATAAAAAGTCCATAAAATCAACATGGTAGAAAAGAAATCATGGCAAGTAAAATCATCATATCAATTAGAACATTGTAGTGGGGTACAAGACCCAAACAAAGAGAAACAATATTGATTTAGAGGCATATATAACAAAGGATTCAAGAATAGAAGATTTAGGGTTCACTTAAGCATCATTAGGGAAATATAGGGTTTGGTTGCAATTATTCCAACAAAGGGTGTAAGTAATTAACATACCTCTCTTACTGATATCAACTACTAACTTCCACCACTTTAATTGAGTCTAAGTTCCACATTGCCTATTTTCAATGTATTAACATCTATTCGAGTACATAATGCAGATTAATGTATAGAAACCCTAATTTTAGAAATTTTTAGAAAAAATCAGATTAGATTTTTGAAATATAACCAACAAACTTATTAGGTTCTCCTGATCAAGAAAATATATTTTTATATTAATTTTGGAGTTATGATGATTAAGATGTACTTTGTATGGATTTTATGCATTAGATTCATTTTACAAAAATTACCCTTTGTCAAACCACGAAATCATACATTGATAATATGTATTATATAGAGATTAATTTTCGAATTCCAAAACATATTTATTTGTCAAATTTGGATAAGCGGATTAAAAGATATGAAATTTTCAATTTGAACTAATCAGGAAATGACAAGTCAAAAATCTTTGAGAGAGGGGAAGGGTGAGAGAGAGGGAGAAAACATCATTTGAATCAATATTAGGGTTGTAGTTTCATAGGTAACCAAACTAGAGCACCTAGAGAAGGTAAAATAGCAAGAAACTAAAACCCTAGAAGAACATGGTTGATGGAGATCATCAATTTTAAACATAGAAGAATGAGTTTTAAGCATGTAGTAAGCAATATATAAAAAGGGGGTTATAAAACTCACCTCTATGGAAGTTTGACATGTTCAAGCAGCAAGGTTCCCAAGCTATAGAGGTTGGTTTCTCCAAAAAATCTCCTATCTAGAGCATGAAGCATACTCTCCACTTAGAGGTGAAAAACCCTGGCAAAAGAACATGGAGATGAGGTGTTTAAAGGCTCTAGGTGGGTTTTCACCATGGAAGGCAATGGCTTTGACCAGGAAGAATGTAGGACAAAGACTAACAACCTAAAAATAGGGAAGGAAAGGAGGAAACTTACTAGTTTTAGTCGAAATCACCATGACGGAGCTTTAGAAAACCTAAATAGAGCAAATTCAGAACCCTATTTTCTTTACTGAGGAAAGCACTCTCTTTTACCTTGGGACAGAACCTTTGTGTCCAAACAGAGGAGAAACAATGCTCTGAGCTGAAGGAAATAGAATGAGAGCAAGTTTTTTCAAATTGGGTGGCGGGAAGGGTAGACATGGCTTTATAAAGAAGGGGGCAAGCATGAGGAGTCTATGGGACTTTCCATGTGTCCTTAGCCTAGGGCTTCATGGTCATGCAAGAGGAAAGCTCATAGAGACTTATTGTATATCAAATGTCAGTCCTAAAATCCCATGGAGACTTCTAGGCCATCCCCAGCATCCTTCTATCAAAGAAATATCCCCAGTGGTTGATAGCTTTTTAAGATAAGCTCATTCATAAAGAGGGTAATCCCTAAAATGTCCTTGGCAAGAAACACCTTCAAACCAAGGTGCAACTAGGTGACCCTTGGTTAAAAATATGGATAATAGTAAGGTAATATCTAAGGATTATAGTGCATGTGATAATTTTCAAAGAAAACCACCTAATTGGGTAAATTGCATAAAAGTCTAAAATGGACCTAAAATTGCATAACTTGTGCAAACAACATACAAATTGAACCAAATTCGAACTTAGGCTCATTTTATGATTTCAAAACACATAAAAACGTTAGACTAAGGTTTAGAACATATTACTAAGGTCCTTAAATAGACTTCCACTAAGGTATTTGTGCATAAACCCTTTTATTGGTACAAACAGTAAATTAATGTTCACCAAACCACTATAAATTCAAAAAATTTAAACATCAAAGCCAAAAAGGATAGAAAGGAAAGGAAAAGTTTGGAAAAGGCAAAAAAAGAAAATATGTTCAGGTTTTGGTATGTTATAGAATTCCACCCCTTAAAGAAGATTTCATCCTCAAAATAACAAGCAAAGAGAGGAGGGTGAGTATGCAACATCTTATATTTAACTCCCAGGTTATTTCCTCCAAACCAAAAAACTTCCACCAAAACTTTCACTAACTCAAACTCCTTAATTTTTAAACTTCGGATTTCAGATTCTTCACAAGAAACTCCTCAAAGGTCAGGTTATCATGGATCACCAAGGGTTCCACTTTTACTATTTCTTTTTAACATTTTTGGATTGTTAACATTATATTCATTATGATATTGGATCATCCTCATTATTCTTTTAATTGTGTCTTATTGTATTCAAAAGAGTTATATTTCTTTATTTTTCTTGAAACCATATATATTTATTATTTACCTCATTATGAGTTTTAGCACAATTAGAGTTTACTCAATTATCTCAATGTACTTGATTATTATCCTTAATAATTGGATTTAGTCTTTGTTATAAACATATTGAGTTATAACAAATTCTTTTGCATGAACTAAGACATTTTATCCAATTTGTTACAATTAATCCAAATAATGTCAAATTAATCAATTACATCTATATTAAACATTGTCAGATTGACTTTCTTATTCACAATAATGTCATCATTAATCATTTTCTCATATTTATTCAGTTCTTATGATTGAGTATGCAATTTTATGTGAATCAATTACCTCTTATACATATTTAATTCATTATATGTATTTTAGTGATCAAGGTGGGACATATTACACATTAATGATTTGATTCACATACTAAGTAATAAATAGGTGATTAATTAGGTGTGTATTAGAGAACAAGGTGATTTGCATTTCATATCAATGACCTTATTAATCTAGGATTCTATGATTTTATATCATTTATGTGTATTAAAGTATGTTATTTGATTACGACACCTAATGTCACTAATGTATCGAGAATGTCATTGAATGATGTGTAGGTTAAAGTCAGATGATTACAACTTAGGGTTTAGGTAATATGATCATTATTCTTCATATGTACATTCTTAGTATGCATCAAATACTAGATTAGTTTACAATTATCTTTCTCATCATTTCATTAGGGTTTCTTTGTCCAAGAGATGTTTAGCCTCATGTGAACGCACGATTAGGATTATATGTGAGTTACTCATATTATATGCATTAGATATTTATTAGGGTACAAACATGTGAACTATTCATTAGATGAACATTATATGTTCATATATAAACAAGAGTGTCAGGTTATAACTATGACTTGTTTGGTCAAAACTAAGGATCCAAGAAAACTATCCTCCTAATCATGGAGTTAAGTTTTCCAAAGCCAGTGTAGCTAAATTTTGGTATGTTACACAGCTCCATCCCCTTATAAAGGATTTTATCCTCAAAATCTAACTACTCAAACATCATAAAATCAATTAATCTCCACGCCTAAAAATATTTGACCTACCAAGACAAACTAATCTAGAGGTAAAAGGGTGAGTTTAATTAAACCATGTTCAATATTCATCACGCTTCCACTTTGCACTCTGATTGCCTACTAAACACTAAACTTGAAAGTCTAGGTTCTTAGGTATAGACTATCCAAACATTTGGTTCTAGGGGACATAAGACAACTATATTGGGTATCCATCCTCAAACAAGACATTACACCTGAAAGACAACGTCGACATATTAGGTTCTTGGATTATCCAACTTAGATACCTAAGGCTACTACTATCTATAGGCATGCTATTTTGGGCAGTTAGTATCAGCTCAGGCCAGGCAGGTATCATATGGATCTGTGAGTCCTTGCAAACCAAGATAGTGGTGCAGAGGAAAATCTTGTCAACCCCCCAAACCATGATCCTTTCTAGATACCTTTTCTTTCAACTTATGCGCTAATAGCTACCTAATAGGCTCATCACATTATGGTTAACTAAACATGTTTGTAGTGCAAAACTCTTATGATCCTAAATAAATCTTTCATCGTCTCAAGAGTAGCATAGAACAATTCTAGGGAAAACATGTCACTTAAATAGGAAATATATGAGGCAAGGTTTCTAATTAGGGAGACAAAATTGAAATAGTCAGATTCTGACTATCATGGGCTCTGATACCATTCTATAAGGAGTGGGACCCAAGAGGGGATCCACTCCCTACTAAAAAAATTGAAGAATAAAACATCCATTGTGAACACACTCAAAGGTATGCTGGAATAGGTGTAAAATTTTCAAATTTCAATAAATGGTATTAAAAAAATATAGTGTAGAAACGGAATTAAACAAATGATTATATTCAATTTTCACAAAAGATTACAAAATTACATCATAATATCCCATAAGGGATTACATATATTATACAACATAAGGATCTCAGTAGAGGGAAGTCCAAGCTACTTCAAATCTATCTCCAAGCAACACCTCCAAGATCTAGGTCCATGTTGGAAGCTATGTTCTTCTTGGTCATGTTCAACACCTTGATCTAAATCTGGGTGGCTGGGAAAACACCCAATAAGAGAGAAAAAATCAAGGTATGTGTCAAATAATGAACAAAAACAAAAGATAAGGAAATAACATGAAAGTAAAGGATAAGATTTCATCATAAGATGAATAGAATAAGAGTATGAGGCATAATCAAAATAGATGGTTGCATAACATAAAAATAGTAAAGGAATTGCATGGATGATTAATATTGGATACATTAACTAAGTAGGGTTGAGGCACCTATCAGACCTCAACCTATAAGTGAGGGGAGAATTAATACATTCCTAGTCACCTACAAATATTTTTATGGGGCAGAATAAGACATTCCCCAGGGCAAATTAATACATGCCATGTCTATGGGTGGTTGCACATAAGTACCACTACTATAGCTAAATAGTCCATAAAATAAACATGAAGGAAAAGAAATCATTACTAGTAAAAGCGTCATATTAATTAGAACAGGGCAGTGGGGTACAAGAACCAAACAAAGAGATACAATATGGATTTAGAGGCATATATAACAAAGGATTCAATAATAGAAGATTTAGGGTTCATTTAAGCCACATTAGGGAAATATAGGGCTTTGTTCCAATTATCCCAACATAGGGTGTAAGCAATGCACATACCTCTCTTAGTGTATCAAATACTAACATTCACCACTTTAATTGACTCCAAGTTCCACTTTGCCTATTTCAATGTATTAACATGTATTAGAGTACATAATGCACATCAATGTATAGAAACCCTGATTTTAGAAATTTTTAACAAAACTCAGATTTAGATTCTAAAAATATCACCAATGAACTTATTAGGTTCTCCTAATCAAGAAAATATATTTTTATATTAATTTTGAAGTTATGATGATAAAGATGTACTTTTTATAGATTTTATGTATTAAATTCATTTTACAAAATCACCCTTCATCAAAAACCAAAATAAGACCTTAAAAATATTTTTATTAGATACAGATTAATTTTTGAATTCCAAAACATATTTATTTATCAAATTTGGATTAGCGTATTAAAAGATATGAATTTTTCAATTTGAACCAATCAGGAAATTACAAGTCAAAAATCTTTGAGAGAGAGAAAGAGTGAGAGTGAGGGAGAAAACATCATTTGACCCAAGATCAGGGTTGGAGTTGCATAGGGAACCAAACTAGAGCTTCTAGCGACGGTTAAACAGCAAGATACCAAAACCCTAGAAAACAATGGTAAATAGAGATGTAGATCATCGGTTTTAAACATAGAAGTGTGAGTTTTAAGCATGTAGTAAGCAATATATTAGAAGAGGGTTATAAAACTCACCTCTATGGAAGGTGGATAGGTTCAAGAAGTAAGTTTCCCAAGCTAGAGAGTTTGGTTTCTCCAGCAAATCTCCTATCTCAAGCATGAAGCATACCCTCAACTTTAGAGGTGAAAAACCCTAGCAAAAGAATATGGAGATGAGGTGTTTAAGGGCTCTAGGTGGGGTTTCACCATGGAAGACCATGGTTATGACCTGTAAGAATGTCGGGGGAAGACTACCATCCTTAAAATTGGGAAGAAAAGGATAAAACTTACTAGTTTTGTTCGAAATCACCAAGACGGAGCTTTTGAAACCCTAAATAGAGGTAATTTGTAACCCGAGGAGTTTTCTTCACCAACGTTAGCGTTGTATTTTACCTTGGGATAGAAACTTCATGTCAAAATAGAGGAGTAATTATGATCTAATCTGGATTAAATATAAGGAGATCAAGTTTTTTTGAATTGGGAGGTGAGAAGGGGTAGACATGGCTTTATAAAGAAGGGGGCAAGCATGAGGTGTCTATGGGACTTTCCATGTGTCCTTTGCTTAGGCCTTCATGGACATGAAAGAGGACAACTCATAGAGATTTCTTGTATATCAAATGTCAGTACTGAAAGCCCATGGAGACTTCTAGGCCATCCCCACTG